>CM038232.1:40727666-40805166 GCA_021442155.1 Cymbidium sinense | reverse complement strand
CTTCAAATTGATTATGGTTGCTCCAGATTGCTTCGTTTGCATCTTTGAAACTACTAAGGCTATAGATGCAGTTTTGATGAATGGGCCTTGGTTCGTTGTGGGAAATGTCATTAGGTTGGATAAGTGGACTCCCACTTTCAATCCCAAATCTCTTCATGGGCTCTCCTCTCCGATTTGGGTACGCTTCCCTAGCCTCCCCCTGCTTTACTAGGATAATACTAATATTGCTAGGATGCTTCCTTCATTGGAGAGCCTCTGGTGGATCACCCAACAAACTCATGGGGCAAAGCATGTTTGCGGTATGCATCAAGCTTGATCTTTCACAAACCCCCCACAGTTTGGATCCATGGAAAAGGTTTTCCAACTTGAGTATGGGGATTACTCTGCTTTGCTTGTGGAAAGGTGGGACGCAAGGTTGATTCTTGCCCCCACCAAAAGAGTTCCTCCAGCTCCCACTACGGGTAAGACTTCCTCTTCTCCTCCTTGACTAATGTGCATGAGTCTATGCAAAATACTCCGTTGATGAGAAGGGGAATGTAGCTGGTAGTGAATCCCCAAAGGCAAGAATCTTTGAGACACTGCTTCTTCACCACCATTACCTACATAGCGAGGAGCCCACTTCTTCGAGTATGGTCCATGGGTCTTTGGTCACCGGAAAGAAGAACTAACAAGCAGCAGTAGATTAACTTGAAGAAAAAGGAAGGTGGAAAGCAAGGGCATAAGGGTGGCCAACCCTACTGTACTCATCCCAGGGAAGAGCTCCTCCTCAAGGAGCACCTTCAAGCAGTCCCTCCCTCAAGCCTCCTCTCCCATATTCCAAGCAAAGCCACGTGGAGAAGCTCAAAAGCCGGTCGAGAAGGCAACCATATAACCTACTACAAGGGCAAGGGTGTCTCAGGCTCACTTTGAGAGGGAGCTACAGAATTTGGGGCCAATTGAGGCCAACTCAAAGAAGAGGAAAAATGTACACAGTGAATCACCTGTGGGGGGATAAATCCCCCATGGTGGCTTAATGTCTTCCATTCTTTTTTAGAATTGTAGGGGGGCAGAAAACTACCTTACTACATGATTGGTGGCCATGATATCTGTATGATTGGCCTAGTGGAAACTAGGATTGAAGAGATCTCTCAGCGGGAAGTGGACAAGTTGGTTGGAAGCAGCTGGCAGTTCATTTGTCACCCCTCCATAGGGAATTCTGGTGGGATTATTATTCTTTGGCAAAGTAATCTGATTGGGTTCACCCCAACTGTTCTTACTGATCAGATAGTTTTGGGAAGTGTTAGTTTACCTAATAATACCTAGTGGACTCTTGGCTGGGTTTATGCTAATAAAGACTACCACTGCAGGAGGACACTTTGGCAAACTATTCTTAACAGTGTGGATCAGTAGTCCCCTACTATTATTGATGGAGATTTTAACTGCATCCTGACTCAACAGGATAAGAAGGGAGGGAAGCCTTTTTCTTACTCACAGGTAGTACGAGAAATGAAGGATTGCATGGCCTCTGCGGACTTGCATGAGCTTGATTTTGTTGGCCAACAATTCACATGGACCAACAAGGAGATGGAGTAAGATTTAGTCGGACTTGGGGATCCTGTCAACTCATTGGCATCCAACTTACTCAGAGACACGAAGGTCAGTCACCTTTCTCATATTACTTCTAATCACTGTCCTTTGTTGCTTTCAGTTACTTCTGCTGCATAGGATAGACCACATCGATGGCTACGATTTGAGGAGATGTGGCTTTCTTACCCTATGGCCTAGAAGCTGGTGTGGAATAAATGGGGGAAATATGACTATGGCTCTAAAGCTGATATTATCCAGCGAAAAAGCAGCAGAACATTGAAGGCCCTCTTTCATTGGAGCAAGAATAAGATGAAGGATTTGAACTCTCTGAAGAGTAAATTGGAGGAAGACATTGTCGAACTCCAGATCATTGATTGTTCTGATGATGGTCTGTCCACTACACAGGAGGCTGATCTTTGTTCCAAGGTGGTGGAGCTGAATTCTACTCTTGCTAGGCTAAACACTTGGTGGAAACAGAGAGCCAAGTACAGATGGCTTCAACAGGGAGATGATAATACTCACTTTTTCCATATTTTTGCTTTTGCTAGACATCGCACCAATAGAATCAACAGCGTCATGAGTGAGGATGGAAGCATTCGGGACAGTCCTGAGGACATTACTTTTGCCTTCAGCACTTTCTTCTGGCATAAGTGGATCAAAGAGGATGTTTCACTTGATGATTGGCCTACCATTCTGATCGACAAGCAGGTACCTCCTCATGTCAAAACTCTTCTTGATACTAACATTCTTGGGAGGCCTTACACTCGATGGGGCCCAATCGAGCTCCAGGATTGGATGGGATTACCTCATCCTTCTACAAGCAATTCTGGCGGTGTGTGAAGGAGGATGTTATTGCAGCTGTTCAGGAGTTCTTTCTCACTTCCCGCATGGATGATAATTGGAAAGAGACGCTCATTGTGCTGATTCTGAAGAGTGTGGGCCGCGTCCATCCAAGTTCCAATTAGTCTATGTCGGACCATTTACAAGCTGGTTGCAAAGATCCTGGTTAATAGACTAAAGCATATCCTCCCTGCCATCATATCTAAGGAGCAAGGTACCTTTGTGCCATAGAGGAATATCTCACATCACTGTCTCTTATCCCAAGAAATCTTTAATAAGCTTAAGCACTCAACCTCTCAGGTTGGGGGCATGGTGATCAAGATTGACATGGCGTATATGATTGCATGAGTTGGAAGACTTTGGAGAAAGTCTTGGTTACGATGGGTTTCCCTACATTGACAAGTGGGTGATGTGTATTACATTCGAAGTTCTCTATCTTCTTGAATGGAAGACGACGAGTGGATTGATGCTCGGTGTGGTTTTGACAAGGGTGTCCTCTCCCCTTACTTGTTCATCTTGCTCGAGCTTCTTACCCAGCCTTCAAGCGAAGGGGCCCCATTGGGCATGTCTCCATTCTGGAGGTACACATCTCATCTCTTATATCGATGATATTATTGCTTCTAGGCATCAGTGGCACATGGCAAACAAATTAGAGGCATTCTTGAGGAGTACTATACCTGGACTGGGCAGCGTATCAATGCTGCTAAATCTGCTATCATCTTCAATCGTGCTGCAACTAGATGGAGGACAAATTGTATTGCTAGGATGCTGGGGTTTAGGAGAGTCCAGGAGATGGATTATCTTGGCCTCAAGCTAGCACTACGAAGACTTCACAAGAGTGATTACTCTCAGCTGATTCATCGGGCAAAGGAGAAGATTCTAGCTTGGGGATCCCGTCACCTATCCCTTGCGAGCCACTCCACCCTGCTCTCTTCAGCTCTACTGCGTGGATCAGCTTACCAGATTACACATACCATCATCCCTTCAAATGTTTTGCTGGAGATCGAGAAGCTCTGCAGATCCTTCCTTTGGGATAAGAGCTCCACATAGAAGAGTGTCCACTATGTCAAGTGGAATGACATATGTTCACCTCAGAAGGTTGGGGGCCTTGGTTTTCATTCAGCCACCACTTGGACTGGTCCATTAAGGGCTCGGCTTGCCTGGGATTTCATTCAAAAGCCTACTACTCTTCTACACCGGTGCCTATGGGAGAAGTATGGTGATGATATCTGGGGGAGTTCTTTGAGAAGGGGTGATTCCAAGTCCTGGGCTGTCCTTCTTAGTGGAGCCCAAAGCCTCAATCATATTATCCGATGGAGGATTGCTGATGGGAGCAAGGTACAAGTTCTATCACATACTTGGCTGATAGATTTTTCCCTCTCGAGGAGATCGACCTTCATTGATGTAGCTGCCCTGGAGGATCAGATGTTGAGTGCATTCATCCGACCAGATATAAGCTGGGACCCTGCCAATTGGAGCTTCACTTTGGCCATGACCTTGTTGAGCTGATCAAAGGAGTGGTGACTCACTCAAACTTAGTGGCGGATATCCCGGAGCTGACTCATCTACCCCTAGGTAAGTCACTCACTTTGCTTGCTTATGATGCTCTGTTCCTGCAGGATTGCTCTTGTTATCAGTGGCTCAAGTGGTTTCAGCTCCACCCCCAGGAGAAGTTATTTTGGTGGCGCATTTTGAAGGGTATTATCCCAACCCTTTCTTGGGCGCATCAATGGGGACTTGGAGGTTTCAATGCAGTGGGGCTGTTCAGCGAGGATCTGGACCACATTCTGACTAGATGCTCTCTCACTGCTGCGGTCCTGAAGGTTCTTGCTACTTGGGGGCTTGTTATGCCTTCTTTTTCCACATCACAAGATCTCTTTGCTGCTTTTGACCAAACCCCCAAGGACAGATTGACTTGGGGAAAAGCTTACTATTTTGTTGTTTATCAAGTTTGGAGGGCCAGGAATGCAAAGACTCATGGACGGCCTTATGGAACCCCCAAAATTCTTGCGGCAAATATTTTGGAGGCTTTCACAAACACTACATCTTTTCCTTTTCATGAGCAATGGGAGCTCCACCAGCCACACTGGCAATTTTCATACTCCTCCTGGACTCCCCCCCTCCCGGATGGCTAAAGGCTAATGTGGATGGTGCACTGCTTCGGTCTAGTGCTGCAGGTATTGGGGTGGTGATCAGAGATGACATGGGCAATCTTATCAAGGTCACAGGTATTCAGTTCCAGCATTGGATTAGCACCTTTATGGAGATGCAGGCCATACTCGCCATAAAGCAGCTTGTTGAGCCCTGGATGCATGAGTTGAAGGGTATCATTCTTGAAGGAGACAACACTTCTGTGATGACCTACCTCTAGAAGATGCTTCAATAAAGTTACTGGACAGCCTCTCCAGCTCAGGCGCCTAATCTTGGCTTCCTCAATGAGTTCCACTAGGTGCTGTTCTCTCACCTCAGTTGGGACTACAATCGGTTAGCGGATTTTTGTTCACACTTTGCTACTACTTCTGAGTTTGTATGGCATTCTGCTGATTTTTGTTTTATCCCTCCTGCTTTTCATGTTATTTTGGAGGATGATAGGAAGCATTTAGCTTCAAGTTAGCATGCTTTTCTTTTTGCTGAACTTGTTTAGTTTGTAATACCTTTTTCTTTAGTAATGCAAATGCAAAATTTCAAGGAACCTAAAAAATTTGTTAGCCAGACTCAACACCTGGTGGAAGTAGAGGGCAAAGACTAGATGGCTGCAGTAGGGTGATGGTAACACTCACTTCTTCCATACCATCGCTTCTTCTCGACATCACACTAATAGGGTTAGTGGTGTCATGGCGGACGATGGGAGACTGATGGATAGCCTGGAGGACATCTCTGCGACCTTTCCCACTTTCTTCTAGCAGAAATGGGCTGAGGGGGCTGTCTCCCTTGATAGTTGGCCTTCTTTACCCTCTGAGCAGTAGGTACCCTCTCACATTACTCCTCTTCTTGATGCTCCTGTATCTGATTGTGAGGTTTGGGAGGTTGTGCACTCTATGGGGCCAATCGCCTGGGGTGATGGGATCACTTCATCCTTTTGACACTGACTGAAGATCGAAGATCATCAGCCGTGAATTCTTTAGTACCTCCCACATGGATGATTCATGGACGGAAACTCTCATTGTTCTGATTCCCATGGTTGTTGGAGCAAATTCCCCTTCCAAGTACCGGCCAATCAGCTTATGTTAGACTATCTATAAGCTGATTGCAAAGATATTAGTGAACCGGCTGAAGCATCTCTTACCGATCCTCATCTCTCGAGTGTGTGTCCCACGTGTAATATCTCCCACAACTGCCTTCTTGCACAGGAGATCTTCAACAAATTCCATTACTCCACCTCTCGTGCATTATGGTATGGATATGGAGTTATGATAGGATGAGTTGGCAAGAGCAAATGCTATCTCTCGCTAAGTTCAAAGAACCTGATACTACAAGCAGTGTGTCACTTACCCCGTGTACTCCATCTTGTCAATGGTCAAAGGAGAGTAGATGTGCAGGGCTTTCGCCACTATCCTCCTCTCTCACCCTACCTCTTCATTCTCGAAGCCTGAGCTTCTCACATTAGCAGTGCAGGGGAGCCAATCTTGGCATGATAGTGGCTACTGGAGGTACCTGCATTTCAAACCTTCTTTATGCTGATGACATACTGATCATTTCCCAGGCTTTGATGGCTCATGGCAAGCAAATCAAGGTCATCCTTGATGATTATTGTGCTTGGATGGGGCAGCGCATCAACTGTGCCAAGACTTCCATCCTCTTTAGCAAAGCAGCAAAAAGATGGAGGACAAATCACACTACTAGATCTATCGGGTTCAAGAGAGTCCAGGAGATGTACTATTTGGGTATAAAGCTGGCAATGCAAGTCAGACAAAAGGATCACCCCGCTGATTCAAGGCTAAGGAGAAGATTACCGGTTCTTGAGGCACCTTGTTACCCTCATTTCTTCACCGATGCCGGATCTATCTACCAACCGACACACTACTATGAATGTGTAAAGGTGTGAGAAGAGAAGGTCCTTTCTTTGGGACAAGAGCTCTGCCCAGCGGAGCATCCATTATGTGAAGTGGGCCACCATTTGTACACCCAGGAGCTTGGTGGACTTGGGTTCCATTCCGCTACTACCTGGACAGGGCCGTTGAGGGCACGACTGGCATGGGACTTCTTACAGAAGCTGGATTCTCTTCTCCACCACTGCCTTCAAGAGAGCTATGGGGACGATATCTAGAGTAGCTCTCTGAGGCGAGGGGACTCCAAATCTTGGGTTGTCATCCTTAGTGGAGCTCAGAGCCTTCTACCTCTCATCCGGTGGAAACTTGCTGATGGGAAAAAGGTACATGTTCTCTCCCAGACTTGGCTGGCTAATATACCACTTCACAGGATACCTACCTTCATTGATGCGGCTGCACTTGAAGACCTCCGGGTGTGCTCCTTCATACAGCCGGATCTTCTGTGGGACACTCCAAAGCTGGAGCTTCACTTTGGTCTTGAGTTGGTGGACTGGGGTGGTGTCCCACTTAGAGATGGATGAGCCAGAACTTATACACATCCTACTAAGCAAGTCCCTCACATCACTTGCTTATGAGGCTCTCTTCCCTCCTAGTGGTACTCACTGTTCATGGCTTCAGAAGCTCCAGCTGCATCCACGAGAGAAGCTCTTTTGGTGGCGTGTCCTGAAAGGGGATTTGCCAACATTCACCTGGCTCCGACAGAGGGGAATGACAGAGGAAGTACTGTTCCCTTGGGGCTGAACCGAGGAGGAGGACTTGGAGCATATTCTCGACCGATGTTCTCACGATGGTCGCCCCATGTGTTCTTTCCTCTTGGGGTTTTGTCATGCCTTCCTTTATCTCGTTCTCGTGATCTCTTCAAGGTATTGGACAAAGATCCAAGGTCGATCTAGTCAGCAAGGCATACCGCTATGTCATATACCAGTGAGGACTGGGAACGCCAAGACTCATGTCGCCCTCATGGAACCCCCCAAGGTGCTTGCTGACATCTTGGAGGCATTCACCAACACTTTCGCCTTTCCATTTCGAGAGCAATGGGAGCTCCAGCAGCCTCATCGATAGATTCCTCACACTTCTTGGACTCCCCCCCCCCCTTCCGGATGGCTTAAGGCTAATGTTGATGGTGCACTCTTATCCTCGGCTGGCGGTGTATCAAAGTTGTGATTAGAGATGATACTCATCAAATTTCATTCATCTTTAGCGACGACATGAGGGGTGGCTATGTTTACAATTAGACAGACTCTAGAGCCATGGATGTATGAATACAAGGCGATCTTGGAAGCGACAACCACGGGTGGTGACTTACCTCTAGCGACCTTACGGACTTCGGCTACTCTCCCGGCACCGATATTGGCTTCCTTACAGATTTCCACTAGGTGATCTTCTCTCACATCTGCAGAGACCGTGAAGTGGCGGATTCTTGTACCACTTACTCGGTCCGACTTTGTGTGGCACTCTTATGATGCTTGTATCTTTCCTACTACTTTTTCTATTATTTTAGAGAATGACCATGAGCATGTTGCTCCGGCCTAGTCTGTTGTCTTTTCTAGCTTTGCACTTTTTATGCTCTTTTGTAAACTTCTTTTATTATTAATGCAATATGCAACTTTCAAGGAACCCAAAAACTTTGGGAACCCAAAAACTTTGGATCAGCTCTCATTTCCATGCCCCTCTCTCTCTCTCTCTAGGGTGTGGATTTCCAGACTCTCTCTCTCTCTTTATGGCAGGGGGTGGCCGTCGATCACCTCCTCACCTGGATAAGGCAACAAGGAAGGAAGGCAAGCTTGTGGGTACTATTCACTCTACATGGGCAGAGGACAAGTGGGCAACACTCGGTTCAGCCTACGGCGGCTTGCGGACGGACGGCTTGGACATTCTTGATGGCAAGAAGGTCGGTACTATTCATTCTACGGGAATGGCTCTACTGTAGACTCTACACAGGTCACTAGCAAGGCAGTGGCGCTAAGGATGGACAAGGAATGTCCAAGAACGGATGATCGGATGGAAGCCGATCTTGATCGAGAAGGAACATATGGTGAATTCTATCTGTAGACTCGCATGGCCCACAGGACAGGAGTGGTGCTCGGGTTGGCAAGCGTCGACCTCGGGATGAGGACTCGATTCTTGATCGACAAGAAACCGGCTCGTAGACTCTCTTCTACGGTAGGATTTAAGAAATATCGGGACTTGGACATTTCCTTGGCAACGGTGTGCGGAGGCATTCTTGCGGCCAAGCCCGCAGCGGCGGCGGCCGAGAGGGGAGGCGCTGGCGGCGAGGCGGATCCCGGAGGTGGCGATCACACCCGTGAGCCCAAATCTCAGGAAGCGTGCAATCGCTCAGCGGTGCTGACTTGCATGGTGGCGCGGACTTGAAAGGAAGGCGTCTTGTTGCGTAAGTGTGGGGTGCATGGCGGTCGCGATGCGGAAGGCTGGGGGCAACAGATGGCGGCGAACGAGGAAGGTGTATCTTGCTGGCGGCTTTCCGGGCTAGTCTGCAGTCTGCCTTCGGGATAAAAGTGATGGCTGTCGGTTAGTCAATTTTAATCCTATGGCTTGTTGTGATGATGATAGGGAAAACTTCTCGGTCCCCATGGATGCCTCTACAGGGGAGACGCCTGCCGGACACCCACCACACAGTGGGGCAGCTATTTATGACCTCCCCATGACCGATTCTAGTGCTTCAGCTCAGTGCACTCAAGGTGCTTATGATAATGCCTCTGAAGCACTGACCAGCTTTTTTTGGGGAGTCCTTGATGCTTCAGCTAAGGGAGGATGACCAGTAACCTCAAACCCACTGTTTGAGCACGATTTCCCTACTAAGGGGCCTTTGCCAAGACAAGCCAATAATGCCACCCCTCGACCTACTCAAGGCCAAGCTGGTCACCCTCATTCCAACCCTTGGAAACAGAAGGAGTTCATTAAGCTTAGTCCCGTAGACAAATCGACTGTCTTTATGGAAGATGGGAAAACTATTAGACTTGATGATGAAGCTGTGGATGACAATCAATTGAAGCTGGAAAAAGCCTTAGTGGGAAAGATTCTGGGAAGGAGGCCTTCTTTTTACTTCCTTAATGCTAATCTCCAAAGGAAATGGGGGCAATGGGGTGCCTTCAAACTGATCATGGTTGCTCAAGATTATTTTGTCTTCCTGTTTGATACCACAGAAGCCAAAGATGCTGTTTTGATGAATGGGCCCTGGTTTGTGGTAGGGAATGTCATAGGCTTGGATATGTGGTCTCCCACCTTTAACCCTAAGTCTCTGAATGGTTTAACTTCTCCAATTTGGGTAAGGTTCCCTAATTTACCACTTATATACTAGGATAACAATAATATTGCCAGAATTGCTTCCTATCTTGGAGAACCACTTTGGGTGGATCGTCAAACCAACTACTGGGGGCAAAGCTTGTATGCTAGAGTCTGTGTTAGACTTGATCTCTCTAGTAAACTCCCAATTGGAGTCTGGATTCATGGAAGGAATGGTAGGTTCTTTCAACCTATGGAGTATGAGGGGATTACCCAACTGTGCTTTACTTGTGGAAGAATTGGCCACAAGGTGGATTCTGCCACACCACTACCTGTCACCAAATTCGGGTAAATAACCCCCCCCCTCCCCTGCAAGTACATATCAACCTGCGTTATCGGAAAGCTCCAGATGAAGTGTTTGAGAATGGAGAGAGCAGCACTGCCCATGTTAGTGATGATTCTGTGATTAGTGACAAAGGCAAAGCACCAGAGACTCAGATTACTACTCCCCCCCCCCAAGGGACACCCAAGGCCTCCTCTACCATTGATGCTGACTATGGACCTTGGGTATTAGTCACTAGAAAGAAGAAAACTAAGCCAGCACATACTGCAGTAAGGAATGTAGAAGGGAGTAAGCCAGCCCAGAAGCCTGGATTGACTGGTGGAGAGGGACGGCCTTTGAAGGTGACTTCTTCAAAGGGCACACCTCTCTAGGAGTTCCTTCCAAAGGTTGATATTTCCACTCCCCCTATTTTTCAAACCCCGGCTAGCTTGGAGAAACCAACAAAATCTCCTAGAGAGATGGGTGGCAAAAGCAGCAATAACTAAGGCCCCGGCCTATAAGGAAGGAGGGCTGAGAAGACTTGGAGGGTCTCTCAAGAAGAGAAAGAAGACTCCTCGATTACTAGAGGGGCTTCCCCATGGTTGGTGATGTCTTCCATACTCTCGAATTGTAGGGGCCCAAGAAGATGGAAGACACCCCATCGCCACCTCATAGGTGGTCATGACTTGTGTATTATTGGCTTGATGGAGACTAGAATCAAGCAAATTTCAAGGCATGAAGTGGATAAGCTAGCTGGGAGGAGTTGGCAATTTTTCTGTCATCCATCTGTGGGGAATTCTGGAGGGATCATCATTCTTTGGCGGCAGGACTTGGTTGGCTTCTCACCCACTACCATTTTTGATCAAGTTGTGATAGGTACTGTCTCTTTGCCCAATAATGTGTAGTGGACCATTGGATGGGTTTATGGTAGAAAAGAATACCATGATAGGAGGGTGCTCTGGCAAGTTATGGAGGAAAATGTGGATCAGAATTTACCTACTATCATCATGGGTGACTTCAATTGCATTCTGCACCAGGAAGACAAGAAAGGAGGGAAGAAGTTCTCTTACTATTCTACTGTCCGGGACATGGAAAACTGCATGGCTGCCACTAACCTCCATGAGCTTGAGTTTGTTGGGCCAAATTACACCTGGACCAACAACAAGGATGGGAGGAGCAAAATCTTGGTTTGTCTTGATCTGGTTCTGGTCAACTCTGCTGCCTCTAATCTTTTGGGGGATAGCAAGGTCTGTCACCTCCCCCAGATTGCCTCAGACCACTGCCCTCTTTTGCTTTCAGTTAGTTCTTCCTCTCCTGATCACTCTCAGAGGTGAGTGAAATTTGAGGACACTTGGCTTTCCTACCCTATGGTATGGAAACTGGTTTGGAAGAATTGGAGCGAGGATGATTTTGGCTCCAAAGCTGCCATTCTCCAATGAAAGAGTGGTCATACTCTGCGGGCCCTCTTTCATTGGAGCAAAAACAAGTTGAGAGACCTCCACTCGATCAAGGATAGCCTGGAAAAGGACTTTTCCACTCTCTAGGATTCTAATTGCTTTGATGAGGGTCTTACTTAGCTGAGGTGAACTCCAAAGTTATGAACACTTGCTTCAATACTTGGTGGAAGCAGAGAGCCAAAGTTAGATGGCTTCAAAATGGGGATGGGAACACCCACTTCTTTCATCTTGTTGTCCTCAAGACATGGTTTCAGATCGACTAGGGAGGATGGGAGTTTGGTGGAAAGCCCTGAGGCTATTTCTGATGAGTTCACTACCTTCTTCAGGCAGAAATGGGTTGAAGGAGTTGTCTCCCTTGACAACTGGTCGACCATTCCTACTAACCTTCAGGTACCTTCTTCTGTTAAACCTCTACTTGATGCATTTGTTTCTGAGTAGGAGATTTGGGATGCCATCCACTCCATGGGGGCCAATCGGTCCCCTAGGCTAGATGGAATTTTGGCCACCTTCTTTAAGCAGTTTTGGCAATGTGTAAAGAAGGATTTCGTTGCCACTGTCCAAGAATTCTTTATCACATCCCACATGGAGGAAGCTTGGAAGAAGACCCTTATTGTTCTGAAACCCAAAGTCGTGGGTGCTAACTGTCCCTCCAAATTTTGGCCTATTTATTGCATGGAATCAAGGTTGTTGCAAAAATCTTGGTGAATAGACTAAAGCACCTCCTCCCGGGCCTCATTTCTAAAGAGCAAGGAGCCTTTGTTCCTCAAAGGAACATTTCTCATCATTGCTTACTAGCCCAAGAAATCTTCAACAAATTGCAGCATTCAACCTCTCAAGTGGGCTTTATGGCAATCAAGATTGATATGGACCAAGCATATGATCGAATGAGCTGGAAAACTCTAAGGATCATCTGTTCGATGGGATTCAGGTGCTTGGGGTGATGGCGTGTTACTCATCCAAAGTTCTCCATCTTGTTGAATGGGAGAAGAATTGACTGGATTGATGCTCAGTATGGATTCAGACAGGGGTGCCCACTCTCACCTTTCTTATTCATTCTGTGCTCAGAATTGCTGACATTGGCATTTAAGCAGAGGGGGCCGAAACTGGGCATGGCTTTAACAACTAGAGGTACCTGCATCACTCACCTCTTTTATGTTGCTGACATCCAAATTACCCCACAGGCGTTGGAGGGGCATGCCAAGCAGATAAAGAGCATCCTACAGGAATATTGTTCCTGGACTGGGCAGAGGATTAATTGTGCCAAGTCTTCCATCTTGTTTAGTAAAGATGCTAAGCGGTGGAGGACAAATCGCATTGCTAGGTTGTTGGGGTACAGTCGCATGCAAGAATTTGACTACCTTGGTATTAAGTTGGCAATGAGGAGGCTTTATAAGAGCGATCATTCCACTCTGATCCAGCGGGCTAAGGAGAGGATTATGGCCTGGGGTTCTCGTCACCTCTCTTTGGTAGGTCATGCAACTCTCATTTCTTCTTCTCTCCTGCCAGGTTCTATTTACCAGCTTACACATACCATCATGCCTATGAATGTGTTGTAGGACATTGAGCGATTTTGTAGGTCCTTCCTCTGGGACAAGAGCTCCACCCAGAGGAGTCTTCATTATGTCAAATGGGCTACCATTTGCACTCTGCAGAAGTTGGGTGGACTTGGTTTCATTCCTCTACACGGATGGGCCCCCTGAGCGACACATGGGACTTCCTTGAAGCACATCCCTTCTCCACGCTGAGCGTTATGGTGTAGATATATGGGATAGCACTTTGAGGAGGGGTGACTTTAAGACCTGGTCTGTCATTTTGAGTGGAGCTCAAAGCCTTGAACCCCTCATTCGGTGGAGGATTGATGATGGAAGCAAGGTATAGGTTTTGTCACATATTTGGCTGACTGACTCACCTCTTTCTAGGAGACCCATCTACATGGATGTTGCCAGCCTTGAAGATCAGCGAGTGGCTACTTTCATTCAAGATGACAGGACCTGGGATATAGCCAAACTACAGAGACATTTCGGCCAGGAGGTTGCCGAGTAGATTGCTAGAGTGCCTCTTCATCTTGACCTTGTGGAGGATGAGCCTGAGTTGATCCACCTTCCGATTGGTAAGTCTTTTACTGCCTTTGCCTATGTAGCTCTCTTTCCACAGGAAATTCCTACAAACCTGTGGCTCCAGAAGCTCAGATTACATCCCAGGGAAAGGTTCTTTTGGTGGCGTATTATGAAGGATGCCTTACCAACCCTCTCCTGGCTGTAAAGGAGAGGACTTGTGGAAGATGTCCAATGTCCCTAGGGATGCTCTGAGGAAGAAGACTTGGATCATGTCCTGACTAGGTGCTCCCTCACGACTGCTGTCCGTCAGGCTCTCTCCTCTTGGGGATTTGCTATCCCTTCCTTTGCAAATTCCCAAGAGATTTTCAGGGGCTTTGATCGTGTCCCCAAGGCCAACATGGCCTGGGTGAGAGCTTATTGTAGTATGATCTATCAAGTTTGGAGGACTAGGAAAGACAAGACTCATGGCCGACCACATGCTATGCCGAAGATTCTTGCTGCCAACATTTTAGAGGCATTCACCGATGCTTCTGCCTTCCCCTTCCATGAGCAATGGGAGCTCCACCTCACTTCATTTTTACCCCTTCTTCTTGGACTCCCCCCCCCCCCCATCTGGGCGGCTCAAGGTGAATGTTGATGGTGCCCTTCTCCCATCTGGCCTTGCAGGTATTGGTGTTGTGATCAGAGATGAGTCTGGTAGATTCATCAAGGTTGCAGGACTTCATCTCCAGCATTGGGACAGTATCTTCATTGAGCTGCACACTATGCTTGCCTTCAAGCAGATTATTGAGCCTTGGATGGTTGAGTACAAGGGTCTTGTTCTTGAAGGAGATAACCTGGGTGTGGTGACTTACCTTCAGAAGACTTTCCAGCAGGCTTTTTTGATTGCCATTCCCCCTCGGACATCGGACATTGGCTTCCTCAAAGACTTTCACCAGGTGGTCTTTTTTCTCACTACCAGAGAGCACAACTGACTTGCAGATTTCTGTGCTAAGTTGGCTACACAAGCTGATTTTGTTTGGCATTCTGTTGATGCTTACAATATCCCCTTCGCTTTTTTTGATATTTTAGAGAAGGATAAGAAGCTTGTGACTTCTTCTTAGTCTTTTTCTTTTAATTGTTGCACTATGGTACTCTTTTGTAACCCCCTTTTTTATTAATGCAATATGCAACTTTCAAGGAACCCAAAAACTTTGGGAGGCTCTTTCATTTCCACAATTTTTTTCTCTCTCTTGAGGGGCGGCTTTACAATACTCTCTTCTCTCCATGGTGGGGGGTGGCTGGCGATCACCTCCTCCTACAAGGGACAAGGTGGCTAAGAGGGAGGGCTGAGAAGGTGGCAAGAAGGAGAGGGGCCATGGCAAGGTGGTGCTAGGGACTGACAAGGAAGATCTTAGGTTGGATGGTCAGGTTTCTACCGAAGTTGATGTTGGAAGACACTTGGGAAGTGGCGGCTTCACTATGGATCCTATATGATTTCTCGGCCAAGGGGAGGCACTCAGGTTGGCCAGCGGTGGCGTCGGAATGGACGTCCAAATGGATCTTGGTCATGGCAAGGCTTGGTCAGAGTGCGGACACTGCAGACTCTGTGGCCCGGGAGGCACATGGAGAGGATCAGGCGCGGCGACGATGCACTGGCCGTGGCTGCGAGGGGGAGGTGCGGCCCTAGCGGCCACGCAAATCACGGGAGCGTGTGCGCTAATTATGGGAGCATGGGCGCAGATCAGGAAGGTGGGTACGCTAATTGCGCACATGATGTCGGCAAAAAAATTATGCGGGCATACATCGTGCACGCTAATTATGAAGCGCCGAGCGAGGAAAGTCGCGCTGGCAAGCCGCATGTGGGAATGTAAGCATCCGAGTCTTGTGCCCACATGGCGTCGTAAGCGCATGGCATGCGCACGGGCAATAGCGGAGTCCGCAGGCAGTGCGGCTAAGCAGAGGAGCCAGGACAAATAACAAGCCAGGAACCTTTGTTCACTCTACATTTTATCATGGACTAATGCTAGGCGCATGTGACCAAAGGGGATGCTGAAATGCAAGATGGAGGTGATCAAGCTAAACTCTATGCTAGCTGTGAAGGGACCCAATTTGGCCAAGGTATGTCCTACAATATGTGTGATATTGATGACATTGGGGCTAGTTTCCCGGACCATATGGATGATTTTTCAGGTGGGGAACATGCCAGACACCCAATTGCAAGTGGGGCGGCTGACCATGATGTCTCCATGGCTGATCACATTGCTCCAGGGCAGTGCACACAAAGTGTTTGAACTAATGCCACAGTGAACCTGAGCACCTTTGCTTGGGGTGTGCTTCAAGGATTGGACAAGGGGAAAGGCAAGGCTACCACTAACCCTTTGTTTGAAGATAATAGCCTTCCTAGAGAGGCTTTGCCTAGAGCTTCTTATGGTGCTACCTTTCGGCCAAGGGAGGGTAATGATCAAGCTAACCCTTGGAAGAAGAAGGAATATGTTAAATTGCGGCCTGTGGACAAAAATGCATAGCTTATGGAGGATGGCATTACTATTCTGCTTGATGACCAAGCTGTTGATGACAACCAATTGAAACTGGAAAGAGCTCTTGTTGGGAAGATCTTGGGAAGAAGACCATCATACTTTTATCTCAATGTAGACCTTCAAAGGAAGTAGAGTCGGTGGGGGGCTTTCAAATTGATTATGGGGGCCCTAGATTGCTTCGTTTGCATCTTTGAAACTACTGAGGCTAGAGATGCAGTCTTGATGAATGAGCTGTGGTTCATTGCAGGGAATGTTATTGGATTGGACAAGTGGACACCTACTTTTAATCCTAAATCTCTTCATGGGCTCCCTTCTCCCATTTGGGTACGCTTTCCTAATCTCCCTCTGCTTTACTGGGATAATACTAATATTGCCAGGATCGCTTCCTTCATTGGAGAGCCTCTTTGGGTGGATCACTCAACAAACTCATGGGGGCAAAGCATGTTTTCCAAAGTCTACATCCAATTAGATCTTTCACAGAAACTCTCCACTGGAGTTTGGATCCATGGTAGAAATGAAAGGTTTTTCCAACAAGTTGAGTATGAGGGTATTACTCAACTTTGCTTTTCTTGTGGTAAGGTGGGACACAAGGTTGACTCTTCCCCCACCAAGGAGGTTCCTCCAGCTGCTCCCACTATCAGTAAGACCTCTCCTCCCCCTCCTGTTCAGACTAATGTGCATAGGTCTATGCAGGACTTGGCCCAGCCTGCTTTAGCAGAGAAATGAGAATGTAGCACTGCCAACCAAAATCCCACTAAAGATAAGGATGTTAGACAATGAGTGTTCCACCACCTTTACCTACACGAGGAACCCACTTCTTACAGTATGGTCCTTGGGTCTTTGGTCACGGGAAGAAGAGAACAACAAGCGACAATAGACTAACTTGAAGAAGAAGGAAGGTGGAAGCAAGGCCATAAAGGTGGCCAACCTATGGCTACTCATTCCCAGGGAAGGAGCACCTTCAAAGAGGTCCCTCCCAGCTGGAAGCCTCTTGAGTTCCCATATTCAAGCCAAAACCAGGTGGAGAAACTCAAAAGCAGGTCTTGGGAGAAGGCGACCATGCATGCCTACCACAAAGGCAAGGGTGTCATAGGCACACTTTAAGGGAGACTACATTTGGGGCCGTGAGGCCAACTCAAAGAGAGGAAGAATGTACATAGTGGGATAACCATGAGGAGTCATCCTTTTTTGGGTGTAGGGGCCCAAAGAGTGCGGACCTTACCTACACCACGATTGGTGGCCATGATATGTATGATTGGCGTGGAAACTAAGTTGAGGAGATTTCTCGCGAAAGTGGACAAGTTGGAGCAGTAGTTCATTTGTCATCCCTCTATAGGGAATTCTGGTGGGATTATTATTCTTTGGCAAAGTAATCTAATTGGGTTCACTCCAACTGTTCTTACAGATCATATAGTTCTGGGAAATGTTAGTATGCCTAATAACACCCAGTGGACTCATGGCTGGGTTTATGCAAATAAAGATTATCACTGCATGAGGACACTTTGGCAGACTATTCTTAGCAATGTAGATCAGCAATCCCCTACTATTATTGGCAGAGATTTTAACTGCATCCTGACTCAACAGGATAAGAAGGGAGGGAAGCCTTTCTCTTACTCATAGGCGGTGCGGGAAATGGAGGATTGCATGGCCTCCGCTGACTTGCATGAGCTTGATTTTGTTGGCCAATAATTCACATGGACCAACAATAAGGATGGTAGAAGTAAGATTTGGGTCAAACTCGATAGGATCCTTGTCAACTCCTTGGCATCCAACTTACTCAGAGACACGAAGGTCAGTCACCTTTCTCGTATTGCTTTTGACCACTGTCCTTTGTTGCTTTTAGTTACTTCCACTGCACAGGATAGACCACATCGGTGGCTACGATTTGAGGAGATGTTGCTTTCTTACCCTATGGCCTCGAAGCTTGTATGGCAGAAATAGGGGAAAAATGACTATGGCTCTAAAGCTGATGCTCTCCAATGAAAAAGCAACAGAACATTGAAGGCCCTCTTTAATTGGAGCAAAAATAAGATGAAGGATCTGAACTCTCTGAAGAGTAAATTGAAGGAAGACATTGCTGAACTCCAGATCATTGATTGTTCTGATGATGGTCTGTCCACTACACAGGAGGCTGATCTTCGTTCCAAGGTGGTGGAGTTGAATTCTACTCTTGCTAGACTAAACACTTGGTGGAAACATAGAGTCAAGTCCTGATGGATTCAACAGAGAGATGGTAATACTCACTTTTTCTACACAGTTGCTTCTGCTAGACATCGCACCAATAGAATCAACAGTGTCATGAGTGAGGATGGAAGCATTGGGACGATCGAAGGCATTATCACTTCACCACTTTCTTTTGGCATAAGTGGATCGAAGGGGATGTTTCACTTGATGATTAGCCTACCATTCAAAAGTGTACCTCTCATGTCAAAACTCTTCTTGATGCTAACATTACTGAGCAGGAAATTTGGGAGACCTTACACTCGATGGGGCCCAATCGAGCCCCAAGATTGGATGGGATTACCTCATCCTTCAACAAGCAATTCTGGCGGTGTGTGAAGGAGGATGTTATTGCAGCTTTTCAGGAGTTCTTTCTCACTTCCCTCATGGATGACAATTGGAAAGAGACGCTCATTGTGTTGATTTTGAAGGGTGTTGGGGACAACTGCCCATCCAGGTTTCGGCCCATTAGTCTATGTTAGACCATTTACAAGCTGGTTGCAAAGATCCTGGTTAATAGACTGAAGCATATCCTCCCTACTATCATATCTGAGGAGCAAGGTGCCTTTGTTCCACAGGGGAACATCTCACATCATTGCCTCTTAGCCCAGGAAATCTTTAATAAGCTTAAGCACTCAACCTATCAGGTTGGGGGCATGGTGATCAAGATTGACATGGAGCAGGCATATGATCGCATGACTTGGAAGACTTTGGAGAAAGTCTTGGTTCTGATGGGTTTCCCTCCTATATTCAGCAAGTGGGTGATACAGTGTGTTACTTTCTTGAAGTTCACTATCTTGCTGAATGGAAGATGGACTGAGTGGATTGATGCTATGTGTGGTATTCGAAAAGGGTGTCCGTTCTCCCCTTACTTGTTCATCCTGTGCTCTGAGCTTCTTACCCAAGCCTTCAAGAAGGGCCCTGGCATGTCTCGACTAGGAGGTCCCATCCCTCATCTTTATATATTGATGATATTATTATTGCTTCTCGCATTGCACATGGCAAACAAATTAGAGGCATTCTTGAGATGCGTACGGGCAAGCGGTATCAATCTTTGCTAAATATCATCTTTAGCACGCAACCGATGGAGGACAAATCGGATCGCTAGGTTGCTTATGTTTAAGATAGTCTAGGAGATGGATTATCTTGGCCTCAAGCTTGCACTATGAAGACTTCACAGGAGTGATTACTCTCAGCTGATTCATCGGGCAAGGGAGAAGATTCTAGCTTGGGGATCCCGTCAACTATCCCTTGCGGGCCGCTCCACCTCTCTTCAACTTTCTTGCTGGATCGCCTTCCTTACACATACCATCATCCCCTCAAATGTTTTGCTGGAAATTGAGAAGCTTTGTAGATCCTTCCTTTGGGATAAGAGCTCCACACAGAAGAGTGTCCACTATGTCAAGTGGAATGATATATGCTCAACTCAGAAGGGTGGGGGCCTTGGGTTTCATTCTACCACACAGGTGGCCCTTTAAGGGACGGCTAGCACAGGACTTCATTCGAGCCTACTACTCTTCACCGGTGCAGGAGAAGCATGGTGATGATATTTGGGGGAGTTCTTTGAGAAGGGGTGATTCGAAGTCCTGGGATGTCCTTCTCAGTGGAGCCCAAAGCCTCAAGCATATTATTCGATGGAGGATTGCTGATGGGAACAAGGTGGAGGTACTCTCACATACTTGGCTGACAGATGTTTCCCTCTCTAGGAGACCGACCTTCATTGATGTAGCTACCCTGGAGGATCAGATGTTGAGTGCCTTCATCCGACCAGACAGAAGCTGGGACATTGCCAAATTGGAGCTTCACTTTGGCCATGACCTTGTTGAGCTGATTAAAGGAGTGGTGACTCACTCAAACTTAGTGGCAGATATCCCGGAGCTGACTCATCTACCCCTAGGTAAGTCACTCACTTTGCTTGCTTATGATGCTCTTCCTTGATTTCTCTTGTTATCGTGGCTCAAGAGGTTTCGGCTCCATCCCCGGGAGAAGTTATTTTGGTGGCGCATTTTGAAGGGTGCTATCCCAACCCTTTCTTGGCTGCATCGACGGAGACTTGTGGAGGAGGTACAATGCCCATGGGGGGCTCAAGTGAGGATTTGGACCACATTCTGACTAGATGCTCTCTCCACGGTCTGAAGGTTCTTGCTACTTGGGGGCTTGTTATGCCTTCTTTTGCCACATCACAGGATCTCTTTGCTACTTTTGACCAAACCCCCAAGGACAGATCTACTTTTGGGGTAGAGCTTACTGTTCTGTTGTTTATCAAGTTTGAAGGGCCAGGAATGCAAAGTCTCATGGACAGCCTTATGGACCCCCCAAAATTCTTGTGGCAAACATTTTGGAGACTTTCACCAACATTGCATCCTTTCCTTTTCATGAGCAATGGGAGCTCCACCAACCACACCGGTTGTTTTCATACTCCTGGACTCCCCCCCCCCCCTCTCGGATGGCTAAAGGCTAATGTGGACGGTGCACTACTTGATCTCGGTGTTGTAGGTATTGGGGTGGTGATCAGAGATGACATGGGCAATCTTATCAAGGCGCAGTAGTCGGTTCCATTGGGATAGCACCTTTGTGGAGATGCATGCTCGCCATCAAGCGACTTGTTGAACCCGGATGCATGAGTTGAAGGGTATTATTCTTGAAGGAGACAACACTGTGGTGACCTACCTCCGAAGATGCTTGATTCTTGGACAACCTCTCCCCAGGCTGATCTTGGCTTTCTCTGAGTTCCACCAGTCTTGTTCTATCAAATCGGCGGGACTACAATCGGTTAGCAGATTTTTGTGCACACTTTGCTACTACTTCTGAGTTTGTATGGCATTCTACTGATTTTTGTTTTATCCCTCCTACTTTTCATGTTATTTTGGAGGATAATAAGAAGCATTTAGCTTCAAGTTAGAATGCTTTTCTTTTATTGTTGAACTTGTTTAGTCTATAATATCTTTCTTTATTAATGCAAATACAAAATTTCAAGGAACCCAAAAACTTTGATTTCTCACAAGGTGTCGGCGGAGTCCTAAAAGCAACATCCGCCGATCCCTGGTTGATCATTACCCTCCCTTGGCCGAGAGATGTTGGCAAGGTAACTATGAAGGGTCCAGGGTTGAAAACTTGGACAGGAAATGCAGCCGTACACTAAGGAACTTATTCCACTAGAGCAAAAATAAGCTCAAAGATTTGAGTAAGCAAAGGGGCTCCCTACAAGAGGAAATTCTACGACTACAGGTGGCAGATTGCTCTCCACAGGGGATGACAGAGCAGCAAGAAAGAGACCTCCAACTCAAGGCAAATGAGCTGAACTCAACCCTGGCCCGTTTATCTTATTGGTGGTGGCAAAGAGCTAAAGTCAGGTGGGCTGAAGAAGGGGATGCCAACACAAATTACTTTCACACCGTTGCAACTGCTAGAAAGAGGTCAAATAGAATCAACACCCTCAAACTTGATGACGACCAGATTACGGAAGACCCGGTCCTCATCCACCAAGCTTTTATGAACTTTTTTCAGTGGAAGTGGAGTGCACATCCCATTACTACTAACAATTGGCCTTTGTTTGCTGAAAACAACACCATCCCATCTCAGGTCTGTGATCTTTTGGAAGCAGATATCAATGAAGCTGAAATTTGGGAGGTGATCAAATCGATGGGTACTAATCGTGCCCCTGGGATTGATGGTATCACAACATCCTTCTACAAGTACTTTTAGAGGATTATTGGCCAAGATGTTGTGGCGGCAGTCAAGGAATTTTTTGGTAGTGGAACCATGATTCCTCAATGGAAGGAAACCTTGGTAATTCTCTTCCCAAGTCCTCCAATGCTGATTTCCTTCAAAATACAGACCCATAAGCCTATGCAGAACAGCCTACAAAGTCATAGCAAAAATCCTAGTGTGCCGGCTGAAAAACATTCTACCAAATATCATTTAGAGCAGGTGTGCCTACTAGATCTATCTCCCACCTGCTTGGCCCCAAATTATTAATAAATTCCAACACTCCACCTCTAAGGAGGGATTCATGGCTATTAAAATCGACATGGAGCAAGCATATCATAAAATGAGTTGGGAAACCTTAAATATAATCCTACAACAATTTGGGTTACCCATGAAGTTCCGGAATTGGATTCTCCAGTGCATTTCCTTGCCTTCCTTCTCCCTCTTGTTAAATGGGCAAAGAACTGAATGGATACAAGCTAGTTGTGGATTCCGACAAGGGTGCCCGCTATCTCCCTATCTTTTTATCCTTTGCTCAGAACTGCTTTCCTTAGCTATCAAGCAATATGAGGCTAAATTTGGTGTGCCAATCGCTAACAGGGGAACACGCATATCACACCTTCTTTATGCAGATGACATGTTATTCACCACAAAAGCTTCCATTGCCCATGCAAAGGGTGTCCTCCAAATTCTGAAAAATTATTGCAACAGGGCAGCGTATCAATTCTACCAAAATTGTCATTATTTTCAGCAAAGCCATACACAGATGGAAGGCCAACATAATCACTAAGCTCACTAGATTCAGAAGAGTTGAGGAGCTTGATTACTTGGGCATTAAACTTGCCATGAGGAAATTAAAAATAGCAGACTTTCAGCAGCTGTTACAAAAGGCAAGAGGCAAAATCAGCTCATGGGGAGTTAGACACCTTTCAATGGCGGGTCGACTTACACTTATAAGGACATCCTTACTTTGCATCTCTATGTACCAAACAACCCACACCGAAATCCCCAAGGGAATTACTAAGGAGATTGAGAAGCTTGCTAGGAACTTCCTTTGGAAAGGAAATAACAACCAACATTCTATACACTATGTTCCTTGGGACAAAATCTGCATGCCTACCAACAAAGGTGGCCTTGGCTTACACATGGCTGAAAGCTGGAATGGACCCCTAAGGGCTAGAATGGCTTGGGAATTCTTCTCTAAACTTGATATGCTGCTCCACAAATACTTGATTGAGAAGTATGGGCTGAACCCATGGCTAAGGGAACACAAACGGGGAGACTCCAATTGCTAGAAAATTATCCAGGATGGTGCTTACAGCCTGAACTAAAATCTGAAATGGAAGATTAGCAATGGTAAAGAGGTGGACTTTCTAAGCTCTACTTGGATTTCAGAACTTCCTCTTTCCAAATGGCCTACCTTTCTCAACATGGAGTGCATGGAGGAATGGAAGGTAGAAAACCTGATTGCTGAAAATAGAAGATGGAATACTGAAAATCTGCTTACCCTATTTGGTCTGGACCTTGCTGAACTCATTTCCAGCATTCCCATTGTGGAGGAGCACCAAAATGACACCCCAGAGCTCATCAAGGTACCCATGTGGACAACTCTCACTTCCATACTATACAAAATCTGTTTTGCTGAAATTTCAGATTGGCCATACAGGATGCAGAATTTGAAACTTCCTCCTAGGGAAAACTTGTTTTGGTGGCGGCTCATCAAGCATTCCTTGCTGACTAATGCTTGGCTTACTCGTAGGGGATTAACTGATACCACCCTTTTCCCTTGGGGGTGTAATCAGGAAGAGACTGCCGAACATATTGCTGTTCAATGTTCCGTTACAAACAACATAATCTAGATTTTGGCAATTAATTCAATCCCAATTTTCAGCAACCTGCAAAATTTACTCCAAGCTCTCATTGAGGTACGCAATGATAACTTATGTT
This sequence comes from Cymbidium sinense, assembly GCA_021442155.1. Lineage (NCBI taxonomy): Eukaryota > Viridiplantae > Streptophyta > Magnoliopsida > Asparagales > Orchidaceae > Cymbidium > Cymbidium sinense. The sequence continues at coordinate 40,781,238 of CM038232.1, read as the reverse complement.
GGGCTAGAATGTATTGTGCAATTGTTTACCAGGTTTGGAGAACCCGTACTGCCAAGACCCACGGCCACAGCCATGGTACCCCGAAGACTATTGCTGCCTCGATTCTAAGCTCCATCACGCATTCTTCCTCTTATCCTCTCCAGAAGCAATGGGACATCACCCAGCCCTATGGGCTGATCAAACCAAATTTGTGGTGTCCTCTCCCTCCTGGCTAGATCAAGGCTAATGTTGATGGCTCCCTCCTTCCCAATTGGTTGGTCGGTATTGCAATGGTGCTAAGGGATGAAAATGGTAACTTCCTCAAAGCCATGGGTCATTGTTTTCAGCATTGGGACAGCACATCAGTCAAATTGGCGGCTATGCTCTACACTAGCAAAATTATTGAGCTGTGGATGATCGAATACAAGGGCACTATCATTGAAGGGCACAATATTGGTGTGGTGGATCACCTCAAACTTTCTCTTAACAATGAAATATGGCAGAACCGACTTCCAGATGCTCCCGACATCAGTTTTCTGAAGAACTTCCACCAGGTTATTTTTGCATAAACAAACATATCTAAGAACACTCTTGCAGACTTTTGTGCAGATATAGCTACTAGCTTTGATTTTGTATGACATAGTCTAGCTAACCACACTATTCCTCCACAGTTTTTTGCTCTTTTGGAGGAGGATAAGAAATATGCTGTTAGTAGCTAGTTTTTTCTTTCTTTAGCAGTTTTTCTACATTGTAATCAGCTTTTTCATTATCAATGCAAATGCATCTTTTCAAGGAACCCAAAAACTTGGGCCCTTCCGTCAATTCCTTCAAGTTTCAGCCTTGCGACTATACTCCCCCTGGAATTTCCTCAAAGCCTGATTTTGTATGGCATAGTCTAGATAATCACACTATTCCTCCAGTTTTTTTTCTTTTGGAGGATAGGAAATATCGTTAGTAGCTAGTTTTTTGCTTTTTTTAGCAGTTTTTTCTACATTGTAATCAACTTTTTATTATCAATGCAAATGCATCTTTTCAAGGAATTTCCTCAAAGCCATGGGTCATAGTTTTCAGCATTGGGATAACACATTAGTCGAATTGGCGGCTATGCTCTACACTAGCAAAATTATTGAGCCGTGGATGACCGAATACAAGGGCATTATCATTGAAGGGGACCATATTTTGGCTAGCACACCTATAGCAGAAATCTGCATTATGGCAGCAGCAAATACCAAAGGAAAAATGGTCAGCAATGCAAATATAGCCAATGAAGAAGCTGTAGGGACCTATGGGCCATGGACCTTAGTATCCAAGAGGAAGCCAAGACCCTCCAAACCTGAAAATAGCAACCACAACAACAAGGGAGTCACCACCAATAGCAAATCAAGCAAACAAAGAGAAAATGCAGGAAAATAGATTGCACCCAAATCTTTGAAGGCTAGAAGGAGGATAACAAGGTAACCACCAACAAAGAAACATGGATAAAGGGAAGGCCACCTCCAACAACTCTACACATTCCTTCCAGTAGTTAAAGAAAGCATGAAGACTGAACTTGTTCAAAATAGAAATGCAAAAGCGGACAGACTGATATCCAAGGCACACTTCAATAGAGAATTGGGTCAATTGGGCCCCATAAAAGCGACTCCCTAAATGCAAGAAAAGTGAATTCCATATTGACATTGGGGGGAACTCCTCCCATGATGTCTACCCATGACTTTCATCATAATGTGGAATTGCCGAGGGGTCCGAAAAAAGGCCACGGGCCACTTTCTCCAGCAAATTCTTGTAGAGCATCATGCTCTTTTCATTGGCCTTATAGAAACTAAAGTGACAGACATCACTAGAAGGGAGATTGATCAAATAGTGGGGCGCAACTGGAGTTTTTTACAACAACCTGTAGGAAAATCTGGAGGCATCCTTGCTCTTTGGAGAAATGACTTAATTACTTTCTCTCCTCTCACGCAAAATGAACAATGCATTGTGGGAGACATCATGAGATAAAGCTATATGGAGGGTGACCATCTGTTATGCTAATAAAGACTACCACATTCGGCGGAGACTTTGGGACACCTTAACTCCTTTGCTAAATAACGGCTTACCATCCATTGTTGGGGGAGATTTTAACTGCATTTATGAGGCCAAAGATAAAAAAGGGGGGAAGCCTTTCAAAAGCTCACCGGCGTCAAATGAGATGATGGAATTCCTCACCAATGGGGACTTACATGAGCTGAATTTTACCGGTCCAAGATTCACATGGACCAACAACAAAGATAAAAATAGTCGAATATGGGTGCGCCTTGATCGCTTCCTCATCAACTCCATCGCATCCAACCTACTCCCATTTGCACAAACTAAACACCTTTCAAGGATTGCATCCGATCATTGCCCTATTGTTCTACAAATCAACTCTAAGGAGATGTGGAAATCACAACGGTGGCTGAAATTCGAAGACACTTGGCTCTCATATCCTATGGCTTGGAAACTAGTGTGGAAATGTTGGCAAGGTAACTATGAAGGGTCCAGAAATGAAAACTTGGACAGAAAATGCAGCCGCACACTAAGGAACCTATTCCACTGGAGCAAAAATAAGCTCAAAGATTTGAGTAAGCAAAGGGACTCCATACAGGAGGAAATTCTGCAACTACAAGTGGCTGATTGCTCTCCACAGGGGATGATAGAATAGCAAGAAAGAGACCTCCAACTCAAGGCAAATGAGCAGAACTCTACCCTGGCCCATTTATCTTGTTGGTGGCGGCAAAGAGCTAAAGTCGTGGGTGGGAGGGGATGCCAACACACATTACTTTCACCTTGTGCAACTGCTAGAAAGAGGTCAAATAGAATCAACACCCTCAAACTTGAAGATGGCCAACTAATGGAAGACCCGATCCTCATACACCAAGCTTTTATGAGCTTTTTTCAGCAGAAGTGGAGTGCACATCCCATTACTACTAACAATTGGCCTTCGTTTGCTGAAATCAACACCATCCCATCTCAGGTCTGTGATCTTTTGGAAACAGATATCAATGAGGCTGAAATATGGGAGGCGATCAAATCGATGGGTACTAATCGTGCCCCTGGGATTGATGGTATCACCACATCCTTCTACAAGCACTTTTGGAGGATCATTGGCCAAGATGTTGTGGCGGCTGTCAAGGAATTTTTTGGTAGTGGAACCATGATTCCTCAATGGAAGGAAACCTTGGTAATTCTCTTGCCCAAGTCCTCCAATGTTGATTGTCCTTCAAAATACAGACCCATAAGCCTATGCAGAACTGCCTACAAAGTCATAGCAAAATTCTTGTGTCTTGGTGAAAAATATTCTACCAAATATCATTTCTGAAGAACATGGTGCCTTTGTGCCTACTAGATCTATCTCCCACCACTGCTTGGCGGCCCAAGAAATTATTAACAAATTCCAACACTCCACCTCTAAGGAGGGATTCTTGGCAATTAAAATTGACATGGAGCAAGCATATGATAAAATGAGCTGGGAAACCTTAACTATAATCCTACAACAATTTGGGTTACCCATGAAGTACCGGAATTGGATTCTCCAGGGCATTTCCTCGCCTTCCTTCTCCCTCTTGTTAAATGGGCAAAGAACTGAATGGATACAAGCTAGTTGTGGTTTCCGACAAGGGTGCCCGTTATCTCCCTACCTCTTTATCCTTTGCTCAGAACTGCTTTCCTTAGCTATAAAGCAACATGGGGCTGAATTTGGTGTGCCTATCGCTAACGGGGGAACACGCATATCACACCTTCTTTATGCAGATGACATTTTATTCACCACTAAAGCTTCCATTGCCCATGCAAAGGGTGTCACCCAAATTTTGGACAACTATTGCAAGTGGACGGGGCAGCGTATCAATTCCACCAAAACTGTCATTATTTTCAGCAAGGCCATACACAGATGGAAGGCCAACCGAATCACTAGGCTCACTAGATTGAGAGTTGAGGAGCTTGATTACTTAGGCATTAAACTTGCCATGAGAAAATTAAACAAAGTGGACTTTCAGCTACTACAAAAGGCAAGAGGCAAAATCAGTTCATGGGGTGTTAGACACCTTTCAATGGCGGGTCGTCTTACACTTATATGGACATCCTTACTTTGCATCTCTATGTACCAAACAACCCACACTGAAATCCCCAAGGGAATCACCAAAGAGATTGAGAAGCTTGCTAGGAACTTTCTTTAGCAAGGAAATAACAACCGACATTCAACTATGTTCCTTGGGACAAAATCTGCATGCCTACCAACAAAGGTGGCCTTGGCTTACACATGGCGGTGGAATGGCCCCCAGGTGGAATGGGGAATTCCTCTCTAAACCGATGTCTCCACAAATGCCTAATTGAGAAGTAGGCTGAACTCATGGCTAAGGGAACCCAAACTGGGACTCCAATTGCTGGAAAATTATCCAGGATGGTGCTCACAGCCTGAACCAAAATCTGAAATGGAAGATTAGCAATGGTAAAGAGGTGGACTTCCTAAACTCTACTTGGATTTCAGACCTTCCTCTTTCCAAATGGCCTACATATCTCAACATGGAGTGCATGGAGGATTGGAAGGTAGAAAACTTGATTGCTGAAAATAGAAGATGGAATCATGAAAATCTGCATACCATATTTGGTCCGGACCTTGCTGAACTCATCTCCAGCATTCCCACTGTGGAGGACACCAAAACAATATCCCAGAGCTCATCAAGGCACCCATGGGGACAACTCTCACTTCCATATTATACAAAATCTATTTTGCTGAAATTTCAGATTGGCCATACAACATGCAGAATTTGAAACTCCCACCTAGGGAAAAGTTGTTTTGGTGGCGGCTCATCAAAGACTCTTTGCCAACTAACACTTGGCTTGCTCGTCGGGGTTTAACTGACACCACCCTTTGCCCATGGGGTGTAATCGAAGAGATTGCTTGCTGTCCAATGTTCCGTCACACACAACATAATCCAGAATTTGGCTAAATGGGGCTGTTCAATCCCGTTTTTCAGCAACTTACAGGATTTACTCCAAGCCCTCATTGAGGTACGCAGTGACAACTTGTGTTGGGCTAGAAAGTATTGTGTTATTGTTTACCAGGTTTAGAGAACCCGATGCACCAAGACTCGGCCAAAGCTAGAGGATTATTCGCTTCCATTCTTAGCTCTATCACACATTCTACCTCTTTTCCTTTCCGAAGCAATGGGACATCACCCAACCCTATGGGCTGATCAAACCTACATTGTGGTGTCCTCCCCCTCCTGGTTGGATCAAGGCAAATGTGGATGGCTCCTTGCTTTCTAATGGGTCGGCTGGTGTTGCAGTGATCTTACGGGATGAGAATGGCAACTTCATCAAAGCCATGGGTCATTACTTCCAACATTGGGACAGCACTACACCCAACACATCATTGAGCCTTGGATGATAGAGTACAAAGGCATTGTCATTGAAGGAGACAACATAGGGGTGGTGGACCACCTCAAGCTCTCTCTTCATAATGAGATATGGCAGAACCAACTCCCTCACGCTCCAGACATCAGCTTTCTGAAAAACTTCCACCAGGTCATTTTTACTTACACACAAAGATCTAACAATAGCTTAGCTGATTTTTGTGCGAATGTTGCTACTACTTTTGATTTTGTTTGGCATAGCTCAGATAACCACACTATTCCTCCGCAGTTTTTTGTGCTTTTGGAGGAGGATAGGAAACATGCATTTAGTAGCTAGTTTTTGCTTTCTTTTGCAACTTTTATAACTTGTAATCAGTATTTTCATTATCAATGCAAATGCATCTTTTCAAGGAACCTAAAAACTTTGTACATTGTGGTGTCCTCCCCCTCCTGGTTGGATCAAAGTAAATGTGGATGGCTCCTTGCTTTCTAATGGGTCGGTTGGTGTTGCTGTGGTCTTAAGAGATGAGAATGGCAACTTCATCAAAGCCATGGGTCATTGCTTCCAACATTGGGATAGCACAACTGTGGAATTAGTGGCCATGCTCTACACCTAACACATCATTGAGCCTTGGATGACAGAGTACAAAGGCATTGTCATTGAAGGAGACAACATAGGGGTGGTGGACCACCTCAAGCTCTCTTTTCATAATGAGATATGGCAGAACCAACTCCCTCATGCTCCAGACATCAGCTTTCTGAAAAACTTCCACCAGGTCATTTTTACTTACACATAAAGATCTAACAATAGCTTAGCTGATTTTTGTGCGAATGTTGCTACTACTTTTGATTTTGTTTGGCATAGCTCAGATAACCACACTATTCCTCCGTAGTTTTTTGTGCTTTTGGAGGAGGATAGGAAACATGATGTTAGTAGCTAGTTTTTGCTTTCTTTTGCAACTTTTATAACTTATAATCAGTATTTTTATTATCAATGCAAATGCATCTTTTCAAGGAACCTAAAAACTTTGCTCATCAAGGCACCCATGGGGACAACTCTCACTTCCATATTATACAAAATTTGTTTTGCTGAAATTTCAGATTGGCCATACGGCATGCAGAATTTGAAACTCCCACCTAGGGAAAAGGTGTTTTGGTGGCGGCTCATCAAAGACTCTTTGCCAACTAACACTTGGCTTGCTCATCGGGGTTTAATTGACACCACCCTTTGCCCATTGGGGTGTAATCAGGAAGAGACTGCCGAACACAATGTTGTCCAATGTTCCATCACACACAATATAATCCAGAATTTGGCTAAATGGGGCTGTTCTATCCCATTTTTCAGCAACTTACAGGATTTACTCCAAGCCCTCACTGAGGTACGCAGTGACAACTTGTGTTGGGCTAGAATGTATTGTGCTATTGTTTACCAGATTTGGAGAACCTGTACAGCCAAGACTCACGGCCACAGCTATGGTACACTGAGGATTATTGCTTCCTCCATTCTTAGCTCCATCACACATTCTACCTCTTTTCATTTTCAGAAGCAATGGGACATCACCCAGCCCTATGGGCTGATCAAACCTACATTGTGGTGTCCTCCCCCTCCTGGTTGGATCAAGGCAAATGTGGATGGCTCCTTGCTTTCTAATGGGTCAGCTGGTGTTGCAGTGGTATTAAGGGATGAGAATGGCAAATTCATCAAAGCCATGGGTCATTGCTTCCAACATTGGGATAGCACAACTGTGGAATTAGCGGCCATACTCTACACACAACACATCATTGAGCCTTGGATGACTGAGTACAAAGGCATTGTCATTGAAGGAGACAACATAGGGGTGGTGGACCACCTCAAGCTCTCTCTTCACAATGAGATATGGCAGAACCAACTCCCTCACGCTCCAGACATCAGCTTTCTGAAAAACTTCCACCAGGTCATTTTTAATTACACACAATGATCTAACAATAGCTTAGCTAATTTTTGAGCAAATGTTGCTACTACTTTTGATTTTGTTTGGCATAGCTCAGATAACCACACTATTCCTCTGCAATTTTTTGTGCTTTTGGAGGAGAATAGGAAACATGCTGTTAGTAGCTAGTTTTGCTTTCTTTTGGAACTTTATAACTTGTAATCATTTTCATTATCAATGCAAATGCATCTTTTCAAGGAACCTAAAAACTTTGCTGAACTCATTTCCAGCATTCCCACTATGGAGGAGCACCAAAATGACATCCCAGAGCTCATCAAGGCACCCATGGGGACAACTCTCACTTCCATATTATACAAAATCTATTTTGCTAAAATTTCAGATTAGCCATACAGCATGCAGAATTTGAAACTCCCACCTAGGGAAAAGTTGTTTTGGTGGCAGCTCATCAAAGACTCTTTGCCAACTAACACTTGGCTTGTTCATCGGGGTTTAACTGACAACACCCTTTGCCCATGGGGGTGTAATCAGGAAGAGACTGCCGAACACATTGCTGTCCAATGTTCCGTCACACACAACATAATCCAAAATTTCTCTAAATGGGGCTGTTCAATCCCATTTTTGAACTTTCTGAGATTTACTCCAAGCCCTCAGGTGCGGTGACAACTTGTGTTGGGCTAGAATGTATTGTGCTATTGTTTACCAGGTTTGGAGAACCCGTACAGCCAAGACTCACGGCTGCAGCTATGGTACATCGAGGATTATTGCCTCCATTCTTAGCTCCATCGCATTCTTCTTCTTTTCCTTTCCGTAAGCAATGGGACACCCAACCCTATGGGCTGATCAAACCTACATTGTGGTGTCCTCCCCCTCCTGGTTGGATCAAGGCAAATGTGGATGGCTCCTTGCTTTCTAATGGGTCGGCTGGTGTTGCAGTGGTCTTAAGGGATGAGAATGGCAACTTCATCAAAGCCATGGGTCATTGCTTCCAACATTGGGATAGCATAACTGTGGAATTAGCGGCCATGCTCTACACCCAACACATCATTGAGCCTTGGATGATTGAGTACAAAGGCATTGTCATTGAAGGAGACAACATAGGGGTGGTGGACCACCTCAAGCTCTCTTTTCATAATGAGATATGGCAGAACCAACTCCCTCATGCTCCAGACATCTTTGAAGAACTTCCACCAGGTCATTTTTACTTACACACAAAGATCTAACAATAGCTTAGCTGATTTTTGTGTGGATGTAGCTACTAGTTTTAATTTTGTTTGGCATAGCTCAGATAACAACACTATTCCTCTGCAGTTTTTGTGCTTTTAGAGTAGGATAGGAAACATGCTGTTAGTAGCTAGTTTTTGCTTTCTTTTGCAACTTTTATAACTTGTAATCAGTCTTTTTTATTATCAATGCAAATGCATCTTTTCAAGGAACCTAAAAACTTTGCTCATCAAGGCACCCATGGGGACAACTCTCACTTCCATATTATACAAAATTGTTTTGCTGAAATTTCATTGGCCATACAAAGATGAATTTGAAACTCCCACCTAGGGAAAAGGTGTTTTGGTGGCTCATCAAAGACTCTTTGCCAACTAACACTTGGCTTGCTCATCGGTTTAATTGACACCACCCTTGCCCATTGGGGTGTAATCGGAAGAGATCAACACAATGTTGTCCAATGTTCCATCACACAATATAATCCAATTTAAATGGCAATGTTTCTATCCCATTTTCAGCAACCTACAGGATTTACTCCAAGCCCTCACCGAGGTACGCAGTGACAACTTGTACTGGGATAGAATGTATTGTACTATTGTTTACCAGGTTTGGAGAACCCATGCCAAGACTACGCCTATGGTACACCGAGGATTATTGCTTCCTCCATTCTTAGCTCCATCACACATTCTACCTCTTTTCATTTTGAAGCAATGGGACATCACCCACATGGGTGATCAAACCTACATTGTGGTGTCCTCCCCTTCCTGGTTGGATCAAGGCAAATGTGGATGGCTCCTTGCTTTCTAATGGGTCAGCTGGTGTTGCAGTGGTATTAAGGGATGAGAATGGCAAATTCATCAAAGCCATGGGTCATTGCTTCCAACATTGGGATAGCACAACTGTGGAATTAGCGGCCATACTCTACACACACATCATTGAGCCTTGGATGACCGAGTACAAAGGCATTGTCATTGAAGGAGACAACATAGGGTGGTGGACCACCTCTCTCTCTTCACAATGAGATATGGCGAACCAACTCACGCTCACATCGCTGAAAACTTCCACCGGTCATTTTTAATTACACACAATGATCTAACAATAGCTTAGCTAATTTTTGTGCAAATGTTGCTACTACTTTTGATTTTGTTTGGCATAGCTCAGATAACCACACTATTCCTCTGCAATTTTTTGTGCTTTTGGAGGAGAATAGGAAACATGCTGTTAGTAGCTAGTTTTTGCTTTCTTTTGGAACTTTTATAACTTGTAATCAGTATTTTCATTATCAATGCAAATGCATCTTTTCAAGGAACCTAAAAACTTTGCTGAACTCATTTCCAGCATTCCCACTATGGAGGAGCACCAAAATGACATCCCAGAGCTCATCAAGGCACCCATGGGGACAACTCTCACTTCCATATTATACAAAATCTATTTTGCTAAAATTTCGATTAGCTACAAAGATGCGAATTTGAAACTCCAGGGGAAAAGTTGTTTTGGTGGCGCTCATCAAAGACTCTTTGCCAACTAACACTGCTTGTTCATGGGTTTAACCGACAACACCCTTGCCCATGGGGTAATCAGAAGAGACCACAACACATTCGTCAATGTTCACACACACAACATAATCCAAAATTTCTCTAAATCCAATCCCATTTTAACTTACAGATTTACTCCAAGCCCTCACTGAGGTACGCAGTGACAACTTGTGTTGGGCTAGAATGTATTGTGCTATTGTTTACCAGGTTTGGAGAACCCGTATAGCCAAGACTCACGGCCGCAGCTATGGTACATCGAGGATTATTGCTGCCTCCATTCTTAGCTCCATCGCACATTCTTCTTCTTTTCCTTTCCAGAAGCAATGGGACATCACCCAGCCCTATGGGCTGATCAAACCTATATTGTGGTGTCCTCCCCCTCTTGGTTGGATCAAGGCAAATGTGGATGGCTCCTTGCTTTCTAATGGGTCGGTTGGTGTTGAAGTGGTCTTAAGGGATGAGAATGGCAACTTCATCAAAGCCATGGGTCATTGCTTCCAGCATTAGGATAGCATAACTGTGGAATTAGCGGCCATGCTCTACACCCAACACATCATTGAGCCTTGGATGACTGAGTACAAAGGCATTGTCATTGAAGGAAACAACATAGGGGTGGTGGACCACCTCAAGCTCTCTTCACAACGATATGGCGTAACCAACTCCCCATGCTCCGCATCGCCTTTAAGAAGTTCCACGTCATTTTACTTACACAAAGATCTAACAATAGCAGATTACAGCGAATGTTGCTACTACTTTTGATTTTGTTTGGCATAGCTTAGATAACCACACTATTGTAGTTTTTGTGCTTTTGAGGAGGATAGAAACATGTCAGCTAGTTAGTTTTTGCTTTACAACTTTTATAACTTGTAATTAGTCTTTTCATTATCAATGCAAATGCATCTTTTCAAGGAACCCAAAAACTTTGGAAAAACTTTGGGGGCTCTTTCATTTCCATAATTTTTTTTCTCTCTCTTAAGGGGCGGCTTTCCAATACTCTTTTCTCTCCATGGTGGGGGGTGGCCGGCAGTCACCTTCTCCTACAAGGGACAAGGTGGCTAGGAGGGAAGGCCGAGAAGGTGGCAAGAAGGAGAGGGGCCATGGCAAGGAGGTGCTAGGGACGGACAAGGGTTCTTTTGCAAGGGATGGTCTGGTTAGTGCCGAGTTTGACATTGAAATGCATGAGGAAGGTGACTTCCAAGGACCATGTTTCTCGACAAGAGGAGGTGCTGGGTTGGCAAGTGGTGGTCGGTTTGGTTGGACATTTTGCACTGACAGAGTCAGCGATGTCCCAGCCATGCAGACCGCTGGGCTGAGGAGCGGCACTACAATGGTGCGCCACCATGCTGCTGATTTTGAACCAGGGCACGATCGTGAAGCTCCGCAAATTGTGCATCAATGCTGACCACAACGCCGAGATTGGTGCATGAGCACTAATCACGCCCTGGCACAAGAAGGAAGAGACACCCCACAGCTATTTAAGCATGGGCTGAGAAGCTATTCTATGGGCGCATGCTCCACGGCCGCGCGCTACGCATGCCATTAACATCGCGGGTGAGAGTGAGCTGTCCCGCTAGCAAGCACTAGTGCAGAGGAGACCGAGGACAAGCCGCCATGGGGGCCGTGGCACTCTCACTCGGACCGGCCGATTGCATGTTGACCAGACATGCTAGACTTACCGAACAAGTGGCCAATGGGGATGCTGATATGAATGATGATGAAGATCATGCTGGCCTTACTAAGGCTAATAGCACACACAAAGGTAAAACTGAGACCATTGGGGGGACTCAATTCGGCCGCCAAGGTATGTTCTACAATGTGTGTGATATGGATGACATTAGGACTAGTTGCCCGGACCATATGGATGATTTTTCAAGTGGGGATCATGTTGGACACCCAATTGCAAGTGGGGAGGATGACCAAGATGTCTCTATGGCTGATCACATTACTCCAGGGCAGTGCACACAAGGTGTTAGCACTAATGCCAAAGAGAACTCGAGCACCTTTGCTTGGGGTGTGCTTCAAGGATTGAACAAAAGGAAGGGCAAGGCTACTACCAACCCTTTGTTTGAAGACAATCCCCAGAGAGCCTCCTAGAACTTCAAATGGTCCACTCACCAAGGAGGGCAATGATCAAGCTAACCCTTGGAAGAAGAAGGAGTATGTTAAATCTCAGATAAAATCCAAGACTCATGGAGGATGGCATTCGCTCACCGGATGACCAATTGTGGATGACAATCAAGTGAAGCTTGAAAGAGAACTTGTTGGGAAGGTTTTGGGGAGAAGACCATCATATTTCTATCTCAATGCAGACCTGCGGAGGAAGTAGAGTCGATGGGGGGCTTTCAAATTGATTATGGTTGCTCCAGATTGCTTCGTTTGCATTTTTAAAACTACTGAGGCTAGAGATGCATTCTTGATGAATGGGCCTTTGTTCGTTGTGGGAAATGTTATTGGGTTGGATAAGTGGACTCACACTTTCAATCCTAAATCTCTTCATGGGCTCTCCTCTCCAATTTGGGTAAGCTTGGCAGACTATTCTTAGCAGTGTGGATCAGCAATCCCCTACTATTATTGGTGGAGATTTTAAATGCATCCTGACTCAGCAGGATAAGAAGGGAGGAAAGTCTTTTTCTTACTCATAGGTGGTGCGGGAAATGGAGGATTGCATGGCCTCCGCGGACTTGCATGAGCTTGATTTTGTTGGCCAACAATTCACATGGACCAACAACAAGGAGGGTAGAAGTAAGATTTGGGTCAGACTCGATAGGATCCTTGTCAACTCATTGGCATCCAACTTACTCAGAGACACAAAGGTCAGTCACCTTTCTTATATTGCCTCTAATCATTGTCCTTTGTTACTTTCAGTTACTTCCGCTGCACAGGATAGACCACATCCGTGGCTACGATTTAAGGAGATGTGGCTTTCTTACCCTATGGCCTAGAAGTTGGTGTGGCAGAAATGGGGGGAAAATGACTATGGCTCTAAAGCTGATATTCTCCAACGGAAAAGCAGCAGAACATTGAAGGCCCTCCTTCATTGGAGCAAAATAAAGATGAAGGATTTGAACTCTCTGAAGAGTAAATTGGAGGAAGACATTGCTGAACTCCAGATCATTGATTGTTCTAACGATGGTCTGTCCACTACACAGGAGGTTGATCTTCATTCCAAGGTGGTGGAGCTGAATTCTACTCTTGCTAGGCTAAACACTTGGTGGAAACGGAGAGCCAAGTACAGATGGCTTCAACAGGGAGATGATAATACTCACTTTTTCCACATTGTTGCTTCTGCTATACATCGCACCAATAGAATCAACAGTGTCATGAGTGAGGATGGAAGCATTCGGGACAGTCCTGAGGACATTACTTCTACCTTTAGCACTTTCTTCTAGCATAAGTGGATCAAAGGGAATGTTTCACTTAATGATTGGCCTACCATTCTGATTGATAGGCAGGTACCTCCTCATGTCAAAACTCTTCTTGATGCTAACATTACTGAGCAGGAAATTTGGGAGGCCTTACACTCGATGGGGCCCAATCGAGCTCCTGGATTGGATGGGATTACCTCATCCTTCTACAAGCAATTCTAGCGGTGTGTGAAGGAGGATGTTATTGCAGCTGTTCAGGAGTTCTTTCTCACTTCCCGCATGGATGATAATTGGAAAGAGATGCTCATTGTGCTAATTTTGAAGAGTGCGGGGGCCAACTGTCCATCCAAGTTTCGGCCCATTAGTCTATGTCAGACCATTTACAAGCTGGTTGCAAAGATCCTGGTTAATAGACTAAAGCATATCCTCCCTGCCATCATCTCTGAGGAGCAAGGTGCCTTTGTGCCATAGAGGAACATCTCACATCACTGCCTCTTAGCCCAAGAAATCTTTAATAAGCTTAAGCACTCAACCTCTCAGGTTGGGGCATGGTGATCAAGATTGACATGGAGCAGGCATATGATCGCATGAGTTGGAAGACTTTGGAGAAAGTCCTGGTTCTGATGGGTTTTCCTCCTACATTCAGCAAGTGGGTGATGCAGTGTATTACATTCTCGAAATCCTCTATATTGCTGAATGGAAGATGAACTGAGTGGATTGATGCTTAGTGTGGTTTTCGATAAGGGTGTCTGCTCTCCCCTTACTTGTTCATCTTGTGCTCTGAGCTTCATACCCAAGCCTTCAAGCAGAAGGGGCCCCAGTTGGGCATGTCTCTGACTATTGGAGGTACTTGCATCTCTCATCTTTTATATGTTGATGATATTATTATTGCTTCTCAGGCATCAGTAGCACATGGCAAACAAATCAGACGCATTCTTGAGGAGTATTGTGCCCGGACGGCAGATAATGCTAAATGCCATCATCATCTTTAGCGTCGCAATTAGATGGAGGACAAATTGGATTGCTAAGATGCTGGGATTTAGGAGAGTCCAGGAGATGGATTATCTTGGCCTCAAGCTAGCACTATGAAGACTTCACAGGAGTGATTACTCTCAGCTGATTCATCGGGCAAAGGAGAAGATTCTAGCTTGGGGATCCCATCACCTATCCCTTGCGGGCCGGTCCACCCTACTCTCTTATGCTCTACTGCCTGGATCAGCTTACTAGATTACACATACCATCATCCCTTCAAATATGTTGCTGGAGATTGAGAAGCTCCACAGATCCTTCCTCTGGGATAAGAGCTCCACATAGAAGAGTGTCCACTATGTCAAGTGGAATGACATATGTTCACCTCAGAAGGTTGGGGGCCTTGGTTTTCATTCAACCACCACTTGGACTGGTCTGTTAAGGGCACGGCTTGCCTAGGATTTCATTCAAAATCCTACTACTCTTCTACATCGGTGCATGCGGGAGAAGTATGGTGATGATATTTGGGGGAGTTCTTTGAGAAGGGGTGATTCCAAGTCCTGGGCTGTCCTTCTCAGTGGAGCCCAAAGCCTCAAGCATATTATCCAGTGGAGGATTGTTGATGGGAGCAAAGTACAGGCTCTCTCACATACTTGGTTGACAAATTTTTTCCTCTCGAGGAGACCAACCTTCATTGATGTAGCTGCCCTGGAGGATCAGATGTTGAGTGCCTTCATCTGACCAGGTAGAAGCTGGGACACTGCCAAATTGGAGCTTCACTTTGGCCATGACCTTGTTGACCTGATTAAAGGAGTGGTGACTAACTCAGACTTAGTGGCGGATATCCCGGAGCTGACTCATCTACCCCTAGGTAAGTCACTCACTTCGCTTGCTTATGATGCTCTATTCCCGCAGGATTGCTCTTGTTATCAGTGGCTCAAGAGGTTTCGGCTCCATCCCTGGGAGAAGTTATTTTGGTGGCGCATTTTGAAGGGTGCTATCCCAACCCTTTCTTGGCTGCATCAATGGGGACTTGTGTGGAGGAGGTTCAATGGGGTCGCTCAAGTCGAGGATTTGGACCACATTCCGACTAGATGCTCTCACCGCGGTCCTGGTTCTTGCTACTTGGGGCTTGTTATGCCTTCTTTGCCACATCACAAGATCTCTTTCTTTTGACCAAACCCCCAATGACAGATCTACTTGGGGAAGAGCTTAATGTTCTGTATTTATCAAGTTTGAGGGCCAGAATGCAAAGACTCATGGACGCCTTATGGAACCCCAAAATTCTGCGATAAACATTTTGGAGGCTTTCACCAACACGCATCCTTTCCTTTCGTGAGCAATGGGAGCTCCACCACCACACGCTATTTTCATACTCCTGACTACTCCGGATGGATAAAGGCTAATGTGGATCTGCACCGCTCAGGTCAAGGTATTGGGGTGGTGATCAGAGATGACATGGGCAATCTTATCAAGGTCGTAGGTATTCAGTTCTAGCATTAGGATAGCACCTTTGTGGAGATACAGGCCATACTCGCCATAAAGCAGCTTGTTGAGCCCTAGATGCATGAGTTTAAGGGTATCATTCTTGAAGGAGACAACACTTCTATGGTGACCTACCTCCAAAAGATGCTTCAGCAGAGTTACTGGACAGCCTCTCCAGCTCAGGCGCCTGATCTTGGCTTCTTCAGTGAGTTCCACTAGGTGCTATTCTCTCACATCAGCCGGGACTACAATCGGTTAGCAGATTTTTGTGCACACTTTGCTACTACTTCTGAGTTTGTATGGCATTCTGCTAATTTTTATTTTATCCCTCCTACTTTTCATGTTATTTTGGAGGATGATAGGAAGCATTTAGCTTCAAGTTAGCATACTTTTCTTTTTTGCTAAACTTGTTTAGTTTGTAATAGCTTTTTCTTTATTAATGCAAATGCAAAATTTCAAGGAACCCAAAAACTTGAGGGACAACCCATGAAGGGATTTAGGATTAAATGTAGGAGTCCACTTATCCAGACCAATGACATTCCCTGCCATAAACCTTGGCCCATTCATCAGCACAGCATCCCTAGCTTCTGTAGTCTCAAAGATATAGAAAAAATAGTCTAGGGAAACCATTACCAGTTTGAAGGTCCCCCATTGGCCCCACTTCCTTTGAAGATCAGCATAAAGGAAGAAGAAGGAGGGTCTTCTCCCAAGAATCTTTCCCACCAAAGCCCTTTCAAGCTTTGTCTGGTTATCATCCACTGCTTGATCATCAAGCTTAATGGTAGAGCCATCTTCCATGTAGGCTGAAGCTTTGTCCACTGGTCCAAGTTTAATGAACTCCTTCTTCTTCCAAGAATTGGTTTGAATAAGGCCAGGATGGCCATGCATAGTTCTCGGGTTTGCCCCATTAAGAGCCCTCGACAATGGTCTCCTAGGAGAGCATTGATTGTCAAACAAAGGATTGGAGGTAGCTGGAATAGGCCCCTTGGCCGATCCATTGAGATTTCCCCAAAAAAAGAATTCAAGTTTTCAGAGGCATTTCCACAAACATGTTGTGTGCACTATCCTATAGCATAGGAATTGGCCATATGGACATCATGTGCAGCCGCCCCATTCAGGATTGGGTGTCTGGCATGAGCAATGCTAGAAGAATCACCTAGAGAAGCTTTGGTCGTAGCCACATCACCCTCAAACACAGCCATAGGGTCAGACATACCTCCTTTGGTGAGATCAGCAGCTTGTCCCAGCATGTCGTCACCCTCCTGCATGGCATTAGTCCCATTAATGTCCGGTAAGAGGCCAGCCAGCCCCCAGCATGCTCCACAACCCAGACTGGCGCTTATGTTCTCGCAAGACGCTCTCATATCGCTATGCTAGTCACACCTCTAGTGCCCATCGTGTTGCCCTCTACCACGCTTAACGCTCTCAGACTTCACTCCACAGATTCCACACCATAATTAGCGACCCGCCATGTCAGGTACGCACCGTGAGCTCCCCAAATTGTGTCACAGCCACGCTTCATGCTCTGCCACCAAAGACACCCTCTCTAGCCTCCAAGACACCGCCGCTATTCTCCAACTCCGATCATGTGCGACTTACAAGAACGCCTCAGATCTACAAGACGGTTCTTGCAAGAATCAAGAACCATAGATGCCCATCCCCCAACGCCCAACCCGAAAAACGCTTATTGACCCATAGACCGTGCAGAGTCTACAGTGTAGACTTCACTGGCCGGATGTCTTTCTTGATCAAGATCGATATCCATCTGATCATCTGTCTTTGGACAGCCCTTGTCTGTCCCATGCACCGCCGACTTGCCACCACCCCTTGCAGAGTGAACAGTAATCGAGGCCTTACCACCTTCTCGGCCTTCCCTTCTTGTCACCTTGTCTCATGGAGGAGGTGACCGTCGGCCACCCCCCGCCATGGAGGAAAGAAATTCTTGGAGAGCCGCACCAGGGAGAGAGAAAAAATTTGTGGAAATGAGAGCCTCAAAGTTTTTGGGTTCCGGTAAAGTTTTTGGGTTTCAAGTTTTTGGGTTCCGAGTAAGATTTCCTAACCTTCCCCTTCTTTATTGGGACAACACCAATCTTGCTAGGATTGCTTCTTTCTTTGGGGAACCATTGCAGGTGGATCACCAAACCAACAGCTGGGGACAAAGCCTGTATGCAAGGGTTTGTATTAGGCTAGACCTCTCCAATAAACTCCCAACGGGAGTATGGATCAATGGAAGACATGGCAGATTCTTCTAACCAGTTGAGTATGAGGGCATTACTCAGTTATGTTTTGCCTATGGCAAGGTGGGCCACAAAGTTGATTCCTGCCCAAGCATTCCAGCCATGACTCTTGGACCGGGCTTAGGTAAATCACATCCCCCTCCTCATATGTAGGAAAGTAGCAAGGATCCTTTGAAGGGGAAAGCTCAGACTCAGGGTGTTAAGGATGGGGAGGCTAGTACTTCCAGGAGTCCCTCCAGCCTCATGGAGGACAGCTTTGACAAGAGGATGGAGCACCAGCCTAATGTTCCTCACTCTCTTCCCACTCAACCACCAGCTACTACTCCAGAGGACTATGGACCTTGGGTTCTGGTCACCCGGAATAAGAAACCTAAGCCCCTTCAGGCTATAGGGAAAGCTAAGGTAGGAGGGAAACCAGGGCACAAAACTGGACCTCCCACTATAGTTGCACCTTCTACTGTGCACCCCACCTCAGCCCCTGACTCAGAAGATCCTCCCTTCGCTGATATCGAGCATTCTACTTACTACAAGCCCCTGCTTTGGAGAAGCCCAAGAAAGCACCCAGGGAGAAGGGCAGTAAGAGTGGTAGTAGCAAACCAAGGATCTCAAAGGCCCACTTTGAAAGGGAGCTCCTTGAGTTGGGACGGCTTGAGGCCCTCCCAAAGAAGAGAAAGAAAACTCCTCTAACACCTACTAGCGGTGGGGACGCTTCCCCTATGGTTACTTGATGTCTTCCATACTTTTCTGAAATTGTAGGGGGGCCCGCAAGAAGAGAACGGGCAACTACCTATGCCACCTTATTGGTGGACACGACTTGTGTATTATTGGCTTGATGGAGACTAGAATTGAGCAGATTTCAAGGCATGATGTGGATAAGCTAGCTGGGAGGAATTGGCAGTTTCTCTGTCATTCGTCTGTGAGAAATTCTGGAGGGATCATCATTCTTTGGCGACAGGACCTAGTTGGCTTCTTACCCAGTATCATTTCTGATCAAATTATGATAGGTATCATTTCTTTGCACAACAGTGTGCAGTGGACCATTGGATGGGTCTATGTCAAAAAAGAGTACCATGATAGGAGGGTGCTCTGGCAACTTATGGAGGCAAATGTGGATTAGCAGTTACCTTCCATCATCGGGGGTGACTTCAACTACATTCTCCACCAAGAAGACAAGAAAGGTGGAAAGAGGTTTTCTTATTCTACCGCCGTGACATGGAAGACCATGATCACGACCTTCATGAGCTTGAGTTTGTTGGGCCAAAATTCACCTGGACCAACAACAAGGATGGCAGGAGCAAAATCTAGGTTCACCTTGATCGGGTTTCGGTCAACTCTGCTGCCTCTAATCTCTTGGGGGATAGCAAGGTCTGCCACCTCCCTGGATTACCTTAGACCACTGCCCTCTTTTTCTTTCTGTTAGTTCTCTTTCTTCTGATCGGCCACAGAGATGGGTTAAATTTGAGGATACCTAGCTTTCCTACCCTATGGTTTGGAAACTGGTATGGAAGAATTGGTGCAAGGAAGACTTTGGCTCCAAAGCTACTATTCTCCAAAGAAAGAGTGCTCGTACTCTGTGGGCCCTCTTTCATTGGAGCAAGAACAAGTTGAGGGATCTCCACTTGATCAAGGATAGTCTGGAAAAGGACATTGCCACTCTCCAGGATTCTGATTGCTCTATTGTGGGCCTAACCCCTTCTCAGGAGGCTGAACTTTGCTCCAAAGTCATTGAGCTGAATTCTACTCTTGCCAGGCTCAATACTTGGTGGAAGCAGAGGGAAAAATTTAGGTGGCTTCAACATGGGGATGGGAACACCCACTTCTTTCATACTGCTGCCTCCTCATGACATCGTTCCAACAGGATCAGCTGTGTTCAGAGGGAGGATGGGAGCTTGGTGGAAAGCCCTAAGGTTGTTTCTAATGAATTCACTACCTTTTTCAAGCAGAAATGGGTGGAACAAGTTGTCTCCCTTGACAACTGGCTGACCATTCCTGCTAATCTATAGGTACCTTCTACTGCCAAACCTCTACTTGATGCATTTGTTTCTGAGCAGGAGATTTGGGGTGCCATCCACTCTATGGGGGTCAATCGGTCCCCTGGCCTAGATGGAATTTCGGCCACCTTCTTTAAGAAGTTTTGGCAATGCGTGAAGAAGGATGTTGTTGCTGCTGTCCAAGAATTCTTTGCCACATCCCGCATGGAGGAAGTGTGGAAGGAGACCCTTATTATTCTGATACCCAAAGTTGTGGGTGCTAGTAGTCCTTCCAAATTTTGGCCTATCAGCCTGTGTCAGACCATCTACAAGGTGGTTGCAAAAATCCTGGTGAATAGACTAAAGCACCTCCTCCCTGGCCTTATTTCTGAAGAGCAAGGAGCCTTTGTTCCCCAAAGAAACATTTCCCACCATTGCCTACTTGCCGAAGAAATCTTCAACAAATTACAGCATTCAACCTCTCAAGTAGGCTTTATGGCAATCAAGATTGATATGGAGCAAGCTTATGATCGTATGAGCTGGACAACTCTTAGGATGATGTTGTTGTTGATGGGGTTCCCTGAGTGCTTCAGCAATTGGGTGTTGCAGTGCGTTACTCACCCAAAATTCTCCATATTACTGAATGGTAAAAGAACTGAATGGATTGATGCTCAGTGTGGGTTTAGACAGGGGTGCCCACTCTAACCATACTTGTTCATTCTATGCTCTGAGTTGCTGACTTTGGCATTTAAGCAGAGGGGACTGGAGCTAGGCATGGGTTTGACAGCTAGAAGTACTTGCATCACTCACCTCCTTTATGCTGACGATATCCTTATTACTTCATAAGCATTGGAGGGGCATGCCAAGCAGATAAGGAGTATCCTACAGGCTTATTGTTCCTGGACAGGGCAGAGGATTAATTTTGCCAAGTCTGCCATTTTGTTTAGTAGAGCTGCTAAACAATGGAGGACAAATTGCATTACTAGATTGCTGGGGTACAGCCGCATGCAAGAATTTGACTACCTTGGTATTAAGTTGGCAATGAGGAGGCTTTATAAGAGCCGATCATTCCACTGATTCAGAGCTAAGGAGAAGATTATGGCATGGGGTTCTCACCTCTCTTTGGCGGTCGTGTCTATCATCTCTTCTTCTCTCCAGTTCTATTTCTATTTACACACATACCATCATGCCTATGAATGAATGTGTTGCGGGACATTGAGCTTGCGTGTCCTTCCTCTAGGACAAGAGCTCCACCCAGTGGAGTCTTCATTATGTCAAATGGGCTACTCGTGTGCACTCCGCAGAAGTTGGGTGGACTTGGCTTCCATTCGGCCTCTACCTGGACGGGCCCCCTGCAGGCACGACTTGCATGGGACTTCCTTCAGAAGCCTACATCCCTTCTCCACCGTTGCCTTCGGGATCGTTATGGTGCAAACATATGGGACATCACTTTGAGGAGAGGTGACTCCAAGACCTGGGCTGTCATTCTGAGTGGAGCCCAGTGCCTTGAACCCCTCATTCGGTGGAGGATTGCTGATGGAAGCAAGGTACAGGTTTGTCACACATTTGGCTGACTGACGCACCTCTTTCCAGAAGACCCACCTATATAGATGTGGCTAGCCTTGAAGACCAGCGGGTGGCTACTCTAATTCAGGATGACAGGACCTGGGATATGGCCAAGCTGCAGGGACTTTCGGCCAGGAGGTTATTGAGCAGATTACAAGGGTGCCTCTTCACCCTGAATTAGTGGAGGATGAGCCTGAGTTGATCCACCTTCCGGTTGGTAAGTCTTTGACTTCCTTAGCCTATGCAGTTCTCTTTTCGCAGGAGAATTCTACACATCTGTGGCTACAGAAGCTTAGGTTACATCCTCAGGAAAGGTTCTTTTGGTGGCATATTCTAAAAGATGCTTTGCCGACCCTCTCTTGGCTATAAAAGAGAGGTCTGGTGGAAGATGTCCAATGTCCCTTGGGCTGCTCTGAGGAAGAAGACTAGGACCATGTCCTGACTAGGTGTTCCCTCACGACTGCTGTCATGCAGGTTCTCTCCTCTTGAGGGTTTGATATCTCTTTCTTTGCAAACTCTCAAGATCTTTTCAGGGGCATTGATCGGATCCCCAAGGCTAACATGGCCTGGGGGAGAGCTTTCTGCAGTATGATCTACCAAGTCTGGAGGACTAGGAACTCCAAGACTCATGATCGGCCGCATGCTACACCAAAGATTCTTGCTGCCAACATTTTAGAGGCATTCACCAGCGCTTCTGCCTTCCCTTTTCTGTGAGCAATGGGAGCTCCACCAGCCTCATCGGTTGTTTACCCCTTCTTTCTGGGCTCCCCCCTCCTGGCTAGCTCAAGGCAAATGTTGATGGTGCCTTTCTCCCGTCTGGCCTTGCAGGTATTAGTTTTGTGATCAGAGATGAGTCTGGGAGATTCATCAAGGCTGCGGGACTGCATCTCCAGCACTGGGACAATACCTTCATTGAGTTGCATGCTATGCTTGCCTTCAAGCAGATTGTAGAGCCTTGGATGTTTGAGTACAAGGGTCTAATTCTTGAAGGAGACAACTTGGCTGTGGTGACTTACCTTCAGAAGACTCTTCAGCAAGCTTTTTGGTCTAATTCTTGATCGAGAAGGTGGTAAGGCCTCGATTACTGTTCACTCTGCAAGGGGTGGTGGCAAGGCGACGGTGCATGGGACGGACAAGGTATGTCCAAGGATGGACGATCGGATGGAGGCCGATCTTGATCAGGGGAGACATCTGGCCGGCGAAGTCTACACTGTAGACTCTGCATGGTCTATGGGACAAGGAGCGGTGCTCGGGTTGGCAGGCGTTGGCCTTGGGATGGACAGTCTGCCGGTTCTTGATTCTTACAAGAACCCGGCTACTGTAGACTCTGCAGGTGGCGGCGGCTTCACTGTAGAGTCTGCGCGTGATCTGGAGTTGGCACTAGGCGGTGTGAAAGCTGCGCAGCGCAGCTTGGTGGCGAGGAAAACTGTGTTATCGGCAGCACAGCGCCGAGGAGCCGATTCGTGCTATGCAATCCGGGAGTAGCGCATGTAGCGCGTCGCGATGCGTGGAGCGTGCTAATTGTGTGAGGCACGAAATGTCACTCAATGCGAGTGGGGCGCAATCGCCGACAGAGGCAAGCACGATGGTCGGCAGGGCATGACCAGCAAAAGCGGCGGGCGTGAAACAAGCACGGGGCAGAGCGCATAAGGCGCAAGGGCTATGGCCAGGGAGTTAATGCGCTGGCTAGCGCTCTTGCCCGGGACATTGCCAATGGGACTGATGCCATGCAGGAGGGCGATGACATGCTAGGACAAGCCGCTGATCTCACCGAAGGAGGTATGTCTGACCCTATGGCTGTGTTTGAGGATGATGTGGCTTCGGCCATAGCTTATTTAGGTGATTCTACTTGCATTACTCATGTCGGACACCCAATCCTGAATGGGGCGGCTGCCCATGATGTCCATATGGCTGATTCCTATGCTACAGGATAGTGCGCACAACATGTTTCTGGAAATGCCTCTGAAGACCCGAATTCCTTTTTTTGGGGAAATCTCAATGGCTCGGCCAAGGGGCATATTCCAACTACCTCCAATCCTTTGTTTGACAACCAAAGCTCTCCCAGGAGACCATTGCCGAGGGCTCTTAATAGGGCAAACCCGAGAACTATGCATGGCCATCCTGGCCTTGTTCAAACCAATCCATGGTAGAAGAAGGAGTTCATTAAACTTGGACCAGTGGACAAAGCTTCAGCCTACATGGAGGATGGTCCTACCATTAAGCTTGATGACCAAGCAGTGGATGATAACCAGACAAAGCTTGAAAGGGATTTGGTGGGAAAGATTTTTGGGAGAAGACCCTCCTTCTTCTTCCTTAATGCTGACCTTTAGAGGAAGTGGGGCCAATGAAGGACCTTCAAGCTGGTGATGGTTGCTCTAGACTATTTTGTTTGCATCTTTGAGTCTACAGAAGCTAGGGATGCTATGCTGATGAATGGGCCATGGTTTGTGGTAAGGAATGTCATTGGTTTGGATCAGTGGTCTCCTACCTTTAATCCAAAATCACTTCATGGGTTGTCCTCCCCTATCTAGGTAATATTTCCTAACCTTCCTCTCCTTTATTGGGACAACACCAATCTTGCTAGGATTGCTTCTTTCTTTGGGGAGCCATTGTGGGTGGATCACCAAACCAACAGCTGGGGACAAAGCCTGTATGCTAGGGTCTGTATTAGGCTGTACCTCTCCAACAAACTCCTAACAGGAGTATGGATCAATGGAAGACATGGCCGCTTCTTCAAATCAGTTGAGTATGAGGGCATTACTCAGTTATGTTTTGCTTGTGGCAAGGTGCCACAAAGATGATTCCTGCCCAAGCATTCCAGCCATGACTCTTGCATCGGGCTTAGGTAAATCACATCCCCCTCCTCATATGCAGGATAGCAGCAAAGATCCTTTGAAGGATAAATCCCAGACTCAGGGTGTTAAGGGTGGGGAAGTCAGTACTTCCCAGAGTACCTCCAGCTTCATGGAAGACAGCTTTGGCAAGAGGATGGAGCATCAGCCTGCTGTTCCTCACTCTCTTCCCACTCAGCCACCAGCTATTACTCTAAAGGACTATGGACCTTGGGTTCTGGTCACCTGGAAGAAGAAACCTAAGCCCCCTTAGGCTGTAGGGAAAGCTAAAGTAGGAGGGAAACCAGGGCACAAACCTGGACCTCCTACTACTGTTACACCTTCTGCTCAGGTACCCCCACCTCAGGCCCCTCTACTATAAAAGATCCTTCCTTCTGTTGATATCAGCAGTACTCCTACTTTCCAAGCCCCTGCTTTGGAGAAGCCCAAGAAAGCACCCAGGGAGAAGGGCAATAAGAGTGGTAACAGCAAACCAAGGGTCTCAAAGGCCCACTTTGAGAGGGAGCTCCTTGAGTTGGGACAGCTTGAGGCCCTCCCAAAGAAGAGAAAGAAGACTCCTCCAACACCTACTAGTGGCGGGGATGCTTCCCCTATGGTTGCTTGATGTCTTCCATACTTTTCTGGAATTGTAGGGGGCCAGCAAGAAGAAAATGGGCAACTACCTACACCACCTTATAGGCGGGCATGACTTGTGTATTATTGGCTTGATGGAGACTAGAATCGAGAAGATTTCAAGGCATGAGGTGGACAAGCTAGCTGGGAGGAATTGGCAGTTTCTCATCATCCGTCTGTGGGAAATTTTGGAGGAATTATCATTCTTTGGCGACAGGACCTGGTTGGCTTCTCACCCACTATCATTTCTGATCAAATTGTGATAGATACCGTTTCTTGGCACAATAGTGTGTAGTGGACCATTGGATGGGTTTATGGCAAAAAAGAGTACCATGATAGGAGGGTTCTCTGGCAACTTATGGAGGCAAATGTGGATTAGCAGTTACCTACTATCATCGGGGGTGACTTCAATTGCATTCTCCATCAAGAAGACAAGAAAGGTGGAAAGAGGTTTTCTTACTCTACTGCAGCCCAGGACATGGAAGACTGCATTGTTGCCGCTGACCTTCATGAGCTTGAGTTTGTTGGGCCAAAATTCACTTGGACCAACAACAAGGATGGAAGGAGCAAAATCTGGGTTTACCTTAATCGAGTTTTGGTCAACTCTGCTGCCTCTAATCTCTTGGGGGATAGCAAGGTCTGCCACCTCCCCCGAATTGCCTCAGACCACTGTCCTCTTTTACTTTCTGTTAGGTCTCCTTCTCCTGATCGGTCTCAGAGGTGGATTAAATTTGAGGACACTTGGCTTTCCTACCCTATGGTATTGAAACTGGTATGGAAGAATTGGTGCAAGGAAGACTTTGGCTCCAAAGCTGCTATTCTCCAAAGAAAGAGTGCTCGTACTCTGCGGGCCCTCTTTCATTAGAGCAAGAACAAGTTGAGGGACCTCCACTTGATCAAGGATAGCCTGGAAAAGGACATTGTCACTCTCCAGGATTCTGATTGCTCTGTGGCCTTACCCCTACTCAGGAGGCTGAGCTTCGCTCCAAAGTTATTGAGCTGAATTCTACTCTTGCCAGGCTCAATACTTGGTGGAAGCATAGAGCAAAAGTTAGGTGGCTTCAACATGGGGATGGGAACACCCACTTATTTCATACTGTTGCCTCCTCATGACATTGTTCCAACAGGATCAGCTGTGTTCAGAGGGAGGCTGGGAGTTTGGTGGAAAGCCCTGAGGCTATTTCTAAGGAATTCACTACCTTCTTCAGGCAGAAATGGGTGGAAGGAGTTGTCTCCCTTGACAACTGGGAGACCATTCCTGTTGATCTTCAGGTACCTTCTACTACCAAACCTCTACTTGATGCATTTATTTCATAGTAGGAGATTTGGGATGCCATCCACTCTATGGGGGCCAATCGGTCCCCTGGCCTAGATGGAATTTTGGCCACCTTCTTTAAGCAATTTTGGCAATGTGTAAAGGAGGATGTGGTTGCTGCTGTCCAAGAATTCTTTGTCACATCTCGCATGGAGGAAGCTTGGAAGGCAACCCTTATTGTTCTGATACCCAAAGTTGTGGGTGTTAGCAGTCCTTCCAAATTTTGGCCTAACAGTCTGTGTCAGACAGTATACAAGGTGGTTGCAGAAATCCTGGTGAATAGACTAAAGCAACTCCTCCCTGGCCTTATTTCAGAAGAGCAAGGAGCCTTTGTTCCTCAAAGGAACATTTCTCACCATTGCTTACTTGCCCAAGAAATCTTCAACAAACTGTGACATTCAACCTCTCAGGTAGGCTTCATGGAAATCAAGATTGATATGGAGCAAGCTTATGATCGTATGAGCTAGAAAACTCTAAGGATGATGCTGTTGTTGATGGGGTTCCTTGAGTGCTTCAACAATTGGGTGTTGCAGTGTGTTACTAACCCAAAATTCTCCATATTGCTGAATGGTAAAAGAACTGACTGGATTGATGCTCAATGTGGGTTCAGACAGGGGTGTCCACTCTCACCATACTTGTTCATTATGTGCTCTGAATTGCTGACTTTAGCATTTAAGCAGAGGGGACCGAAGCTGGGCTTGGGTTTGACAGCTAGAGGTACTTGCATCACTCACCTCCTTTATGCTGACAATATCCTTATTACTTCACAGGCGTTGGAAGAGCATGCCAATCAGATAAAGAGTATCCTACAGGATTATTGTTCCTGGACAGGGCAGACGATTAATTGTGCCAAGTCTGCCATTTTGTTCAGTAAAGCTGCTAAACGATGGAGGACAAATTGCATTACTAGATTGCTGGGGTACAGCCGCATGTAAGAATTTGACTATCTTGGTATTAAGTTGGCAATGAGGAGGCTTTATAAGAGCGATCATTCCACTCTGATCCAGTGGGCAAAGGAGAAGATTATAGCATGGGGTTCTTGTCACCTCTCCTTGGCAGGCCGTGCTACTCTCATGTCTTCCTCCCTTCTGCCATGTTCTATTTACCAGCTTACACATACCATCATGCCTATGAATGTGTTGCAGGACATTGAGCGACTGTGCATGTCCTTCTTTTGGGACAAGAGCTCCACTCAAAGGAGTCTTCATTATATCAAATGGGCTACTGTGTGCACTCCGTAGAAGTTAGCTGGACTTGGTTTCCATTTGGCCTCTACTTGGACAGGCCCCCTGCGGGCACAACTTTCATGGGACTTCCTTCAGAAGCCTGTATCCCTTGTCCACCGCTGCCTACGAGATCGTTATGGTGTAGATGTATGGGACAGTACTTTGAGGAGAGGAGACTCCATGACCTGGGCTGTCATTCTGAGTGGAGCTCAGAGCCTTGAACCCCTCATTTGGTGGAGGATTGCTAATGGAAGCAAGGTACAAGTTTTGTCACACATTTGGCTGACTGACGCACCTCTTTCCAGGAGACCCACCTATATTGATGTTGCTAGCCTTGAAGACCAGTGGGTGGCTACTTTTATTATGGATAACAGGACCTGGGATATGGCCAAACTGCAGGGACTTTTCGGCCAAGAGGTTATTGAGTAGATTTCAAGGGTGCCTCTTCACCCTGACTTAGTGGAGGATGCACCTGAGTTGATCCACCTTCCGATTGGTAAGTCTTTGACTGCCTTAGCCTATGCAGCTCTCTTTCCGTAGGAAAATTCTACACATCTGTGGCTCCAGAAGCTAAGGTTACACCCTCGAGAAAGGTTCTTTTGGTGGTGGATTCTGAAGGATGCCTTGCCGACCCTCTCCTGGCTGCAAAGGAGAGGACTGGTGGAAGATGTCCAATGTCCCTGGGGCTGCTCTGAGGAAGAAGACTTGGACCATGTCCTGACTAGGTGCTCCCTTACGACTGCTATCATTCAGGTTCTCTCCTTAGGGATTTGCTATCCCTTCCTTTGCAAATTCCCAAGATCTTTTTAGGAGCTTTGATCGTATCCCCAAGGCCAACATGGCTTGGGGGAGAGCTTACTGCAGTATGATCTACCAAGTTTGGAGGACTAGGAACGCCAAGACTCATGGCCGACCGCATGCTACACCAAAGATTCTTGCTGCCAACATTTTATAGGCATTCACCAATGCTTCTGCCTTCCCCTTCCATGAGAAATGGACACCCCACCTCATCTACTGCTTACCCCTTCTTCCTAGGCTCCCTCCTGGCTCAAGGAAAATGTTGATGGTACCCTTCTCCCATCTGGCCTTGCAGGTATTGGTGTTGTGATCAGAGATGAGTCTGGGAGATTCATCAAGGCTGCAGGACTACATCTCCAGCACTGGGACAGTTCCTTTGATGAGCTACACGCTATGCTTGCCTTCAAGCAGATTGTTGAGCCTTGGATGTTTGAGTACAAGGGTCTAGTTATTGAAGGAGACAACTTGGCTGTGGTGACTTACCTTCAGAAGACTCTTCAGCAGGCTTTTTGGTTTTTCATTCCTCCTCAAGCACCAGACATTGGATTCCTTAGAGACTTCCACCAGGTGCTCTTCTCTCACACCGCCAGAGAGCACAACCGCCTTGCAGATTTCTGTGCTAAGCTTGCTACACAAGCTGATTTTGTTTGGCATTCAGTTGATGCTGGTAACA
The DNA here is from genome assembly GCA_021442155.1 of Cymbidium sinense. Taxonomy (NCBI): domain Eukaryota; kingdom Viridiplantae; phylum Streptophyta; class Magnoliopsida; order Asparagales; family Orchidaceae; genus Cymbidium; species Cymbidium sinense. The sequence continues at coordinate 40,752,135 of CM038232.1, read as the reverse complement.
TCCCCTCTACTTTTTTTTGATATTTTAGATGATGATAAGAAGCTTGTGGCTTCTTCTTAGTCTTTCTTTAGTTGTTGCACTCTGGTGCTCTTTTGTAACCCCTTTTTATTATTAATGCAATCTACAACTTTCAAGGAACCCAAAAACTTGGGGGAACCCAAAAACTTTGGAACCCAAAAACTTTGGAGGCTTTTCATTTCCACAGTTTTTCTTTTCTCTCTAGGGCACAGTTTTCTCCTAGAGCTTCTCTCACTATGGCGAGAGGTGGCTGGCGGTCACCTCCTCCTCAGGACAAGACAGGAAGAGGAGGAAAAGAAGGGCACAAGAAATCAGACATTATTCACTCTGCACGGCCAGGAATTACTGTAGATTTTGCAAGGGCAATCGGCAAGGAGGTGACGCTTGGCTCGGCCAGTAGAGGAGCAGGGACGGATGGATTGGGAACCTTCAGTCCTGGTAGCACTGTTCATTCTGCATGGGCTGGAGGACATGGAACGGCATTCGGGTCAACCGACGCTGGCATTGGGATGGACGGTTCGCTGGTTCTTGATCTTAGAAAGAACCCGACTACTATAGACTCTGCACTGGTTACAGGCGCAAGATTCACTATAGAGTCTGCAATGGACTTAGATCTTTCCCACGGACGGCGCAAGGGCAATCTGGTTAGCCAGCTTAATGCAGCCGACAATGCATCAATGCCACAAGTGAATGCAGCACGCTCTTAGCACACGTAATGGGCACAAGAATGGTGGTGGCCAATGCATGAGAGAGTCGATGATGGCCGCGACAGCGAAAGCAAGGAATGCGATAGCTGCAAGCGCAAGCACATGTTCAAGAGTTAGCGCTAGCGCCAACACAAACTCAGGATCTTCCACGCACGTAGAGGCAAGGTCCTTTGCTAGCGAGGCTTGCTAGTCTACACAGGAACTTGCCAGAATGGCTTGGGGCACCCGACCTAGGCAAGCAGGTGACCTAGCTGAGGGAGGTAATTCTGACACATGGTTTACTGTGTCGATGAGGAGGTCAATTTTTTGGACTCCATGGATGTCACTACAGGAATGGATAATGTCGGACACCTATTCTCCAATAGGGTGGCTACCATCGACCTCTATATGGCTGATCAAGATGCTTCAACACAATGCACACAAGGTGCTTGTGAAAATGCCCAAGCAAATCTGACCCAATTCTTTTGGGGTGTTTCTCACATACCTTCTAAGAGAGGTGGATCAACAACTACCAACCCTCTCTTTGAGCATCATAGCCCACCAAGGGGGGGTGTGCAAGGCCAAACAAACACGTCAAATTCTTGCCCAACTCAAGGTTCTACTCCTTATAACCCCTGGAAGCACAAAGAATTTGTGAAGCTTGGCCCTGTGGATAAATCTTTAGCTTTTATGGAAGATGGCTCTACCATTCGGCTTGATGATGATGCAGTTGATGATAATCACTAGAAGCTCGATAAAGCCTTTGTGGGGAGGATCCTTGGGAGAAGACCTTCCTTCTATTTTCTTAATGCTGATCTATAGAGGAAATGGGGCAAGTGCCTTCGATTATGGTCTCCCCTAATTGCTTTGTTTGCCTATTTGACACGATTGAAGCCCGGGATGCTGTCTTTATGAATGGCCCTTTGTTCGTGGCGGGAAATGTCATCGGATTAGACAAGTGGGCTCCAACTTTCAACCCAAAGTCTCTACATGGGCTGTCCTCTCCTATTTGGGTCAGATTCCCTAATCTACCTCTCTTATATTGGGATAATATTAACATTGCCAGGATTGCTTCTTTTTTTGGAGAGCTATTATGGGTGGATCACCCTACTAATTGCTGGGGGCAAAGCTTATATGCTAGAGTTTGCACGTAATTGACCTCCAAGAAGCTTCCCATAGAGTATGGATCCATGGAAGAAATGGTCATTCTTCCAACTGAGTATGAGGGATTACCCAAATGTTTTACTGTGGTTAGCCACAAGACTGGATTCTTGTCCTACCACCTCAGATCTCCACCGCACTAAGTGTAAAACCAAACCCCCCCCCCCCTGCTGCTTAAGTGTTCCCAAACCACTCGACCCTGTGATTTTGAATAAGGGTAAAAGCCCAGATATTCAGCTTGCCTCTACCCAGCAGGCAACTACCATATCATCCATCCAATTCCTCCGATGTCAATATGGGCCTGGGTTCTCTACAAGAAGAAGAAGACTAGACCGCCCAAGTTGCTCAAGAACAAAGGTGGAGGACAACTTGGGCACAAAGTACAAGTAGGTCAATAGGGTGCTTCCACCACGTGCCACACCTTCTCGTGATTTCCTTCCTGCATTGATATTCTAAAACCTCCTTCCAAGCCCCTACAAATTTGGAGAAAATTGCTAAACCTCCTCGGGTTAAGACTGGCAAGAACAACATTCGCAAACCAAGGGTCTCCAAGGCCCACTTTCAGAGGGAGCTACAAAACCTGGGACAAGGTGAGACTCTTCCAAAAAAGAAAAAGAAGGCTCCACTTACAGCACTAGACGGTGGGGACGGGTCCCCTATGGTGGATTAATGCCATCCATCCTCTTCTGGAATTATAGGGGTGCCTGAAAGAAAACTACGGGCAACTACCTACGCCACCTCATAGGTGGCCATGACCTATGTATCATTGGCCTAGTGGAGAATAGGATTGAGCAGATTACTAAGCGGGAGGTGGACAAGCTAGCTGGGATCAGATGGCAATTTCTCTGTCACCCTTTAGTGAGAAATTTAGGAGGTATGATTATCTTATGGCGGCAGGAGCTGGTTGATTTCCATCCTCTTATCCTCTCAGATCAGTTGTTGTTGGGGAAGGTCAGCATGGTTGATAACTCTTAGTGGACGCTTGGTTAGGTGTATGCCAACAAAGCTTATCACAATAGGAGAGTGCTTTGGCAGGACATCAGTGATAATGTTGATCCGCAGGTACCAACTATCATTGCAGATGACTTCAATTGTATCTTATCTCAGTAAGATAAGAAGGGGGGAAGAGGTTTACCTACTCTCAGGCTGTTCGGGAGATGGAAGATTGTTTGACCACTTCTTACTTGCATGATTTAGACTTCATTGGCCCAAGGTATTCCTGGACCAATAACAAAGATGGGAGAAGCAAGATCTGGGTTCGACTGGATCATGTCTTGGTCAATGCTGTCGCTTCTAACACTCTTGGCGATACCAAGGTTCATCACTTACCTCGCTTCGCTTCTGACCACTGCCCACTTTTACTTTCTATTTCTACTACTCCACATATACCACCACAGCGGTGGCTCCATTTTGAGGACACTTGGCTGTCCTACCCGATGGTGTGAAGACTTGTGTGGCAGAAGTGGAGCAAGGCTGACTATGGCACCAAGGCTGATGTGATCCAAAGAAAAAGCAGTCGTACACTGCGGGTCCTCTTCTATTGGAGTAGAAGCATGCTGAAGATCCTCCATTTTCTTAAGGAGGAGCTGGAGCGGGACATTGAAACCCTCCAGACTGTCGATTGCTCTGACACGGGTCTCACTACAGTTCAGAAGGGTGAACTCCGTTCCAAGGTCATTGATCTAAACTCTACTTTGGCTAGGCTTAGTACTTGGTGGAAGCAGAGGGCGAAGACTAGATGGCTACAGCAGGGGGATGGTAACACTCATTTTTTTCACACCGTTGCTACCTCTAGACATCGCACCAACAGAGTTAGTTGTGTTATGATGGATGATGGGAGGCAGGTAGATATTGGTTATAGCTGATACCTTTATCACTTACTTTCAGAGGAAATGGGTTGAGGGGGCGGTCTCCCTTGACAACTGGCTTTCTCTGCCTCTTGTACAGTAGGTACCTTTCCATATCACTCCCCTACTTGATGCCTCAGTGACTGAAGATGAGGTCTGGGAGGCCCTACGCTCTATGGGGCCCAATCGAGCACCGAGTCTGGATGGGATCACTGCTTCCTTTTACAAGCATTTTTGGAGATGTGTGAAGCCTGACATTATTGCAGCCATCCAAGAGTTCTTCAGTACCTCCCGCATGGCTGATTCATGGAAGGATACCCTCATTGTCTTGATCCCCAAGGTAGCTAGAGCCAATTGCCCCTCCAAGTACCTGCCAATCAGCTTATGTCAGACCATCTATAAGCTAATTGCCAAGATCCTGGTCAACAGATTAAAGCATCTCTTATCGGTCCTTATTTATGAGGAGCAGGGTGCTTTTGTCCCCCAGTGGAACATTTCTCACCACTGTCTCCTTGCCCAAGAGATCTTCAACAAATTCCAACATTCTACTTCGCAGGTTGGGTTCATGGCTATCAAGGTGGATATGGAGCAGGCCTATGATAGGATGAGCTGGCAAACACTGGAGCAGATGCTCTTTTCTCTAGGATTTCCTACCAAATTCAGAAAATGGGTCATTCAGTGTGTCACTCATCCCAGGTACTCCATTCTATTGAATGGTAGAAGAATAGAGTGGGTTAGCGTTCATTGTGGCTTCCGGCAAGGATGTCCTCTTTCCCCTACCTTTTCATTCTGTGTTCTAAGCTGCTTACACAGGCCTTTAAGCAGTGGGGAGCCAACTTAGGCATGGCAGTGGCTTCTGGAGGTACTTGTATCTCCAACCTACTTTATGCTGATGATATTCTGATTACCTCACAGGCCTTAGTGGCTCATGGCAAGCAAATCAAGGCTATCCTTGATGACTATTGTGCTTGGACGGGGCAGCGCATCAACAGTGCCAAGACAGCCACCTTGTTCAGCAAGGAAGCAAAAAGATGGAGGACAAACTGCATCACTAGACTTATTGGGCTCAGGAGGGTCCAGGAAATGGACTATCTAGGCATCAAGCTGGCTATGTGAAAGTTGTTCAAGACGGACCGTTCCCAGTTGATTCAAAGGGCCAGGGAGAAGATTTCTGCCTGGGGATCACAGCACCTCTCCCTGGCTGGCCGTGCCACACTCATCTCCATAGCTCTGCTACCTGGATCCATTTATCAACTAACACATACTATATTGCCTATGAATGTGTTGCAGGAGATCAAGAAGATGTGTAGGTCATTCTTGTGGAACAAGAGCTCTTCCCAGAGGAGCATCCATTATGTCAAGTGGGCCCCCATCTGTACACCTAGGAGGCTTGGTGGACTTGGGTTTCATTCTGCCACCACCTAGACTAGCCCCCTTAGGGCACGACTCACTTGGGACATCTTATAGAAGCCTGACTCCCTCCTGCACCGCTATCTTCAGAAGTATTATGGGGATGATATCTGAGATAGCTCCCTGAGGCAGGGTGACTCCAAGTCCTGGACTGTCATTCTTAGTGGAGCTCAGAGCCTCAAACCTCTGATTCAATGGAGACTGGCTGATGGGAACAAAGTACATGTTCTTTCCCAGACTTGGTCGACTGACATCCCACTTTCCAGGAGACCCACCTTCATTGATGCAGCTACTCTGGAAGGCCTCCGAGTGTGCTCTTTCATTTAGCCAGACCGATCTTGGGATATTGAAAGATTGGAGCTCCACTTGGAGCAGGATCTGGTGGACCAAATCATAGGAGTGGCGCTACATACTGACTTAGCAGTTGATGAGCCAGAGCTGGTGCACCTTCCTCTAAGCAAGTCCCTTACTGCACTTGCTTATGAGGCTCTCTTCCCACCCACTGGCCCTGTCAGCCAGTGGCTTTAGAGGTTCCATCTGCATCCATGGGAAAAGCTATTCCGGTGGCGAGTCCTAAAAGGGGTTATGCCAATGTTGACATGGCTACGATCGAGGGGGCTGATAGAGGAGGTCCAGTGCCCTTGGGGCTGCACTGAGGAAGAAGACTTGGAGCATATCCTGACCAGATGCTCCCTCACAGTGGCTGTCCTACAGGTTCTTTTATCTTGGGGCTTCGTCATACCTTACTTTACCTGTTCTCAGGATCTCTTCAAGGCATTCGATAGCACTACTAAGGCAGACTTAGCTTGGGGGAAGGCCTACTGCTATGTCATATACCAGGTTTGGAGGGCTAGGAATGCCAAGACTCACGACCGCCCACATGGAACCCCCAAGGTGCTTGTTGCAAACATCTTGGAGGCATTCACCAACACCTCTGCCTTTCCATTTTGGGAGCAATGGGAGCTCCATCATACCGGCTCTCACTCTTCCTCCCTCCTCCGGATGGTTAAAGGAAAATGTTGATGGTGCACTCACATCAAGTTGATTGGATGTTTGGCTGGGACAAGCTGGCTGAGCCGTGGAATACAGAGGCTTGATCTTGGAAGGGGACAACCACAGTGTGGTGACTTACCTCCAGCGGACCATGCAGCAGAGTTACTGGACTACCCTATCACCTAAGGCACCGGACATTGGCTTTCTTAGAGACTTCCACCAGGTGATCTTCACCCACATTTGTAGGGATCACAATCGCCTGGCAGATTATTATGCTCAGCTTACTATGGAAGCAGACTTTTGTTGGCTATCTGATGATATTTGTATGTTTCCTCTTGCATTTACTGATATTTTGGAGGGTGATAGAGAGCATGTTGCTCCTACTTAGCTAGTTTGTTTCTATTTTTTGGCACCTTTGTGCTAGTTGTAACCGTCTTTTCTTTTAAATGCAAATGTAACTTTCATGGAACCCAAAAACTTTTAGGAAAAAAAAACTTTCAAGGAACCCAAAAACTTTGGAGCTCTTTCATTTCCACGCAAATTTTCTCTCTCTTGAGGGTCAGTTTTCCTATACTCTTCCTCTCTCCATGGTGGGGGGTGGCCGGCGGTCACCTCCTCCTACAAGGGATAAGGTGGCTAAGAGGGAGGGCCGAGAAGGTGGCAAGAAGGAGAGGGGCCATGGTAAGGAGGTGCTAGGGACAGAAAAGGGTTCTTTTGCAAGGGATGGCCGTGTTGGTACCGAGTTTGACATTAAAATGCATGGGGAAGGTGGCGACTTCTCCAAAGAACCTACAAGGCTTTTTCAGCAAGAGGAGGCACTCGAGTTGGCAAGTGGTGGTGCTGGTTTGGCTCGATAAATGGATCTTGGAAAATCTAAGCCCTCGGGTACTATAGACTCTACAGCATCAGTAGACTGCTCACCAGCCGTAGCGGGTTTGTCAAGGAGGCACAAACAGAGGCCTAGCGGATGTCCCTAGTCATGGTGGCACTGCTAGGGCAGAAGGGGCGGCCATTGCAACAGCCTGTGCAAATCATGAGAGCGTGTGCGCTAATTGTGGGAGAGGGGGCGCAGATCAGGAAGGTGAGTGTGCTAATTGTGCACATGATACGGGCGGGACCACCGCGGGTAAAAACTGCGCAACGGGCGCCATCACGCATGCTAATTGCGGGGGCATGTATGACACGAGTAGGGAGAACCCACGGGCCAACGCTAGCACAAGCGCAAGCACATGCGACATGCGCAGGCGCGGTTCGCCAGCACAACAAGACACGCATGCATTATCGCGATGCATAAAGCGGCCGCGGTGAGTGCAATGCTAGTTGATTCGGCATGTGAGTGTGGGTCGCGTGCTTAAGCGCCATCCATTTTCGGGGTTAGTTGATTCGACATGTGAGTTGTTACACACTCCTTAGCGGATATCGACTTCCATGACCACCATCCTGCTGTCTTAATCGACCAACACCCTTTGTGAGTTCGGTTAGGGCACGCGTAACCCGCCTTCTCGGTTCATCTCGCATTCGCTCGCTTACAAAAAATGGCCCACTTGGAGCCCTCGATTCTGTGGCACGGCTCAATGAAGCAGCCTAGCCATCCTACCTATTTAAAGTTTGAGAATAGGTTGAGGGCATTGTGCCCCCGATGCCTCTAATCATTGGCTTTACCAGATAGAACTCCGCCCGGGGCTCTAACTATCCCAAGGGAAACTTTCAAGGGAACCAGCTACTAGATGGTTCGATTAGTCTTTCGCCCCTATACCTGAGTCAGACGAATGATTTGCACATCAGTATCGCTACGGGCCTCCACCAAAGTTTCCTCTAGCTTCGCCCCGCTCAGGCTTAGTTCACTATCTTTCGGGTCCCGACACGCATCTCTCACTCGAACACTTCACAAAAAATTTGGGTTGGTCCGCGGTGCACCCACTAGAGAGGATCCCACGCATCAGCTTCCTTGCTCCCACTGGGCTTTGACACCCGTTGGCTCACACGCATGTTAGGCTCCTTGGTCCGTGTTTAAAGATGGGTCAAATGGGGAGCCCACGGGCCATCGCGATGGGCACGCGAGAGCCCCACGGAGCTTGCTGACGGTGCAGCGCCAGACCGACGGTGTGTCTCCTTACGCCGACCGCCTGCTCGCCACCGGAAGCATGACGATCCACGCTGGCTGAAGCTGTCGGGGCCGCTTTCGCCGAGCACGCACTCCCCATCCGCTTCTCTCCCGATAATTTCAAGCACTCTTTGACTCTCTTTTCAAAGTCCTTTTCATCTTTCCCTCACGGTACTTATTCATATCGGTCTCACTCAGATTTATCCTTGAGAATTTATCGCCTGATTAGGTGATTCTAAACAACCCAACTCCGACAACGCCTGTGTGGGCAAGGTTCGAACGGGCTCTCTCACCCTCCCCAGCACCCCTTTCCAAGGGACTTGGGCCTGGTTCGTCGCTGAGGATGCTTCTCCAGACTATAATTTGAGCCTCCATAATGCCGATTCTTACGGCATGTCCCGTCAGTTATCCTACTGGGGAATCCGTAAGTTTCTTCTCCTCCGCTTATTGATATGCTTAAACTTGGCGGGTTGCCTCACCCATCCTGGGGTCGCATTCCAAGCTACCGCATGCAGATCGGCGTGTGGGTCGGGATCACCTCAGGGGCACCGTCATTCTCTCAGGCTCCGCACGAGACAACATGGGCTGTGCTCACAGCTTTCACCCACCCCTCATTTCCCACAGCTATCGAGACGACAATCGACTCTTCAGCCCGCCGCGTCGGAGGGCACGACGGGCCACCCTGCGCATCTATGCCTTGGCCGACACGCACCCATCGGGGTGACAGAGTTGGCACGGAGTGACGCGATGCTTGACACCCAGGAGGACGTGCGCTCGGCCGGCTGGCCTCGGGCGTAACTTGCATTCAAAGACTCAATGGTTCACAGGATTCTACAATTCGCACCATGTATTGCATTTTGTTGTGCTCTTCATCAATGTGAGAGCCAAGATATCCATTGCTGAGAGTCATGTCCATCCGCATGGAGCGTGACGGTGCTCCATGCCACCGAACCCGACGCAGGGCCCGTGCCTTTTGATTTTCCCTTGGCACGGAGCTGTGCCGATTTGTGTTTCATCCATCTCATCGCGTTCCGTGTCCCTCCTGAGGGAACGAGGCCGGACGGTTGTCCCGCAATACAACCGCCACTCTCGCTCATGAGTTCTCCGAATCGCTCGATGTGTTTTGGTCTCAACAATGATCCTTCCGCAGGTTCACCTACAAAAACCTTGTTACAACTTCTCCTTCCTCTAAATGATAAGGTTCAATGGACTTCTCGCTGAGTCACATGTAGCAGATCGCCCATGTCACGATGATTCGAACACTTCACCGGACCATTCAATCGGTAGGAGCGACGGGCGGTGTTTACAAAGGGCAGGGACATAGTCAACGTGAGCTGATGACCCGTGCTTACTAGGAATTCCTCGTTGAAGACCAACAATTGTAATGATCTATCCCCATCACGATGAAATTTTCAAAAGATTACCCGAGCCTGTCGGTCAAGGCTATATACTCATTGAATACATCAGTGTAATGCACGTGCGGCCTAGAACATCTAAGGGCATCACAGACCTGTTATTGCCTCAAACTTTCGTGGCCTAAATGGCCATAGTCCCTCTAAGAAGCTGGCTGTGGAGGTTGAACTCCGTATAGCTAGTTAGCAGGCTGAGGTCTCATTCATTAATGGAATTAACCAGATAAATCGCTCCACCAACTAAGAACGGCCATGCACCACCACCCATAGAATCAAGAAAGAGTTCTCAATCTGTCAATCCTTACTATGTCTGGACCTAGTAAGTTTCCCCGTGTTGAGTCAAATTAAGCCGCAGGCTCCACTCCTAGTGGTGCCCTTCCATCAATTCCTTTAAGTTTCAATCTTGCGACCATACTTCCATCCTCGAGCCGAGCGTTGGGACGGACGGCTCGTCGATTCTTGATCTTGGCAAGAACCCGATTACTGTAGACTCTGTGCTAGAAATGGGTGCATGATTCACTGTAGAGTCTACAATGGATGTAGATCTTCTTCTTGCGGTGGCATACAAAGGCAGTCTTGCAGCTAGCCAGGCGACAGCGGGCTGGCTGAATGGTGGATGGGAGGCATGCCTGGCGGCTGGCCAGGGGCACGAACAACCCAGAAGGGGGTATGCAGATCACGCACTCGTGCACGTGGATGGGGCAGATGGGCACACATTCACGCCACAGGCACTGCGGGCAGTTCAACTGGTGGGGGCGGCCATGGCATGCATGCTGATGGTCGGGGCACTCGTGCTGCGAGCAAGGAAGGCGCTGGGCAGCGCTAGCGCAAGCGCAAGTGCATGTGCAGACCAGCACCCGCGGACGACAATCCGTGGGCTTCGCGCGCGTGGCAAGGCCATTTTCCGGGGGTGGCTCTAGAGGCGCTTGCCAGAATAGCTTGTTGCAACCATCCTTGATAAGCGGGTGACCTAGTCGAGGGAGGTAATTCTGAACCCATGGCTTGTTGTGTTGATGAGGAGGTCAATTTTTTGGACTCCATGGTTGCCACTATAGGAATGAATAATGCTGGACACCTATTCTCCAATGGGGTGGCTTCCACCGACCTCCATATGGCTGACAAGGATGCTACAGCACAGTGCACACAAGGTGCTTGTGAAAATGCCTAAGTAAATCCGACCCAATTTTTTTGCGGTGTTTCTCACATACCATCTAAGGGAGGTGGATCAACAACTACTAACCCTCTCTTTGAGCATCATAGCCCACCAAGGGGGTGTGTGCAAGGCCAAACAAATACATCATATTCTCAGCCAACTCAAGGTCAAGCTAGCTCTACTCCTTCTAACCCCTGGAAGCGCAAAGAATTTGTTAAGCTTGGCCCTGTGGATAAATCTTCAGCCTTGATGGAAGATGGCTCTACCATTCGACTAGATGATGATGTTGTTGATGATAATCAACAGAAGCTAGATAAAGCCCTTGTGGGGAGGATACTTGGGAGAAGACCTTCTTTCTATTTTCTTAATGCTGATCTATAGAGGAAATGGGGGCAGTGGGGTGCCTTCAAGCTGGTTATGGTCTCCCCTGATTGCTTTGTTTGCCTATTTGACACAATTGAAGCTCGGGATGCTGTCCTTATGAATGGCCCTTGGTTTGTGGTGGGAAATGTCATCGGATTAGACAAGTGGACTTCAACCTTCAACCCTAAGTCTCTTCATGGGTTGTCCTCTCCTATTTAGGTCAGATTCCCTAATCTTCCTCTCTTATATTGGGATAATATTAATATTGCCAGGGTCGCTTCTTTTTTTGGAGAGCCATTATGGGTGGATCATCCCACTAATTACTGGGGGCAAAGCCTATATGCTAGAGTTTGCATCAGAATTGACCTCTCCAGTAAGCTTCCCACAGGACTATGGATTCATGGAAGAAATGGCGGGTTCTTCCAACCAGTTGAGTATGAGGGGATTACCCAGCTGTGTTTTACTTATGGCAGGGTTGGCCACAAGAAGGATTCTTGTCCTTCCACCTCAGGATCTCCAGCTGCACCAAGCCTATGTAAAATAACCCTCCAGGCAAGCTAATACCAATTTCCCTTTGCAGGATAAAACTCAAGCTTCAGTATTTGAGAAAGGTGAAAGCAGTTCTGTCCATATCATTTCTGATCCTATGGTTGTGGATAAGGGTAAAAGCCCAGATATTCAGCCTGCCTCTGCCCAGCAGGCAACTACCATATCTTCCAATTCCTCTGATGCTGAGTATGGGCCTTGGGTTCTTGTTACCTACAAGATGAAGACAAGGCTTGCTCAAGCTGCTCTAAAGACCAAAGGGGGAGGACAACTTGGGCACAAAGCTGATGCTAGGCCGAATAGGGTGCCTCCACAACAGGGCACACCTTCTCAGGACTTCCTTCTAGGTATTGATATTCTAAAACCTCCTATCTTTCAAGCCCCTACAAATTTGGATAAAATTGCTAAACCTCCTCGGGACAAGGGGCAAGAATAACATTCACAAACCAAGGGTCTCCAAGGCCCACTTTCATAGGGAGCTTCAAAACTTGGGACAAGGTGAGACTCTTCCAAAAAAGAGGAAGAAGGCTCCACTCACACCACCAGATGATGGGAACGGGTCCCCAATGGTGGATTAATGTCATCCATTCTCTTCTAAAACTGTTGGGGTGCCCGTAAGAAAACAACGGGCAACTACCTATGCCACCTCATAGGTGGCCATGACTTATGCATCATTGGCCTGGTGGAGACCAGGATTGAGTTGATTACTAGGCGGGAGGTGGACAAGCTAGCCGGAAACAGCTGGTAATTTCTCTATCACCCTTCAGTGGGAAATTCAAGAGGTATGATTATCTTATGGCAGCAGGACCTGGTTGATTTCCATCCTCTTATCCTCTCAGATCAGCTGGTGTTGGGGAAGGTCAGCATGGTTGATAACTCTCAGTGGACGCTTGGTTGGGTGTATACCAACAAAGCTTATCACAGCAAGAGAGTGCTTTGGCAGGACATCAGTGATAATGTTGACCAGCAGGTACCTACTATCATTGGAGGTGACTTCAATTATATCATATCTCAGCAGGATAAGAAGGGGGGGAAGAGGTTTACCTACTCTCAGGCTATTTAGGAGATGGAAGCTTTCTTGACCACTTTTGACTTACATGATCTAGATATCATTGGCCCTAGGTATACCTGGACCAATAACAAAGATGAGAAAAGCAAGATCTGGGTTCGGCTGGATCGGGTCCTGGTCAATTCTGTGGCTTCTAACACCCTTGGAGATACTAAGGTTCATCACTTACCTCGCATCGCTTCAGATCATTGTCCACTTCTACTTTCAGTTTCTACTACTCCATATATACCACCACAGCGCTGGCTCCATTTTGAGGACACTTGGTTGTCCTACCCGGAGCTCTTTTCTATTGAGTGAAGTATGTCAAGAACCCCACTTGCTCAAGGAGGAGCTGGAGAGGGACATTGAAACCCTCCGCACCAGATTGTTCTACACGGTCTCACTACATTCAGAGGGTGAGCTTCGCCCAAGGTTATTGATCGAACTCTACTTTGGCCAGCTCGACTTGGTGGAAGCAGAGGCAAAGACTAGATGGCGGGGATTGTAACACTCATTTCTTCCACATGCTTCCTCTAGACATCGCACCAGATTAGGCGTGTTATGATGGATGATGGGAGGCAGGTGGATAGCCAGGAGGCTATAGATGAGATCTTTACCACTTACTTTCAAAAGAAATGGGTTGAGGGGGCGATCTCCCTTGAGAACTGGCCTTCTCTACCTCTTGAGCAATAGGCACCTTCCCACATCACTCCCCTTCTTGATGCTTCTATGACTGAAGATGAAGTTTGGGAGGCCCTTAGTTCTATGGGGCCCAATAGGGCACCGGGTCTAGATGGGATTACTTCTTCCTTTTACAAGTAGTTTTGGAGATGTGTGAAGCCCGACGTTATTGCAGCCATCCAGGAGTTCTTTAGTACCTCCCACATGGATGACTCATGGAAGGATACCCTCATTGTCCTGATCCCCAAGGTTGCTAGAGCCAACTGCCCCTCTAAGTACCGGTCAATCAGTTTATGTCAGACCATCTATAAGTTGATTGCCAAGATCTTGGTCAATAGATTGAAGCACCTCTTACCGATCCTTATTTCTGAGGAGCAGGGAGCCTTTGTCCCCCAGCAGAACATCTCTCACCACTGTCTCCTTGCCCAAGAGATCTTCAACAAATTCCAACATTCTACCTAGCAGGTTGGGTTCATGGCAATCAAGGTGGATATGGAGTAGACCTACGACAGGATGAGCTGGCAAACCTTGGAGCAGATGCTCTTTTCTCTGAGATTTCCTACCAAATTCAGCAAATGGGTCATTCACTGTGTCACCCATCCCAGGTACTCCATTCTTTTGAATGGCAAAAGGACTGAGTGGGTTAGCGCTCATTGTGGCTTTCGGCAAGGGTGTCCTCTCTCACCTTACCTTTTCATTCTATGTTCTTAGCTGCTTACACAGGCCTTCAAGCAGTGGGGAGCCAACTTAGGCATGACAGTGGCTTCTGGAGGTACTTGTATTTCCAACTTACTTTATGCTGATGACATTCTGATTACCTCTCAGGCCTTAGTGGCCCATGGCAAATAAATCAAGGCTAACCTTGATGACTACTATGCTTGGACGGGGAAGCGCATCAATAGTGCCAAGACAGCCATCTTGTTTAGAAAGAAAGTAAAAAGATGGAGGACCAACCGCATTACTAGACTTGTTGGGTTCAGAAGGGTCCAGGAGATGGACTATTTGAGAATCAAGCTGGCCATGTGAAAGTTGTACAGGATGGACCATTCCCAGATGATTCAGAGGGCCAGGGAGAAGATTTCTTCCTGGGGATCACGACACCTCTCCCTAGCTGGCTGTGCCACACTCATTTCCACAGCTCTGCTGCTCAGATCCATTTATCAACTGACACATACTATTTTGCCTATGAATGTGTTGCAGGAGATTGAGACGATGTGCAGATCATTCTTGTGGAATAAGAGCACTTCCCAGAAGAGCATCCATTATGTGAAGTGGGCCTCTATCTGTATATCTAAGAGGCTTGGTGGACTTGGGTTTCACTCTACCACCACTGGATCGCCCTCGTGGCACCCACGCCTGGATTTCTTACGAAGCGACTCCTCCTGTACCACTATCTTCGGGAGCGTTATGGGGATGATATCTGGGACAATTCCCTAAGGCGAGGTGACTCCAAGTCCTAGGCTGTCATTCTCAGTGGAGCTCAGAGCCTCAAACCCCGATGACTGGAGGAGGTGGCAGAACAAGGTACATGTCCTTTCCCAGACTTGGTTGACTGACATCCCACTTTCTAGGAGACCCACCTTCATTGATGCTGCTACTCTGGAAGGCCTCCGGGTGTGCTCTTTCATTCAGCCAGACGGATCTTGGGACATTGAAAGATTGGAGCTCCACTCCAGGCAGGATCTGGTGGACCAAATCACAGGAGTGGTGCTACCACCGGTGATTGAGCCGTAACGGTGTACCTTCCTCTAAGCAAGTCCCTTACTGCACTTACTTATGAGGCATACTTGAAGCATATTCTGATCAGATGCTCTCTCACGAAGGCTGTCCTGTAGGTTCTTTCCTCTTGGGGTTTTGTCATGCCTTCCTTTATCTATTCTCAGGATCTCTTCAAGGCATTCGACAGCATCCCCAAGGCTGATCTAGCAAGCAATGCATACTGCTATGTCATATACCAGGTTTGGAGGACTAGGAATACCAAGACTCATGGCCTCCCTCATGGAACCCCCAAGGTGCTTGTTGCAAACATCTTGGAGGCATTCACCAACACCTCTGCCTTTCCATTTCAAGAGCAATGGGAGCTCCATCAGCCACATCGGCTAATTCCTCACTCTTCTTGGACTCCCCCCCTCCCAGATGGCTTAAGGCCAATGTTGATGGTGCACTCCTACCCTCTGGCTTGGCAGGTATCGAAGTTGAGATTAGAGATGATACTTGCAACCTCATCAAGGATGCTGGTATTCATCTTCAACACTAGGACAGCACACAGGTGGAGCTACAGGCCATGCTTGCAATTAGACAGATTCTGGAGCCATGAAGGTATGAATACAAGGGGCTAATCCTGGAAGGCAATAACCACAGGGTGGTGACTTACCTTCAGCAGACCATGCAGCAGGCTTACTGGACTACTCCCCCAGCACAGGCACCTAATATTGGCTTCCTTATAGATTTCCACCAGGTGATCTTCTCACACGTCTGTAGAAATCATAACCGACTGGCAAATTACTGTGCACGACTTGCTACTGAGTCTGACTTTGTGTGGCACCCTTATGATGCTTGTATTTTTCCTACTGCTTTTTCTCTTATTTTAGAGGATGACCAGGAGCATGTTGCTCTGGCCTAGTTTATTTATCTTTTTCTAGCTTTGCACTTTTGTGCTACTTTGTAACCCTCTTTTATTAATGCAATATGCAACTTTCAAGGAACCCAAAAACATTGGCCCGGAACCCAAAAACTTTAGGGAGGCTCTTTCATTTCCATGATTTTTTTCTCTCTCTTGAGGGGCGGCTTTCCAATACTCTCTTCTCTCCATGGTGGGGGGTGGCCGGCGGTCACTTCCTCTTATAAGGGACAAGGTGGCAAAGAGGGAGGGCCGAGAAGGTGGCAAGAAGGAGAGGGGCCATGGCAAGGAGGTGCTAGGGATGGACAAGGGTTCTTTTCAAGGACCAGTTGGTGCCTGAAATTGAAAGTATGGGGAAGGTGGCGACCTCTCCAAAGACCCTACAAGGCTTCTCTAGCGAGAGGAGGTGCTCTGGTTGGCTAGTGGTGTGCTAGTTTGGCCAGACAAATGGATCTTGGAAAATTTAAGCCCTCTGCTTCACCAGTCGCGACACATGGCTCATGGGCAGAGGCACGACAGAAGAAAGATGTCCCGGCCACGACGCGGTGCAGTGAGAGGAGCTACTACTACAATGGCCCGCGTAAATCACGCTGGGTGCTAATTGAGCGGGGCCAGATCAAGGGCTCGCAAAGCACAATCATGGACCACGGGTGAAAATTGCACCATATGGGCACCATCACGCGCTAATGGCGTAGCGCGGTAGCGAGGATGGCTGCCAGTACAAGACAAGTGCAAAATGGCAGTGCACAAGATAGACAGATGTGGTCCAACCAACAGCGGCGCCGCCAGTGAAAATGACATTAAGCACTAGCCCAGGGCAAGCGCAGGTTTGCCAGTAGAGCCAGGTCGCCAGGGGACAAGTTAGCCGTGCACCTGCTCACTCGACCGGCCCCGATTTTTGCACAACGAACTAGACATGCTAGACTGGCCGAGCAAGTGGCCAATGGGGATGCTAATATGCATGATGATGAAGATCAAGCTGGCTTTTCTAAGGCTAACAGCACACATAAAGGTAAAACCAAGAGCATTGAAGGGACCCAATTCGGCCAAGGTATGTCCTACAATATGTGTCATATTGATGACATTGGGGCTAGTTTCCTGGACCATATGGATGATTTTTCAGGTGGGGAACATGCCGGACACCCAATTGCAAGTGGGGCGGCTGACCAAGATGTCTCTATGGCTGATCCTATTACTCCAGGGTAGTGCACACAAAGTGTTTGCACTAATGCCACAATAAACCTGAGCACCTTTGCTTGGGATGTGCTTCAAGGATTGGACAAGAGGAAGGGCAGGGCAACTACTAACCCATTATTTGAAGATAATAGCCTTCCTAGAGAGGCTCTTCCTAGAGCTTCAAATGGTGCTACCTCTTGACCAATGGAGGGCAAGCATTCTAATGATAAAGCCAACCCTTGGAAGAAGAAGGAATATGTAAAATTGGGGCCTATAGATAAAAATACAGCACTCATGGAGGATGGCATTACTGTTCTACTTGATGACCAAGCTGTGGATGACAATCAATTGAAGCTTGAAAGAGCACTTGTTGGGAAGATATTGGGGAGAAGACCATCATATTTTTATCTTAATGCGGACTTGTAGAGGAAGTGGAGTCAGTGGGGGGCTTTCAAATTAATTATGGTTGCCCCAGATTGCTTCGTTTTCATCTTTGAAACTATTGAAGCTAGAGATGCAGTCTTGATGAATAGGCCTTGGTTCGTTGCGGAGAATGTTATTGGGTTGGATAAGTGGACTCCCACTTTCAATCCCAAAACTCTTCATGGGCTCTCCTCTCCGATTTGGGTACGCTTTCCTAACCTCCCCCGCTTTGGGATAATACTATTGCCGTGATCGCCTTTATTGGAGAGCCTCTGTGGGTGGATTACCCAACAAACTCATGGGGGCAAAGCATGTTTGCCAGAGTATGCATCAGACTTGATCTTTCATAGAAACTCCCCATTGGAGTTTGGATCCATGGAAGAAATGGAAGGTTTTTCCACTGGAGTTTGGATCCTTGAAGAATAAGGAAGGTGGGAAGCAAGGCCATAGAGGTGGCCAACCTATAGCCACTCATTCCCTAGGAAGAGCTCCTCCACAAGGAGCACCTTAAAGCCCTCCCTCATCAAGCATCTAAGGCTCCCATATTCCAAGCCACGCCACGTGGAGAAACTTGCCAAGGGAGAAGACAACCATGCATACTACCACAAAGGCAAGGGTGTCACAGGCACACTTTGAGAGGGAGCTACAGAATTTGGGGCCAATTGCGGCCAACTCAAAGTAGAAGAAGAATGTACATAGTGAATCACCTGTAGGGGGGATAAATACCCCATGGTGACTTAATGTCATCCTTCCTTTTTTGGAATTATAGGGGGGCCCAAAAGAAAACTACGGGCCACTACCTACGCCACCTGATTGGTGGCCATGATATCTGTATGATTGGCCTAGTGGAAACTAGGATTGAGGAGATCTCTCGGCGAGCAGTGGACAAGTTAGTTGGAAGCAGCTAGCAGTTCATTTGTCATCCCCCTATAGGGAATTTTGGTGGGATTATTATTCTTTGGAAAAGTAATCTAATTGGGTTCATCCCAATTGTTCTTACTGATCAGATAGTTCTGGGAAGTGTTAGTATGCCTAATAAAACCTAGTGGACTCTTGGCTGGGTTTATGCTAATAAGGAATATCACTGTAGGAGAACACTTTGGCAGACTATTCTTAGGAATGTGGATTAGCAATCCCCTACTATTATTGGTGGAGATTTTAACTGCATCCTGACTCAACAGGATAAGAAGGGAGGGAAGCCTTTCTCTTACTCACAGGCAGTGCAGGATATGGAGGATTGCATGGCCTCCGCTGACTTACATGAGCTTGATTTTGTTGGCCAACAATTCACATGGACCAATAATAAGGATGGCAGAAGTAAGATTTGGGTCAAACTCGATGGGATCCTTGTCAACTCCTTGGCATCCAACTTACTCAGAGACACAAAGGTTAGTCACCTTTCTTGTATTACTTCTGACCATTGTCCCTTGTTGCTTTTAGTTACTTTCACTGCACAAGATAGACCACATCGATGGCTACGATTTGAGGAGATGTGGATTCTTACCCTATGGCCTGGAAGCTTGTGTGGCAGAAATGGGGGAAAAATGACCATGGCTCCAAAGGTGATATTCTCCAACAAAAAGCAGCAGAACATTGAAGGCCCTCTTTCATTAGAGCAAAAGCAAGATGAAGGATCTAAACTCTCTGAAGAGTAAATTGGAGGAAGACATTGCTGAACTCCAGATCATTGATTATTCTGATGAAGGTCTGTCCACTACACAGGAGGCAGATCTTCGTTCCAAGGTGGTGGAGTTGAATTCTACTCTTGCTAGGCTAAACACTTGGTGGAAACAGAGAGCCAAGTCTAGATGGCTTCAACAGGGAGATGGTAATAGTCACTTTTTCCACACTGTTGCTTCTGCTAGTCATCACACCAATAGAATCAACAGTGTCATGAGTGAGGATGGAAGCTTTGGGCGATCGAGGACATTAATACGCCTTCACCACTTTCTTCCGGCATAAGTGGATCGAAGGGGATGTTTCACTTGATGATTGGCCTACCATTTCAAGTGACAGGTAGGTACCTCCTCATGTCAAAACTCTTCTTGATGCTAACATTATTGAGCAAGAAATTTGGGAGGCCTTACACTCGATGGGGCCCAATCGAGCTCCAAGATTGGATGGGATTACCTCATCCTTCTACAAGAAATTATGGCGGTGTGTGAAGGAGGATATTATTACAGTTGTTCAGGAGTTCTTTCTCACTTCCCGCATGGATGACAATTGGAAAGTGATGCCCATTGTGCTGATTTCGAAGAGTGTTGGGGCCAACTGCCCATCCATGTTTCGGCGCATTAGTCTATGTTAGACCATTTACAAGCTGATTGCAAAAATTCTGGTTAATAGACTGAAGCATATCCTCCCTGCCATCATCTCTGAGGAGCAATGTGCCTTTATCCCATAGAGGAACATCTCTCATCACTGCCTCTTAGCCCAGGAGATCTTTAATAAGCTTAAGCACTCAACCTCTTAGGTTGGGGGCATGGTGATCAAGATTGACATGGAGCAGGCATATGATCGCTTGAGTTAGAAGACTTTGGAGAAAGTCCTCGTTCTGATGGGTTTCCCTCCTACATTCAGCAAGTGGGTGATGCAATGTATTACTTTCTCAAAATTCTCTATCCTACTGAATGGAAGATGGACTTAGTGGATTGATGCTCAGTGTGGTTTTTGACAAGGGTGTCCGCTCTCTCCTTACTTGTTCATTCTGTGCTCTGAGCTTCTTACTCAAGCCTTCAAGCAGAAGGGGCCCCAATTGGGCATGTCTCTGATTACTAGAGGTACTTCCATCTCTCACCTGTTATATGCTAATGATATTATTATTGCTTCTCTGGCATCAGTTGCACATGGCAAACAAATTAAAGGCATCCTTAAGAAGTATTGTGCCTGGACTGGGCAGCAGATCAATGCTACTAAATCCACTATCATCTCCAGCCGTGCTGCAACCAGATGGAGGACAAACCATACTACCAGGTTGCTTGGGTTTAGGAGAGTCTAGGAGATGGACTATCTTGGCCTCAAGTTAGCACTACGAAGACTGCATAAGAGTGATTACTCTCAGCTGATTCATCGGGCAAGGGAGAAGATCCTAGCTTGGGGATCCCGTCACCTATCCCTTGTGGGCCGCTCCACCCTCCTTTCTTTAGCTTTACTGCCTGGATCAGCCTACCAGCTTACACATACCATCATCCCCTCAAATGTTTTGCTGGAAATTGAGAAGCTTTGCAGATCCTTCCTCTGGGATAAGAGCTCCACATAGAAGAGTGTCCACTATGTTAAGAGGAATGATATATGCTCACCTGAGAAGGTTGGGGGCCTTGGGTTTCATTCAGCTACCACCTGGACTGACCCTTTAAGGTTACAACTAGCCTGGGACTTCATTCAGAAGCCTACTACTCTTCTACACCGGTGGCTGCGGGTGAAGTATGGTGATGACATTTGGGGAAGCTCTTTGAGAAGGGGTGATTCCAAGTCCCGGGCTGTCCTTCTCAGTGGAGCCCAAAGCCTCAAGCATATTATCCGGTGGAGGATTGCTGATGGAAGCAAGGTGCAGGTACTCTCACATACTTGGTACAGATTTTCTGTCTCCAAGAGACCTTCATTGATGTAGGCGTCACGGAGGATGGATCTTTGAGTGCCTTCATTCATAGATAGAAGATGGGACACAAATTGGAGCTTCACTTTGGCCATGACCTTGTTGATCGATCAAGGAGTGGTGACTCACTCACTTAGTGGCGGATATCCCATAGGCGACTCATCTACCCTAGGTAAGTCACTCACTTGCTTGCTTATGATGCTCTGTTCCCACGTTGCTCTTGTTATCAGTGGCTCAAGAGGTTTCGGCTCCATCCCTAGGAGAAGTTATTTTGGTGGCGCATTTTGAAGGGTGCTATCCCAACCCTTTCTTGGATGCATCAATAGGGACTTGTGGGGAGGTACAATGCCCGTGGGGCTGCTCTGAGGCTGAGGATTTGGACCACATTCTGACAAGATGCTCTCTCACTACTGCGATCCTGAAGGTTCTTGCTACTTGGGGGCTTGTTATGCCTTCTTTTGCCACATCATAGGATCTCTTTGCTGTTTTTGACCAAACCCCCAAGGACAGATCTACTTGGGGTAGAGCTTACTGTTCTATTGTTTATCAAGTTTGGAGGGCCAGGAATGCAAAGACTCATGGACGGCCTTATGGAACCCCCAAATTCTTGTAGTAAACATTTTGGAGGCTTTCACCAACACTGCATCCTTTCCTTTTTGTGAGCAATGGGAGCTCCACCAGCCACACTGACTATTTTCATACTCCTCCTGGACTCCCCCCTTCCCGGATGGCTAAAGGATAATGTGGATGGTCCACTACTTCAGTCTGGTGTTGCAGGTATTGGGGTGGTAATCAGAGATGACATGGGCAACCTTATCAAGGTCACAGGTATTTAGTTCCAGCATTAGGATAGCACCTTTGTGGAGATGCAGGCCATGCTCACCATCAAGCAGCTTGTTGAGCCCTAGATGCATGAGTTGAATGGTATTAGTCTTGAAGGAGACAACACTACTATGGTGACCTACCTCCAAAGATGCTTGTGATTCTTGGGCGACCTCTCTAGCTCAAGCACGATCTTGGCTTTCTCGGTGAGTTCCACCATTGTTCTCTCACATCATGGACTACAATCGGTTAGCGATTTTGTGCACACTTTACTACTTCGAGTTTGTATGGCATTCTCTGATTTTGTTTTATCCCTCCTGCTTTTCATGTTATTTTGGAGGATGATAGGAAGCATTTAGCTTCAGGTTAGCATGCTTTTCTTTTATTGTTGAACTTGTTTAGTCTATAATATCTTTCTTTATTAATGCAAATGCAAAATTTCAAGGAACCCAAAAACTTTGGATCGGCTCTCATTTCCATGCCCCTCTCTCTCTCTCTAGGGTGCAAATTTCCAGACTCTCTCTCTCTCTATGGCGGGGGGTGGCCGTCGATCACCTCCTCACCCGGACAAGGCAATAAGGAAGGATGGAAAGCTTGTGGGTACTGTTCACACTGCAAGGGCAGATGACAAATGGGTGGCACTCGGTTCGGCCTACGACGACATGTGAACGGATGGCTTGGATGTTCTTGATGGCAAGAAGTTCAGGACTGTTCATTCTGCAGGGACTGGCTCTACTGTAGAATCTGCACGGGGTGGTGGCAAGGCAGCGGCACTCGGGACGGACAAGGAATGTCGAAGAATGGACGATCGGATGGAGGCTGATCTTGATCAGGGAAGACATCTGGCCATCGAAGTCTATACTATAGACTCTGCGTGGCCCATGGGACAAGGAGTGGTGCTCAGGTTGGCAGGCGTTGGTCTCAGGATGAACGGACTACGGTTTGATGATAAGAAGTCGACGTAGACTCTCGCCTAAGCAGATTTCTTTAGAGTCTGCGGACTTGGACATTGCAGGCGTGGCATGCGGCGTTCTTGTGGCATCAGGGACAAAATGGCCGAGCGAGGGGCCTGGCGGTAGCGCTGACATCCGGTGGGTGCGAAACCGGCGGTCACGAGCAACCCGGTGGCGTGATCACACCGCGTCAAATCTCACGCAGGCGAACGCAATCGCACCGACGCTGATTCGTCCATGATGGCGTGAACTTGGAAAGGTAGGTGAGCTGGCCAGCACAAGCGCGAGGCATGTTGGCGGGTGTGCAATTAGCGTCGTGGGCAAGCCAATGGTGGCTGGGCTGGCGAGGAAGAGGCGTGCTATCTGGCGGCAAGCTGCTGTGGCGAGGCTAGTTTACAAGTCTACAACACTCGAGATGGACAAGCTGATGGCCTAGTCGGGTTAGACAATTTTGATCCCATGGCTTGTTGTGATGATGATAGGGCAAACTCGGTCCCATGGATGCCTCTAGGGAGGCCGGACACCCACAGTGGGGGTTTATGACCTCCCCATGATTGATTCTAGTTCTTCAACTCAGTGCACTCAAGGTGCTTGTGATAATGCCTCTGAAGCACCGACCAGCTTTTTTTGGGGAGTCCTTGATGCTCCGGCTAAGGGAGGACGACCAGCAACCTCAAACCCACTGTTTGAGCATTGATTGCCCTACTAAGGGGCCTTTGCCAAGACAAGCCAACAATACCACCCCTCAGCCTACTCAAGGCCAAGCTGGTCACCCTCATTCCAACCCTTGGAAATAGAAGGAATTCATTAAGCTTGGTCCCGTAGACAAATCGACTATTTTTATGGAAGATGGGAAAACTATTAGACTTGATGATGAAGCTGTGGATGACAATAAATTGAAGCTGGAAAAAGCCTTGGTGGGATAGATTCTGGGAAGGAGACCTTTTTTTACTTCCTTTGCTAGGAAATGGGGCAATGGGGTGCCTTCAAAGCGATCATGGTTGCTCGGGATTGCTTTTGCACTTTGTTTGATACCACAGAAGCTAGAGATGCTATTTTGATGAATGGGCCCTGGTTTGTGGTAGGGAATGTCATAGGCTTGGACAAGTGGTCTCCCACCTTTAACTCAAATTCTCTAAATGGTTTAACTTCTCTAATTTGGGTAAGGTTCCCTAGCTTACCCCTTTTATACTGGGATAACAATAATATTGCCAGAATTGCTTCCTTTCTTGGAGAACCACTTTGGGTGGATCATCAAACCAACTGCTGGGGGCAAAGCTTGTATGCTAGAGGCTGTGTTAGACTTGATCTCTCTAGTAAACTCCCAACTGGAGTCTGGATTCATGGAAGGAATGGTAGGTTCTTTCAACCTGTGGAGTATGAGGGGATTACTCAACTGTGCTTTACTTGTGGAAAAATTAGTGATAAGGTGGATTCCTGCCCTACCACCCTACCCCC
>CM038232.1:40400166-40722666 GCA_021442155.1 Cymbidium sinense | reverse complement strand
GGTGCTCACGGGTGCATTTGGAGGACTCCATTTGGGCATATGACCGCCCATAAAAAAGTAAGCTTTTTGGGCTTTCTAGAACTTCCGGAGTCTAAAATGTGCATTTTGCCGCCTGCCTTAGATGAGAGTGAACTAGGCAGGTCCACTATTTTGCTTCCAGACATGCATGTAAGGGTGACTATGCTCATGGTCTTAGGATCTTCATGCTTCCATCATGTTATGTCAATGAGTTGCAAACGAATGGAATTTTCGGGCATAGTGCTTGGAAGGGCTTCAAGCGGCATACAAATCGATGGTACTCTTCAGAGTATTGGCTGACTTGGCATCTCACATGGAGCATCTTCATGCTCTGACGTGAATGTACGTGCCTCACGATATGGAAATGCACATTCATTATCACGTCCCTTCAGTTTGGTGAGGACGGAGATTGCTTGACCTTTGTTTTCGGTCAGTGCCTTTGGGCCAAAGTAGCATTTTGGGGGACCTTCTATTAGGGGTGAGCTTGACATCCCTCCGCCAGGCGTAGGGCATGTCGGGATGGGCGCGCAATAATTACGCCATGAGCATGTCATGACATGCTCTCGCGCCGCACCTACATTCTTCAACCATGCATCGTCGCTTGTCGGACGATGATCATGCACCCTTACGAGCCTTCAATATGTCGCGTGAGAAAAGTAAAGGCCAAGTGGAAATCCAATGCACACGACATGAGAAAAATTCCAAAAATTTGGGCGCTCACGTGCCCGATTAAATGACCCGAAGTTGATGCAAAAAATTTGGGCATGTCAGACTCGATGTTCCTGAAGAACAAGCCATCCGAAAGGCTGGTGCAATCGGCTGAAAGCCACGGCCCTGCTAGAATACGGAGTACCGCAGGGTCGCGGATGGGAAACGATGATGACCGGTAGCGGCGACCGAGGATGACCGGCGGTGGCGACCGGGGACGACCGACGGTGGCGATCCGGGACGACCGGCGGCGGTGATCGACGGTGATCGGCGATGACCGGTGACCGGGCGGACCACGCGGCACCGCAGGCCGGTGATGACATTGCGGGGGGCGGCTTATTTAAAATCAAGAAGCACGATGTATCCGCGCGCGCCTGCGCTGCGAAGCGCGAGCCACACGCCTGGAGTGCCACACGGGTCGCACATCAAAGGAGCTGCAAACGTGAGCTTAACATCCTTATCGTCTCACATGTGTTAGCGAGCACGTTAGTTCTTGGGCCTCTGCGGGTGCTGGCTCGAGTACGCCAATCTCCATGGGCCCTGGGACTAGCAAGATGACCTCCACGGGCGTTGGTGTGCGCACGCGAGCCTCCTGGCGGCGCAAGTGGCCTGAGGGTGCCGGCGGCGATGCGGAACTCCACCTGCATCGGATCGATGTCCTACCGCTGGTGATGCCACGCCGGCACCCATCGCATGCACGACGCGACCCCTTAATTGCACGAGTCGGGCGCATGCGTAGCTGAGCCCTCGCGGCACTGCGCTGGCAGGCCGCCCACGGGACACACCGCAGCAAGTGTGGTGCCCATGGGCGCTTAACTCCTCAAAATTGGTCATGTATTGCCATTTTTTGAGGCTGGAACCTCCTAAAACTTCCCGACGCTGCTCATGGGTGCATTTGGGGGCCTCCATTTGGCATATGGCAGCCCATAAAAACGTAAGCTTTTTGGGCTTTCTGGAACTTTCGGGGTCTAAAATGTGCATTTTGCCCTACCTGTCAACTAGAGATGAGCTGAATTAGGCAACAGGTTTGCTATTTTGCTATCAGACATGCATGTAAGGTAGACAATGCTGATAATCTTTGGATCTGCATGCTTCCTTCATCTTATGTCATCTTGTTGCGAATCGAAATGATTTTTTTGGCATAGTCAAAGGAAGAGCTTCATGCAGCATACGAATTGACCGCACTCTTCAGAGTATGGGTCAGTGTGGCATCCCACATGGAGCTTCTTCCCGCTCTGATGTGAATGTACATGCATCACAGGAGCTCGCCATCCTCATCATTATCATGACCCTTTGGTTCGCTTGATGACGGAGATTTCTTGATCTCTATTTTTGGGCAGTGCCTTTGGGCTTGGTGATGTGCTTTGGTTGGAGACCCGTCTGTGGCTCATGAGATGTTGTGGACTCTGCTTTTATTGATAGGTGGTCACCTTCGTGTGGCCAACTATCGGTGTGGCAGTCCTTTCAGATCCATGCTCCTCAGAATATTTTGGAGATCGATTGCTGAAAAGATGCATTTGCATTGATAATAAAAAAAACTGATTACAATGTAGAAAAAACTGCTAAAGAAAGCAAAAAACTAGCTACTACAAAGATATTTCCTATCCTCCTCCAAAAGAGCAAAAAACGTGGAGGAATAGTGTGATTATCTAGACTATGCCATACAAAATCAAAGCTAGTAGGTATATCCGCACAAAAGTCTAAGAGTGTTGTTAGATCTATTTGTGTATACAAAAATAACGGTGGAAGTTCTTGAAAGTTGATGTCGAGCATCCGTTCGCCATATTTCATTGTTAAGAGAAAGTTTGAGGTGATCCACCACACCTTTATTATCTCCTTCAATGATAATGCCCTTGTATTCAGTCATCCACGGTTCAATAATTTTGCTAGTGTAGAAGGCAAAATTAGGTAAAAGGCCGATGCGGCATCCTTTTTGGATTGGAGCCGGTGCGGCATCCCTTTTACCTAATAATGGAAAAGAGGTGGACTTTCTAAACTCCATTTGGATATCCGACCTTCTAAACACCCTTGCATTTATTAGGTAAAAGGCCGATGCGGGCTTCTGCCCGTTTCCCTGTTGATTCATGATAACTCGTCGGATTGCATGGCCCTTATGCCGGTAACACATCATTCAAATATCTTCCCTATTAACTTTTGATGGTAGGATAGGGGCCTACCATGGTGGTGATGGGTGACAGAGAATTAGGGTTTGATTCTGAAGGAGGAGCCTGAGAGACGACTACCACATCCAAGGAAGGCAGCAAGCGCGCAAATTACCCAATCCTGACACGGGAAGGTAGTGATAATAAATAACAATACCGGGCTCTTCGAGTCTGGTAATTAGAATGAGTACAATCTAAACCCCTTAATGAGTATAAATTGGAGGGCAATCGGTGCGCTGTAATTCCAGCCCAATAGCTTATATTTAAGTTGTTGTTAAAAAGCGTAAGTTGGACCTTGGGTTGGGTTGGTCTGGTCGCCTCACTTATCCTATGCCTCATCGGCCTTAATTGGCCGGGTCGTGCCTCCAGCGCCGTTACTTTGAAGAAATTAGAGTGCTCAAAGCAAGCCCACGCTCTGGATACATTAGCATGGGATAACACCACAAGATTTTGGTCATATTGTGTTGGCCTTCGGGATCAGAGTAATGATTAATAGGGACGGTCGGGGGCATTCATATTTCATAGTCAGAGGTGAAATTCTTGGATTTATGAAAGACAAACCACTGTGAAAGCATTTGCCAAGGATGTTTTCATTAATCAAGAACGAAAGTTGGGGCTCAAGATGATCGACACCCTAGTCTCAACCATAAACGATGCCGACCAAGGATCGGCTGATGTTGCTTTTAGGACTCCACCGGCACCTTGTGAGAAATCAAAGTTTTTGGGTTTCTTGAAAGTTGCATATTGCATTAATAATAAAAGTGGGTTACAAAGGGGCACAAAAGTGCAAAGCTAGAAAAGACATACAAACTAGGTCGGAGCAACATGCTCACGGTCATCCTCTAAAATAAGAGAAAAAGTAGTAGGAAACATGCAAGAATCTTAAGAGTGCCAAACAAAGTGAGACTCAAAAGTAAGTCATGCACAGTAATCTGCCAGTCGGTTATGATCTCTGCAGATGTGTGAGAAGATCACCTGGTGGAAATCTCTAAGGAAGCCAAGATCAGGTGCCTGTGCTGGTAGTGTTGTCCAGTAAGTCTGCTGCATGGTCTGCTGGAGGTAAGTCACCACCCCATGGTTGTCACCTTCCAAGACCAGCCCCTTGTATTCATACATCCACGGCTCCAGAATCTGTCTAATTGTAAGCATAGCCTGCAACTCCATCTGTGTGCTATCCCTATGCTGGAGATGAATACCAGTGGCCTTGATGAGGTTGCAAGTATCATCTCAATCACCCAAGCCGAGGATAGAGTGCACCATCAACATTGGCCTTAAGCCATCCGGGAGTCCAAGAAGAGTGAGGAATCACCAATGAGGTGATGGAGCTCCATTGCTCTAAAATGAAAGGGAGGTGTTGGTGAATGCCTCCAAGATGTTTCGCAAGCACCTTGGGGTTCCATTAGGCTGCGTGAGTCTTGGCATTCCTAGTCCTCCAAACCGGTATATGACATAGCTATGCTTCCAAGCCTTTTGGGGATGTGTCAATGCCTTGGAGAGAGATCCCCGAGAACGAGAAAGGAAGGCATAACAAATCCCAAGAGGAAAGAACCCCAGATAGTGAGGAGCATCGATGAATATGCTCCAAGTCTCCCTCCTCAAAAGGGCAGGACTTCCTCCATCGCCCCTCCGGAGCCGTGAATGTTGGCAAAGCCCCTTCGACAACTAAAAGAGCTTCTCGTGGATGCATGGAACTGAAGCCACAGAGAGTATCAGGGAAGAGAGCCTCATAAGCAAGTGCCATGAGGGACTTGCTTAGCGGGATGTGTATAAGTTATGGCTCATACGTCACTAAGTTAGAGTGCAGCACCACCCTTTTGATTTGGTCCACCAAATCATGACCAAAGTGAAGCTCCAGCTTTGGAGTGTCCCACAGACGATCTCAGATGAAGGAACACTCCGAGGTCTTCAAGCGCATCAAAGGTAGGTCTCTGAAGTGGAATAGCCGCCAAGTTTGGGAGAGAACATGTACCTTTTTTCCATCAGCAAGTTTCCACCGAATGAGAGGTAGAAGGCTCTGAGCTCCACTAAGGATGATAGCCCAAGATTTGGAGCCCCCCCCCCCGCCTCAGAGAGCTGTTCCAGATATCATCCCCATAACGCTCCCAAAGGCAGCAGTGGAGAAGAGAATCCGGCTTCTGTAAGAAGTCCCATGCCAGCCGTGCCCTCAACGGGCCCGTCCAAGTACTAGCAGAGTGGAACCCAAGTCCACCAAGCCTCTTGGGTGTACAAATGGTGGCCCAATTCACATAATGGATGCTCCTCTGGGTAGGGCTCTTGTCCCAAAGAAATGACCTGCACATCTTTTTGACCTCCTGTAACACATTCATAGGCAGAGTAGTGTGTGTCAGCTGGTAGATGGATTCTAGCATCAAGGCTGAAGAAATGAGGGTAGCACGGCCGGCCAATGAGAGGTGCCGTGACCCCCAGGCAGTAATCTTCTCCTTGGCCCGCTGAATCAACTGGGAGTGATCCTTTTTGTACAGCTTCCACATTGCCAGCTTTATGCCCAGATAGTCCATCTCCTGGACTCTCCTAAACCCAATGGATTTAGTAATCGGTTTGTCCTCCATCTTTTTGCTGCTTTGCTAAATAGGATGGAAGTCTTAGCACAGTTGATGTGCAGCCCCATCCAGGCATAGTAATCATCAAGGATGTCCTTGATTTGCTTATTGTGAGCCACCAAAGCCTGGAAAATAATCAATATATCATCAACATAAAGAAGGTTGGAGATGCAGGTACCTCCAGCAACCACTGACATGCCAAGATTGGCTCCCCTCTGCCTGAGTGCCAAAGATAGGAGCTCAGAGCACAAAATGAAGAGGTAGGGTGAGAGAGGACACCCTTAATGAAAGCCATAGTGAGCGTTGATCCACTCAGTCCTTCGACCATTCAGGAAGATGGAGTACCTGGGGTGAGTGACACACTATAGTATCCAGTTGCTGAACTTGGCCAGGAAGCCTATGAGAGATAGCATATGCTCCAGAGTTCGCCAACTCATCTTGTCATAAGCCTGCTCCATATCCACCTTGATAGCCATAAAGCCAACCTGAGAGGTGGAGTGTTGGAACTTGTTGAAGATCTCCTGTGCAAGAAGGCAGTGATGGGAAATATTCTGTTATGGAACAAAAGCTGCCTGCTCTTCAGAAATAAGAACAGGTAAGAGATGCTTCAACCATCTTCAATCGCCTTATATGGTCCGACATAGACGATTTGGAAGGGGAATCGACGTGCAACTTTAGGAATTAGAACGATGAGAGTTTCCTTCCACGAATCATCCATGTGAAAGGTACTAAAGAATTACTGGACAGCAGTGATGACGTCGGTCTCCACACAACTCCAAAAGTGTTTGTAGAAGGAAGAAGTGATCCCATCCAGCCCCGGGGCCCGGTTGGCCCCCATAGAATGCACAGCCTCCCAAACCTCACAATCAGACATAGGAGCTTTGAGAAGGGGGGTAATGTGAGAAGGTACCTACTGCTCAGAGGGTAAAGAAGGCCAGCCGTCAAGGGAGACAACGCCCTCAACCCATTTCTGCTGGAAGAAAGTGGTAAAGGCCGCTGAGATGGCCTCCGGGCTATCCATCAGTCTCCCATCATCCACCGTGACATCGCTGATCCTGTTAGTGCAATGTCACGAAGAAGTGACTGTGTGGAAGAAGTGAGTGTTACCATCACCCTGCTGCAACCATCTGGTCTTTGCTCTCAGCTTCCACTAAGTGTTGAGCCTAGCTAATGTGGAGTTAAGCTTAATAACCTTGGAACGAAGCTTGCCATCCTGTGTCATAGTAAGACCATCATCAATACATTCAGCAGTCTGTAGGGTGGCAATATCTTGCTCCAACTTCTCCTTGAACAAGTGGAGGTTCTTCAACATTCTTCTACTCTAGTGAAAGAGTGCCTGTAGAGTGCGACAGCTCTTTCTCTGGAGCAAAGCTGCTTTGGTACCAAAATCCTCCTTGCTCCACTTCTACCACACCAGCTTCTAAGCCATCGGGTAGAACAGCCAAGTATCCTCAAAACGTAACCACCATTGTGGTGGCAAATAAGAACCCGTGTGACCGTAAGTAAGAGTGGGGCAATGATCGAGGCAAAAGTGATGAACCTTGGTATCCAAGAATGTTGGAAGCGAATTGATCCCGATCAAGGTGAACCAGATCTTGCTCCTCCCTCCTTGTTAAA
The DNA here is from genome assembly GCA_021442155.1 of Cymbidium sinense. Classification (NCBI taxonomy): domain Eukaryota; kingdom Viridiplantae; phylum Streptophyta; class Magnoliopsida; order Asparagales; family Orchidaceae; genus Cymbidium; species Cymbidium sinense. The sequence goes on along the minus strand of CM038232.1, from coordinate 40,715,600 downwards.
AAACCTTGGGCCTGAAGTCTAATTCATGCAAGTTAATGCTCATGCGCTTCCATCTCTGATACTGAGTAGGTAAACCTTTCCCCTTCTCCTCGGTCAATACAATTGAAGTCACCTCCAATGATAGAACCAGATCCACACTACTATCCTGATATCTCGCCAAAGCACCTTCTAAGGTCCTTTGTTGGCACCCAACCCACGCAACCATGGGAACTGCCATCGCCTTGCCCAACACCAATGATCAGGATAATATGGAAACCTAAGCTCATGTCACCATAAAATAATCATACCTCCAGAGTTTTCCACGGAAGGGTGACAGAGAAAATTCCAGTTGCACCCAGCTAGCTTGTCCACCTCCCATCTAAAAATTTGCTCAATCCTGATCTCCACCAGGCCAATAAGACAGTGGTCATGGCCACCGATGAGGTGGCGTAGGTAGTTGTCGCCTTCTGCCCCCCCTATAATTCCAAGATGGAAGACATCAATCAACCATAGGGAAAGCGTCCCCTCTGCTAGTAGGTGCCATAGGAGTCTTCTTTATCTTCTTCAGGAGTGACTCTCCAAGCCTCAAGTCTTCAGCCTCCTTCTCCTTGTAGGCCTTAGGGGCCTTTGCCCTATTATTGCTACTTTTGCCACCCTTTTCTCTAGGAGGTTTTGTTGGTTTTTCCAAGCTAGGGTTGGTGTAGGGAGTGGAAATATCAACCTTGGAATGAACTCTGAGAGGTGTGCCCTTGAAGGCACCTTCATAGTCTTCCTCCACCTCAATCCAGCCTGGCTGGGTTTACTCCCTTCTACATTCTTTAGCAGATGTCTTCTTTCTTCTGACTAAAGCCAAGGCCCATAGTCGATCAATGGTAGAGGAGGCCTTGCCCTGGGAATTCTCTAGTGCTTTGCCTTTGTCACTAATCACATAATCAGCACTGACATGAGTAGCGCAGCTCTCTCCCTTCTCAAACACTTGATCTGGAGCTTTCCCCTGCATAACAGTGTTGATATGAACTTGCATAGAAGGAGGAGGTTTAGTCTTACCCAAATTTGGTACAGCTGTAGGGGGTAGGGTGGTAGGGCAGGAGTCCACCTTATGGCCAATTTTTCCACAAGTAAAGCACAGTTGAGTAATCCCCTCATACTCCACAGGTTGAAAGAACCTACCATTCCTTCCATGAATCCAAACTCCGTGGGAGTTTACTAGAGATCAAGTCTAACACGACTCGGCATAGCTTTTCCCCAACTTGGTTGATGATCCACTCAAAGTGGTTCTCCAAGAAAGGAAGCAATTCTGGCAATATTATTATTATCCTAGTATAAAAGGGGTAAGTTAGGGAGCCTTACCCAAATTGGAGAAGTTAAACCATTCAGAGACTTTGGGTTAAAGGTGGGAGACCACTTGTCCAAGCCTATGACATTCCCTGCAACAAACTAGGGCCCATTCATCAAAACGGCATCTCTAGCTTCTGTGGTATCAAACAGGCAGACAAAGCAATCTTGAGCAACCATGATCAGTTTGAAGGCACCCCATTGCCCCCATTTCCTTTGGAGATCAGCATTAAGGAAGTAAAAAGATGGTCTCCTTCCCAGAATCTTTCCCACCAAGGCTTTTTTCAGCTTCAATTGATTGTCATCCACAACTTCATCATCAAGTCTAATAGTTTTCCCATCTTCCATAAAAATAGTTGATTTGTCTACAGGACCAAGCTTAATGAATTCCTTCCATTTCCAAGGGTTGGAATGAGGGTGACTGGCTTGGCCTTGAGTAGGCCGAGGGGTGGCATTGTTGGCTTGTCTTGGGAAAGGCCCCTTAGTAGGGCAATCATGCTTAAACAGTGGGTTTGAGGTTACTGGTCGTCCTCCCTTAGCTGGAGCATCAAGGACTCCCCAAAAAAAATGGTTATGCTGGGAGGCATTATCACAAGCACCTTAAGTGCATGAGGCTCACCAGAATCAATCATGGGAGGTCATCACAGGGGTGGGTGTATTCTCCGTAGAGGCATCCATGGGGACCTAGAAGTTTGCCCTATCATCATCACGATAATCCATGGGATCAAAATTGAAAACTGACTAGCCATGCCTTGTCCGTCAGTGTTCTGCACTGCACTAGCCCCCTACCCCTGCACTAACGCTTCTTCCTCGCCAGCCCGCCATTCACGCTGTCCCTAGTTCCCGTGATGCTAATTGCATGCCCGCCAACATGCTCGCTTACGCCAGCCTGCCCGCTTTCTAAGTCCCGCTCGGGGCCCACCGCATACTGCACATTGCGCCCACCATATGATTTATGTGTTTGCGGATCACTCCCGGGTTAGCACTCCTCCGACTTGGACCCGCGTAGACTCTATAGTAAATCTTGCGGCAATAGGACATGCAGAGTCTACGGTAGCTGGCTTCTTGCTAGCATCAAGAACCTGCAGTTCGTTCATCCCAAGGCCGATGCCTGCCAACGCGAGCACCACTCCTTGTCCCATGGGCCATGCAGAGTCTACAGTATAGACTTCACCGGCCAGATGTCTTCCCTGATCAAGATTGGCCTCCATCATCCGTTTGACATCCTTGTCCATCCAGCACCGTCCTGCCACCACCCCTCGCAGATTTGAGCCGCCTTATAGAAAAAATAGTCCCAAACTTCTTTCCATCAAGAACATCCAAGTCGCCCTCCCCAGATAGTCGAACCTGCCACCCATTTTCATCCGCCTGCAGGAATACCGAAGCTTGCCATCCTTCCATGTTGCCTTGTCCTGGTGAGGAGGTGACCGACAGCCACCCCCCTCCATAGAGAGAGAGAGTCTAGAAATCCGCACCCTAGAGAGAGAGAGGGCCATGGAAATGAGAGCCGTCCAAAGTTTTTGGGTTCCGAGCCAAAGTTTTTGGGTTCCCCAAAGTTTTGGGTTCCTTAAAATTTTGCATTTGCATTAATAAAGTAAGATATTATAGACTAAACAAGTTCAACAACAAAAGAAAAGTATGCTAACTTGAAGCTAAATGCTTCCTATCATCCTCCAAAATAACATGAAAAGTAGGAGGGATAAAACAAAAATCAGTAGAATGTCATACAAACTCAGAAGTAGTAGCAAAGTGTGCACAAAAAATCAACCGACAGGTCCCTACCGATGTGAGAGAAAGACTGGTGGAACTCATCGAGAAAGCCAAGATCAGCCTGAGAGAGAGGTCGCCCAAGAACTCTACTAAGCAACTGAGGTAGGTCACCACAGTAGTGTTGTCTCCTTCAAGAATAATACCCTTCAACTCATGCATCCAGGGCTCAACAAGCTGCTTGATGGAAAGCAAGGCCTGCATCTCCACAAAGGTGCTATCCCAATGCTGGAACTAAATACCTGCGGCCTTGATAAGGTTGCCATGTCATCTCTGATCACCACCCCAATACCTGCAACACTGACAAAGCAAAGGCACCAACCACATTTGCCTTCAACCATCCGGGGGAGTCCAGAGGAGAATGAAAATAGCGGGTGGTGGAGCTCCCATTGCTCACTAAAAGGAAAGGATGCATTGGTGAAAGCCTCCAAAATGTTTGCAAGAATTTTGGGGTTCCATAAGGCCCATGAGTCTTTGCATTCTGCCCTCCAAACTTGATAAACATAGAACAAGAAGCTCTACCCCAAGTAGATCGCCCTTGGGGTTTGGTCAAAAGCAGCAAAGAGATCCTGTGATGTGACAAAGGAAGGCATAACAAGCCCCCAAGTAGCAAGAACCTTCAGGACCGCAGCAGTGAGAGAGCATCTAGTCAGAATGTGGTCCAAATACTCAGCCTCAGAACAACCCCACGGGCATTGTACGTCCTCCACAAGTCCCCGCTGATGCAGCCAAAAAGGGTTGGGATAGCACCCTTCAAAATGCACCACCAAAATAACTTCTCCCGGGGATGGAGCCGAAACCTCTTGAGCCACTGATAACAAGAGCAATCCTGCGGGAACAGAGCATCATAAGCAAGCAAAGTGAGTGACTTACCTTGGGGTAGATGAGTCAGCTCTGGGATATCCGCCACTAAGTCTGAGTGAGTCACCATTCCTTTGATTAGCTCAACAAGGTCATGGCTAAAGTGAAGATCCAATTTGGCAGTATCCCAACTTCTATCTGGTCGAATGAAGGCACTCAACATCTGATCCTCCAGGGTAGCTACATCAATGAAGGTCAGTCTCTTAGAGAGGGAAAAATCACGCCCAAGTGTGAGAGTACCGCTTGTTCCCACAATCCTCCATCGGATAATATGCTTGAGGCTTTGGGCTCCACTGAGAAGGACAACCCAGGACTTGGAATCACCCCTTATCAAAGAGCTCCCCCAAATATCATCACCATACTTCTCCCACAAGCACCTGTAGAAGAGTAGTAGGCTTTGAATGAAGTCCTGCCCCCTTAAAGGGCCGCCTGTGTGGTATGAATGAAACCCAAGGCCCCCAACCTTCTGAGGTGAGCATATAACAATCCACTTGACATAGTGGACACTCTTCTGTGTGGAGCTCTTATCCCAGAGGAAGGATTTGCAAAGCTTCTCAATTTCTAGCAAAACATTTGAGGCGAAGATGGTATGTGTAAGTCGGTAGTGATCCATGCAAAGTCAAGAGAGGAGGTACCGCAAGAAATAGGTGACGATCCCCAAGCTAGATCTTCTCCTTGGCGAATCACCGAGAGTAATCACTCTTATGCAGTCTTCATAGTGCTAACTTGAGGCCAAGATAGTCCATCTCCTAGACTCTCCTAAAGCCAAGCAACCTAGCAATACGGTTTGTCCTCCATTTGCAAAGACTACAAGATGATAGCGATTTAGTAGCATTGATCATACGCCTACCCAGTACGCATCTCAAGGATGCCTTTAATTTGTTTGCCATGTGCAACTGATGCCTAAGAAGCATTAATAATATCATCAGCATACAATAGGTGAGAGATGCAAGTACCTCTAGTAGTCAGAGACATGCCCAATTGGGGCCCCTTCTACTTGAAGGCTTGAGTAAGAAGCTCAGAGCACAGAATGAACAAGTAAGGGGAGAGCGGGCACCCTTGTCAAAAACCACACTGAGCATCAATACACTCAGTCCATCTTCCATTTAGTAAGATAGAGAATTTTGGGAAAGTAATACACTGCATCACCCACTTACTGATTGTAGGAGGGAAACCCATCAGAACGAGGACTTTCTCCAAAGTCTTCCAACTCATGCGATCATATGCCCCGCCATGTCAATCTTGATCACCATGCCCCCAACCCGAGAGGTTGAGTGCTTAAGCTTATTAAAGATCTCTTGGGCTAAGGATGTGAGATGTTCCTTTGTGGGACAAAGGCACCTTGCTTCGTGAGATGATGGCGTGGAGGATATGCTTCAGTCTTTTAACCAGAATTTTTGCAACCAGCTTGTAAATGGTCTGACATAGACTAATGGGCCGAAACTTGGATGGCCAGTTGGCCCCAGCAATCTTCAAAATCAGCACAATGAGCATCTCTTTCCAATTGTTGTCCATGCAGGAAGTGAGAAAGAACTCCTGAACAGCTGCAATAACATCCTCCTTCACACACCACTAAAATTGCTTGTAGAAGTACGAGGTAATCCCATCCAATCCTGGAGCTCGATTGGGCCCCATCGAGTGTAAGGCCTCCCAAATTTCCAGCTTAGTAATGTTAGCATCAAGAAGAGTTTTGACATGAGGAGGTTCCTACCTGTCGCTCGAAATGGTAGGCCAATCATCAAGTGAAACATCCCCTTCAATCCACTTACGCCGGAAGAAAGTGGTGAAGGCAGAAGTAAGGTCCTCAGGATTGTCCCGAATGCTTCCATCCTCACTCATGACATTATTGATTCTATTGGTGTGATGTCTAGTAGAAGCAATAGTGTGGAAAAAGTGAGTATTATCATCTCCTCTAGCCATCCGACTTGGCTCTCTGCTTCCACCAAGTGTTTAGCCTAGAAAGATGACCATCAACAATCAATGATTTAGAGTTCAGCAATGTCTTCCTCCAATTTACTCTTCAGAGAGTTCAGATCCTTCATCTTGCTTTTGCTCCAATGAAAGAGGGCCTTCAATGTTCTGCTGCTTTTTCATTGGAGAATATCAGCTTTGGAGCCATAGTCATTTTTCCTCCATTTCTGCCACACAAGCTTCCAGGCCATAGGGTAAGAAAGCCACATCTCCTCAAATCGTATCCACCGATGTGGTCTATCACGTGCGTGAAAATGGCGAAAGCAATAAGGGCGGTGGTAATACGAAAGGTGGCCGACCTTCGTGTCTGAGTAAGTTGGATGCCAAGAGTTTGACAAGGATCTGTGAGTCAAATCTTACTCGCCATATTTATTGTTGGTCCATGTGAATTGTTGGCCAACAAAATCAAGCTCATGTAAGTCAACAGAGGCCATGCAATCCTCCATTTCCTGCACCGCTTGTGAGTAATAGAAAGGCTTCCCTCCCTTCTTATCCTGCTGAGTCAGGATGCAGTTAAAATCTCCACTAATAATAGTAGGGGACTGCTGATCCACATTGCTAAAATAGTGCCAAAGTGTCTCCTGGTGATAATCTTTATTAGCATAAACCGACCAAGAGTCCACTGGGTGTTATTAGGCATACTAACACTTCCTAGAACTATCGATCGGTAGTTGGGGTGCTCAGTAATATGCCAAAGAATAATAATCCCACCAGAATTCCCTATAGAGGGATGACAAATGAACTGTCAGCTGCTTCCAACCAACTTGTCCACTTCCCGCCGAGAGATCTCCTCAATCTTAGTTTCCACTATGCCAATCATACAAATATCATGGCCACCAATCAGGTGGCATAGGTAGTGGCCCGTAGTTTTCTTTCGGGCCCCCCTACAATTCCAAAAAAGGATGGATGACATTAAGTCACCATGGGGGATTTATCCCCCCCCCCTGCAGGTGATTCATTATGTACTTTCTTCCTCTTCTTCAAGTTGGCCTCAATTGGCCCCAAATTTTGTATCTCCCTTTCAAAGTGTGCCTGTGACACCCTTGCCTTTGTGGTAGTATGCATGGTTGTCTTCTCCCGCACTAGCTTTTTGAGTTTCTGCACTATGGCCTTGGCTTGGAATATGGGAGCTGAAGAGGCTTCGGTAGTAGGGAGGGACTTCTTTGAAGGTGCTCCTTGTGGAGGAGCTCTTCTTGGGGAATGAGTGGCTGTAGGTTGGCCACCTCTATGGCCTTGCTTCCCACCTTCCTTCTTCTTCAAGCTAACATGTTGTTGCTTATTATTAATTTTCTTCTTCCTGGTGACCGGCACCTAAGGACCATACTCAAAGAAGTGGGTTCCTCGGTGTAGGTAAAGGTGGAAGCTGTTGTGTCTCAACATTCTTGCCTTTGGTGGGATTGATTGGGCTACATTCCCCTTCTCGGTAAAGTAGGTTGGGCCAAGTTTTGCATAGACTCATGCATGTTAGTCTGAACAGGAGGAGAAGAGGAAGTCTTACCCATAGTGGGAGCAATTGGAGGAACCTCTTTGGTGGGGCAAGAGTCAACCTTGTGTCCCACCTTTCCACAAGCAAAGCGAGTTGAGTAATACCCATACATGCATGTTGGAAAACCTTCCATTTCTTCCATGGATCCAAACTCCGGGGAGTTTATGAAAGATCAAGTCGATGCATACTCGGCAAACATGCTTTGCCCCATGAGTTTGTTGGGTGATCCACCCACGGAGGCTCTCCAATAGGAAGTGATCCGGCAATAGTATTATCCCGGTGGGGAGGTTAGGAAAGCATACCCAAATCAGAGAGGAGAGCCCATGAAGAGATTTAGGATTAAAAGTGGGAGTCCACTTATCCAACCCAATAACATTCCCCACAACGAACCAAGGCCCATTCATCAAGATTGCATCTCTAGCCTCGGTAGTTTCAAAAATGCAAACAAAGAAATCTGGGGCAACCATAATAAATTTGAAAGCCCCCCATTGACTCCACTTCCTTTGCAGGTCTGCATTGAGATAAAAAAATGATGGTTTTCTCCCCAAGATCTTCCTAACAAGTGTTATTTCAAGCTTCAATTGATTGTCATCAACAGCTTGGTCATCAAGTAGAACAGTAATGCCATCCTCCATGAGTGCTGCATTTTTATCAATAGGCCCCAATTTTACATATTCCTTCTTCTTCTAAGGGTTGGCTTGATCATTAGGATGCTTGCCCTCCCTTGGTCGAGAGCTAGCACCATTTGAAGCTCTAGACAAAGCCTCTCGAGGAAGGCTATTATCTTCAAACAAAGGGTTAGTAGTAGCCTTGCCTTTCCCCTTATCCAATCCTTGAAGCACAACCCAAGCAAAGGTGTTCGGGTTCACTGTGGCATTAGTGCAAACACTTTGTGTGCACTGCCCTGGAGCAATGTGATCAGCCATAGAGACATCGTGGTCAGCCGCCCCACTTGCAAATGGGTGTCCGGCATGATCCCCCCTGAAAAATCATCCATATGGTCCAGGCACCTAGCCCCAATGTCATCAATATCACACATATTGTAGGACATACCTTGGCTGAATTGGGTCCCTTCATAGCTAGCATAGAGTCCAGATTGATCTCCCTCATCTTGCATTTCATCCCATTGGTCACTACTCGGCCAGCATGGCTAGTCAGTAATGCGATCGGTCGGAGTGAGCGTTACCGCGCTGGCGGCTTGTCCTCGGCAACCTCCCCGTAGCCACTGGCCCCAACTTTCGCGCCCCGCTAATGCCTATGCCCGGCGCTATGCGGTGCACGCGTTCTTCTGCATCGCGCTTGCGCTGGCCGCGCATCCATTCGTGCCGTTAATTGTGCGCACGATAATGCGCTGCGCGCAATTTCTACCCGCGGTGGTCCGAATCACCAGTGTAATTTGCGCCGCCCCTTCGATCTGGCCCCCTCCCCACAATTAGCGCACCATGCGGATTGGTGCAGCCATTGTGTCACTCCTCTTGCCCTTGGCCAGCGTAGCACGATATCCGCCGGGCCCACAGCCCGTAGCCGCAGCGTCTGAAGCCGTGAATCTACATGCCGTTGCTTTGAATGATCAAGATCCATTTGGCCACAACCCACCACAACCTCCTCTTCTTGGAGAAGCCTTGAAGGTTCTTTGGAGAAGTCGCCACCTCCCCCTTGCTTTCCTAGATTAAGATCAGCACTAACCCGACCATCTATTGCACAAGAAAACTTATCCATCCCTAGCACCACCTTGCCATGGCCCCTCTCCTTCTTGCCACCTTCTCGGCCCTCCCTCCTAGCCACCTTGTCCCTTATAGGAGGAGGTGATCGCCGGCCACCCCCCACCATGGAGAGAAGAGAGTATTGGAAAGCTACCCCTCAAGAGAAAGAAAAAATCGTGGAAAAGCCAAAGTTTTTGGGTTCCTTGAAATTTTGCATTTGCATTAGTAAAGAAAGATATTACAGACTAAACAAGTTCAACAGTAAAAGAAAAGCATGCTAACTTGAAGCTAAATGCTTCCTATCATCCTCCAAAATAACATGAAAAGAAGGAGGGATAAAACAAAAATCAGCAGAATACCATAGAAACTCAGAAGTAGTAGCAAAGTGTGCACAAAAATCCGCTAACCGATTGTAGTCCCAGCTGATATGAGAGAACAACACCTGGTGGAACTCACTGAGAAAGCCAAGATCAGGCGCCTGAGCTGGAGAGGCTATTTAGTAACTCTACTGAAGCATCATCTGGAGGTAGGTCACCACAGTAGTGTTGTCTTCTTCAAGAATAACACCTTTCAACTCATGCATCCAGGGCTCAACAAGTTGCTTGATGGCGAGCATGGCCTGCATCTCCACAAAGGTGCTATCCCAATGCTAGAACTGAATACCTGCGGCCTTGATAAGGATTCCCATGTCATCTCTGATCACCACCCCAATACACGTAACCAAGACTAAAACAATGCACCATCCACATTAGACTTTAGCCATCAGGAGGGGTGGAGTCCATGAGGAGGATGAAAATAGCCGGTGTGGTGGTGGAGTTCCCATTGCTCATGAAAGGAAAGGATGCGGTGTTGTGAAAGCCTCAAAATGTTTTACAAGAATTTTGGGGGTTCCATAAGGCCGTCCATGAGTCTTTGCATTCCTGGCCCTCCAAACTTGATAAACAACACAATAAGCTCTTCCCCAAGTAGATGTCCTTGGGGTTTGGTCAAAAGCGTGAGATCTTGATGTGGCAAAGAAGGCATAACAAGCCCCCAAGTAGCAAGAACCTTTAGGGCTGCGGTGAGAGAGCATCTAGTCAATGTGGTCTAAATCCTCTCTCAGGCATTACGGGCATTGTACCTCCTCCACAAGTCCCCATTGATGCAGCCAAAAAAGGGTTGGGATAGCACCTTTCAAAATGTGCCACTGAAATAAGTTCTCCCGGAGATGGAGCCGAAACCTCTTGAGCCACTGATAACAAGAGCAATCCTGTGGGAACAGAGCATCATAAGCAAACAAAGTGAGTGACTTACCCAGGGGTAGATGAGTCAGCTCCGGGATATCCGCCACTAAGTCTGAGTGAGTCACCACTCCTTTGATCAGCTCAACAAGGTCATGGCCAAAGTGAAGCTTCAATTTGGCAGTGTCCCAGCTTCTATCTAGTCGAATGAAGGCACTCAACATCTGATCCTCAGGCTCCAATGAAGGTCGGTCTCCGGAGAGGGAAAAATCATCGACCAAGTATGTGAGAGTACCTGCACCTTGCTCCCATCAGCAATCCTCCACTGGATAATATGCTTGAGGCTTTGGCCTCCACTGAGAAGGACAGCCCGAGACTTGGAATCACCCCTTCTTAAAGAACTCCCCCAAATATCATCACCATACTTCTCCTGCAGGCACCGGTGTAGAAGAGTAGTAGGCTTCTGAATGAAGTCCCTAGCGTGCCGAAAGGGCAGTCCGGTGGTGTGAATGAAACCCAAGGCCCCCAACCTTCTGAGGTGAGCATATATCATTCCACTTGACAAAGTGGACACTCTTCTGTGTGGAACTCTTATCCCAGAGGAAGGATCTGCAAAGCTTCTCAATTTCCAGCAAAATATTTTAGGGGATAATGGTATGTGTAATTTGGTAGGCGTCAGGCGAGAAAGGCTGAAGAGAGGAGGGTGGAGCAGCCCACAAGGGATAGGTGACGGGATCCCCAAGCTAGGATCTTCTCCCTTGCCTGATGAATCAGTTGAGAATAATCACTCTTATGCAGTCTTCGTAGTGCTAACTTGAGGCCAAGATAGTCCATCTCCTGGACTCTCCTAAACCCAAGCAACCTAGCAATACAATTTGTCCTCCATCTGGTTGTAGCACGACTGAAGATGATAGCAGATTTAGTAGCATTGATCCGCTGCCTAGTCCAGGCACAGTACTCCTCAAGGATGCCTTTAATTTGTTTGCCATGTGCAACTGATGCCTGTGAAGCAATAATAATATCATCAGCAGATAACAGGTGAGAGATGCAAGTACCTCCAGTAGTCAGAGACATGCCCAATTGGGGCCCCTTCTGCTTGAAGGCTTGAGTAAGAAGCTCAGAGCACACAATGAACAAGTAAGCGGAGAGTTCAGATCCGTCTTCCATTCAGTAGGATAGAGAATTTCGGGAAAGTAATACACTGCATCACCCACTTATTGAATGTAGGAGGGAAATCCATCAGAATGAGGATTTTCTCCAAAGTCTTCCAACTCATGCGATCATATGCCTGCTCCATGTCAATCTTGATCACCATGCCCCCAACCTGAGAGGTTGAGTGCTTAAGGTTATTAAAGATCTCCTAGGCTAAGAGGCAGTGATGTGAGATGTTCCTCTATGGGACAAAGGCAACTTGCTCTCAGAGATGTTGGCAGGGAAAATATGCTTCAGTCTATTAACCAAAATTTTTGCAACTAGCTTGAAAATGGTCTGACATAGACTAATGGGCCGAAACTTGGCTGGGCAGTTGGCCCCAACACTCTTTGGAATCAGCACAATGAGCATCTCTTTCCAATTTTCATCCATGCAAGAAGTGTGAAAGAACTCTTGAACAGGTGCAATAACATCCTCCTTCACACACCGCCAGAATTGCTTATAGAAGGACAAGGTAATCCCATCCAATCCTGGAGCTCGATTAGGCCCCATCGAGTGTAAGGCCTCCCAAATTTCACCTTTCGATGTTAGCATCAAGAAGAGTTTTGACATGAGGAGGTACCTGCCTGTCGCTCGGAATGGTAGGCCAATCATCAAGTGAAACATCCCCTTTGATCCACTTATGGAGGAAGAAAGTGGTGAAGGCAGAAGTAATGTCCTCAGGACTGTCCCGAATGCTTCCATCCTCACTCATGACACTGTTGATTCTATTGGTGCGATGTCTAGCAGAAGCAACAATGTGGAAAAAGTGAGTATTACCATCTCCCTATTGAAGCCATCTGGACTTGGCTCTCTATTTCCACCAAGTGTTTAGCCTAGCAGGAGTAGAATTCAACTCCACCACCTTGGAACGAAGATTAGCCTTTTGTGTAGTGGATAGACCTTCATCAAAACAATCAATGACCTAGAGTTCAGCAATGTCTTCCTCCAATTTTCTCTTCAGAGAGTTCAGATCCTTCATCTTTCTTTTGCTCCAATGAAAGAGGGCCTTCAATGTTCTGCTGCTTTTTCATTGGAGAATATCAGCTTTGGAGCCATAGTCATTTTTTCCCCATTTCTGTCACACAAGCTTCCAGGCCATAGGGTAAGAAAGCCACATCTCCTCAAATCGTAGCCACCAATGTGGTCTATTCATCTAAAATGGCGAAAGAAACAAAGGATAGTGGTCAGAAGCAATATGAGAAAGGTGACTGACCTTCGTGTCTCTGAGTAAGATGGATGCCAAGGAGTTGACAAGGATCCTATCAAGTCAGACCCAAATCTTACTTCCATCCTTATTGTTGGTCCATGTGAATTGTTGGCCAACAAAATCAAGCTCATGAAAGTCAGCGGAGGCCATGCAATCCTCCATTTACCGCACCGCCTGTGAGTAAGAGAAAGGCTTCTCTCCCTTCTTATCCTGGCGAATCGATGCGCTTAAAATCTCCACCAATAATAGTAAGGGACTGCTGATCCACATTGCTAAGAATAGTCTGCCAAAGTGTTCTCCTACAATGATAATCTTTATTAGCATAAACCCAGCCAAGAGTCCATTGGGTGTTATTAGGCATATTAACACTTCCTAGAACTATCGTCGGTAAGAAGCGGTTGGGTGAACCAATCAGTTATTAGAATAATAATCCCACTAGAATTTCTATAGAGGGATGACAAATGAGCGATTACTTCCAAACTTGTCCACTTCCGAGATCTCCTCAATCCTAGTTTCCACTAGGCCAATCATACAGATATCATCGCCACCAATCAAGTGGCATAGGTAGTGGCCCGTAGTTTTCTTTCGGGCCCCCCTACAATTCCAAAAAAGGATGGATGTCATTAAGTCACCATGGGGAATTTATCCCCACCCCCCTCCCCCCCCCGAATTGCTTATAGAAGGACAAGGTAATCCCATCCAATCCTGGAGCTCGATTAGGCCCCATCGAGTGTAAGGCCTCCCAAATTTCCTGCTCAGTAATGTTAGCATCAAGAAGAGTTTTGACATGAGGAGGTACCGCCTCGTGGTAGGCCAATCATCAAGTGAAACATCCCCTTGATCCACTTATGGAGGAAGAAAGTGGTGAAGGTAATGTCCATAGATCGTCCCTGCTTCCATCCTCACTCATGACACCGTTGATTCTATTGGTGCGTCTAGCGTAAGCAATAATGTGGAAAAAGTGAGTATTACCATCTCCCTATTGAAGCCATCTGGACTTGGCTCTCTATTTCCACCAAGTGTTTAGCCTAGCAGGAGTAGAATTCAACTCCACCACCTTGGAACGAAGATTGTGTAGTGGACAGACCTTCATCAAAACAATCAATGACCTAGAGTTCAGCAATGTCTTCCTCCAATTTGCTCTTCAGAGAGTTCAGATCCTTCATCTTTCTTTTGCTCCAATGAAAGAGGGCCTTCAATGTTCTGCTGCTTTTTCATTGGAGAATATCAGCTTTGGAGCCATAGTCATTTTTTCCCCATTTCTGTCACACAAGCTTCCAGGCCATAGGGTAAGAAAGCCACATCTCCTCAAATCGTAGCCACCAATGTGGTCTATCCTGTGCAGCGGAAGTAATTGAAAGAAACAAAGGATAGTGGTCAGAAGCAATATGAGAATGGTGACTGACCTTCGTGTCTCTGAGTAAGATGGATGCCAAGGAGTTGACAAGGTTCCTATCAAGTCTGACCCAAATCTTACGACTTCCATCCTTATTGTTGGTCCATGTGAATTGTTGGCCAACAAAATCAAGCTAATGAAAGTCAGCGGAGGCCATGCAATCCTCCATTTACCGCACCGCCTGTGAGTAAGAGAAAGGCTTCTCTCCCTTCTTATCCTGCTGAGTCAGGATGCAGTTAAAATCTCCACCAATAATAGTAGAGCTGCTGATCCACATTGCTAAGAATAGTCTGCCAAAGTGTTCTCCTACAATGATAATCTTTATTAGCATAAACCCAGCCAAGAGTCCATTGGGTGTTATTAGGCATATTAACACTTTCTAGAACTATCTGATCAGTAAGAATAGTTGGGGTTAACCCAATCAGATTACTCTGCAAAAGAATAATAATCCCACTAGAATTCCCTATAGAGGGATGACAAATGAACTGCCAGCTACTTCCAACCAACTTGTCCACTTCCCGCCGAGAGATCTCCTCAATCCTAGTTTCCACTAGGCCAATCATACAGATATCATGGCCACCAATCGGGGCATAGGTAGTGGCGTAGTTTTCTTTCGGCCCCTACAATTCAAAGGATGGATGTCATTAAGTCACCATGGGGAATTTATCCCCACCCTTCCCAGGTGATTCACTATGTACTTTCTTCCTCTTCTTTGAGTTGGCCTCAATTGGCCAAAATTTTGTATCTCCCTTTCAAAGTGTGCCTGTGACACCCTTGCCTTTTTGGTAGTATGCATGGTTGTCTTCTCCCGCGCTAGCTTTTTGAGTTTCTCCACTGTGGCCTTGGCTTGGAATATGGGAGCTAAAGAGGCTTCAGTAGTAGGGAGGGACTGCTTTGAAGGTGCTCTTTGTGGAGGAGCTCTTCTTGGGGGATGAGTGGCTGTAGGTTGGCCACCTCTATGACCTTGCTTCCCACCTTCCTTCTTCTTTAAGCTGACTTGTTGTTGCTTATTATTTATTTTCTTCTTCCTGGTGACCAGCACCCAAGGACCATTCTCAAAAGAAGGGATTCCTCACATTAGGTAAAGGTGGTGGAGCGACTGTGTGTCTCAACATTCTTGCCTTTAGTGGGATTCTGATTGGCAGTGCTACATTCCCCCTTCTCAGCTAAAGCAGGTTGGGCCAAGTTCTGCATAAACTCATGCATGTTAGTCTGAACAGGAGGAGAAGAGGAAGTCTTACCCATAGTGGGAGCAGTTGGAGGAACCTCCTTGGTGGGGCAAGAGTCAACCTTGTGTCCCACCTTTCCATAAGCAAAGCAGAGTTGAGTAATACCCTCATACTCAACATGTTGGGAAAACATTTCATTTCTTCCATGGATCCAAACTCCAGTGGGGAGTTTCTGTGAAAGATTAAGTCTGATGCACACTCTGGAAAATATGCTTTGCCCCCATGAGTTTGTTGGGTGATCCACCCACAGAGGCTCTCCAATAAAGGAGGCAATCCTAGCAATATTAGTATTATCCCAGTAAAGCATGGGGAGGTTAGGAAAGCGTACCCAAATCGGAGAGGAGAGCCCATGAAGAGATATGGGATTGAAAGTGGGAGTCCGATCCAATAACATTCCACTGAACCAAGGCCCATTCATCAACGCTCTAGCCTCGGTGGTTTCAAAGATGCAAACGAAGCAATCTGGGGCAACCATAATTAATTTGAAAGCCCCCCACTGACTCCACTTCCTCTGCAGGCCTGCATTGAGATAAAAATAAGATGGTCTTCTCCCCAAGATCTTCCCAACAAGTGCTCTTTCAAGCTTCAATTGATTGTCGTGAATAGCTTTATCATCAAGTAGAACAGTAATGCCATCCTCCATGAGTGCTGCATTTTTATCTATAAGCCCCAATTTTATATATTTCTTCTTCTTCCAAGGGTTGGCTTGATCATTAGGATGCTTGCCTTCCATTAGCCGAGAGGTAGCACCATTTGAAGCTGTAGCTAGAGCCTCTCTAAGAAGGCTATTATCTTCAAATAAAGGGTTAGTAGTTGTCCTGCCTTTCCCCTTGTCCACACCTTGAAGCAAACCCCAAGCAAAGGTGCTAGGATTCCCTGTGGCATTAGTGCAAACACCTTGTGTGCATTGCCTTGGAGTGATGTGATCAGCCATAGACACATCATGGTCAGCTGCCCCTCTTGCAATTGGGTGTCCAACATGTTCATCACCTGTACAAGCATCCATATGGTCCGGGCAACTAGCCCCATCATCATCAAATTCACACATATTGTAGGACAAACCTTACCCGAATTGGGTTCCTTCAATGCTCTTAGTTTTGCCTTTATGTGTGATGTTAGCCTTAATAATGCCAGCTTGATCTCCATCATCTTACATATCAGCATCCCCATTGGCCACTTGCTCGATCAGTCTAGCATGTCTAGTCGTTTGAAATCGGCCGCACAGTGAGCGATTCCACGGCTAGCTGGCGGCTTGTCCCTAGCGACCTCCGCGCTGCTGGGCAGCTGGCCCATGGGCTTCCACTAGCAGCGGTCACATGTCATTCGTTGGCCGCGTTGCTTGCGGCATGCCACGCATCATGCTTCCATCGTTTCGCTTGTGCTAGCGGCTGCGTGCCATCCACCTTTCGTGCCGCGCACGCCCCCACCATTAGTGTGCGTGATGGCGTATAGCTGCCCGTTGTGGTCCCTCATGCCGGTCGTAATTTGTGCCTTTCACGATCTCCTGCTCCCAATTAGTGCACTTGCTCCCATGATTTGCAGACCATTCACGGTGATTCTCTCACGCCTTGGCAATGCCGCTGTAGCCTGGGACATCCGCCTGGCCCCTGTTTGCACCTCCACCCCAGCAAACCCGTGTGGCTGGCAGAACCTGAGTCTGGTCCCAGTCTGATGCAGATTTTCAAGATCCATTTGTCCCAAAACACCACTTGCCACCACGAGCACCTCCTCTTGCCGGAGAAGCCTTGTAGGTTCTTTGGAGAAGTTGCCACCTTCTCCATGCATTTCAATGTCAAACTCGGCACCAACCCGACCATCCCTTGCAAAAAAAACCCTTATCCATCCCAAGCACCTCCTTACCATGGCCCCTCTCCTTCTTGCCAACTTCTCGGCCCTCCCTCCTAGCCGCCTTGTCCCTTGTAGGAGGAGGTGACCACCCCACCATGGAGAAGAGAGTATTGGCCCCTCAGAGAGAAAAAATCAGGGAAATGAAAGAGCCTCCCCCCCAAAGTTTTTGGGTTCCCAAAGTTTTTGGGTTCCTTGAAATTTGCATTTGCATTGATAAAGAAAGATATTACAGGCTAAATAAGATCAGCAACAAAAGAAAAACAAACTAACTTGAAGCTAAATGCTTCCTATCATCCTCCAAAATACATGAAAAGTAGGAGGGATAAAACAAAAATCAGCAGAATGCCATACAAACTCAGAAGTAGTAGCAAAGTGTGCACAAAAATCGGCTAACCGATTATAGTCCCGGTTGATGTGAGAGAACAGCACCTGGTGGAACTCACTGAGGAAGCCAAGATTAGGTGCCTGAGTAGGAGAGGCTATCCAATAACTCTGTTGAACCGTCTGCTGGAGGAATGTCACCACAGTAGTGTTGTCTCCTTCAAGAATGATACCCTTCAACTCATGCATCCAGGGCTCAACAAGCTACTTGATGGCGAGCATGGCCTGCATCTCTACAAAGGTGGTATCCCAATGCTAGAACTAAATACCTGTGGCCTTGATAAGATTGCCCATGTCATCTCTGATCACCACCCCAATACTTGCAACACCAGACTGAAGCAGTGCACCATTCACATTAGCCTTTAGCCATGGGGAGGCTGGAGTATGAAAATAGCCAGTGTGGCTGGTGGAGCTCCCATTGCTCACGAAAAGGAAAGGATGCAGTGTTGGTGAGAGCCTCCAAAATATTTTTCGCGAGAATTTTGGTGGTTCCATAAGGCCGTCCACGAGTCTTTGCATTCCTGGCCCTCCAAACTTGATAAACAATAGAATAGTAAGCTCTACCCCAAGTAGATCTGTCTTTGGGGGTTTGATCAAAACTAGCAAAGAGATCCTGTGATGTGGCAAAAGAAGGCATAACAACCGTAGTTGATGAGTGAGAGAGCATCTAGTCAGAATTTGGTCCAAATCCTTTGCTTCAGAGCAGCCCCACGAGCATTGTACCTCCTCCACAAGTCCCCATTGATGCAGCCAAGAAAGGGTTGGGATAGCACCCTTCAAAATATGCCACCAAAATAACTTCTCCTGGGGATGGAGCTGAAGCCTCTTGAGCCACTGATAATAAGAGCAATCCTGCGGGAACAGAGCATCATAAGCAAGCGAAGTGAGTGACTTACTTAGGGGTAGATGAGTCAGCTCCGGGATATTTTCCACTAAGTCTGAGTGAGTCACCACTCCTTTGATCAGCTCAACAAGGTCATGGCCAAAGTGGAGCTCCAATTTGGCAGTGTTCCAGCTTCTATCTGGTCGAATGAAGGCACTCCCATCCTCAAGCTACATCAATGAAGGTCGGTCTCCGAGAGGGAAAATCACAACCAAGTATGTGAGAGTACCTGCACCTTGCTCCCATCAGCAAGCCTCCACCGGATAATATGCTTGAGGCTTTGGGCTCCACTGAGAAGGACAGCCCAGGACTCGGAATCACCCCTTCTCAAAGAACTCCCCCAAATATCATCACCATACTTCTCCCACAGGAACACTGTAGAAGAAAAGTAGCTTTGAATAAAGTCCTTTGTGCCCAGAAGTGAATGAAACCCAAGCCCCCCAACCTTTTGAGGTGAACATATATCATTCCACTTGACATAATGGACACTCTTCTGTGTGGAGCTCTTATCCCAGAGGTTGAGTGCTTAAGCTTATTAAAGATTTCCTGGGCTAAGAGGCAGTGATGTGATATGTTCCTCTGTGGTACAAAGGCACCTTGCTCCTCAGAGATGATGGAAGGGAGGATATGCTTTAGTCTATTAACCAAGATATTTGCCACAAGTTTGTAGATGGTCTGACATAGACTAATAGGCCGAAACTTGGATGGGCAGTTGGCCCCAACACTCTTCAAAATCAGCACAATGAGCATGTCTTTCCAATTATCATCCGTGCGAGAAGTGAGAAAGAACTCCTGGACAGCTACAATAACATCATCCTTCACCGCGTAACTTGTAGAAAGGCAATCCCATCCAACCACAGCTTGATTAGGCCCCATCGAGTGTAAGGCCAATCATCAAGTGAAACATCCCCTTCAATCCACTTATGCTGGAAGAAAGTGGTGAAGGCAGAAGTAATGTCCTCAGGACTGTCGCAAAGGCTTCCATCATCACTCATGACACTGCTGATTCTATTGGTGCGATGTCTTGCAGAAGCAACAGTGTGGAAAAAGTGAGTATTACCATCTCCCTGCTGAAGCCATCTGGACTTGGCTCTCTGCTTCCACCAAGTGTTGAGCCTACCAAGAGTAGAATTCAACTCCACCACTTTGGAATGAAGATCAGCCTCCTGTGTGGTGGTCAGACCTTCATCAGAACAATTAATAATCTAGAGTTCTGTAATGTCCTCCTCCAATTTGCTCTTCAGAGAGTTCAGATCCTTCATCTTGCTTTTTCTCCAATGAAAGAGGGCCTTCAATGTTCTACTATTTTTCGTTGGAGAATATCAGCTTTAGAGCCATAGTCATTTTTCTCACATTTCTGTCACCCAAGCTTCCAGGCCATAGGGTAAGAAAGCCACATCTCCTCAAATCGTAGCCAGGTCTATCCTCGTGGAATGGCGAAAGCAACAAAGGACAGTGGTCAAAAGAAATACGAGAAAGGTGACTGACCATTGTGTCTCTAAGTAAGTTGGATGTCAAGGAGTTGATAAGGATCCTCTCGAGTCTAACCCAAATCTTACTTTTGCCATCCTTATTGTCGGTCCATGTGCATTGTTGGCCAACAAGATCAAGCTCATGTAAGTCAGCGGAGGCCATGCAATCATCCATTTCCCACACCGCCTGTGAGTAAGAGAAAGGCTTCCCTCCCTTCTTATCCTGTTGAGTCAGGATGTAGTTAAAATCTCCACCAATAATAGTAGGGGACTGCTGATCCACATTGCTAAGAATAGTCTGCCAAAGTGTTCTCCTATAGTGATAATCTTTATTAGCATAAACCCATCCAAGAGTCCACTGGGTGTTATTAGGCATACTAACACTTCCCAGAACTATCTGATCAGTAAGAATAGTTGGGGTGAACCCAATCAGATTACTTTGCCAAAGAATAATAATCCCTCCAGAATTCCCTATAGAGGGATGGAAAATGAATTGCCAGCTGCTTCCAACCAACTTGTCCACTTCCTGCCGAGAGATCTCCTCAATCCTAGTTTCCACTAGGCCAATCATAGATATCATGGCCAATCGGTGGTGGGTGTGTAGTTTTCTTTCAGGCCCCCCTACATTCCAAAAAAGGATGGATGACATTAAGTCACCATGGGGGATTTATCCGCCCCCCCTGCAGGTGATTCACTATGTACTTTCTTCCTTTTCTTTGAGTTGGCCTCAATTGGCCCCAAGTTCTGTAGCTCCCTCTCAAAGTGTGCCTGCGACACCCTTGCCTTTGTGGTAGTATGCATGGTTGTCTTCTCCCGCACTAGCTTTTTGAGTTTCTCCACTGTGGCTGTGGCTTGGAATATGGGAGCCTTAGATGCTTCAGCAGTAGGGAGGGACTGCTTTAAAGGTGCTCCTTGTGCAGGAGCTCTTCCTAGGGAATGAGTGGCTGTAGGTTGGGCACCTCTATGGCCTTGCTTCCCACCTTCCTTCTTCTTCAAGCTAACTTGTTGTTACTTATTATTAGTTTTCTTCTTCCTGGTGACCAGCACCCAAGGACCATACTCAAAAGAAGCGGATTCCTCAGGCTGTGTAGGTAAAGGTGGTGGAATAGCCTGTTGTGTCTCAACATTCTTGCCTTTAGTGGGATTCTGATTGGCAGTGCTACATTCCCCCTTCTCAGCTAAAGCAGGCTGGGTCAAGTTCTTCATAGACTCATGCACATTAGTCTAAACAGGAGGAGAAGAGAAAGTCTTACCCCTAGTGGGAGCAGCTGGAGGAACCTCCTTAGTGGGGCAAGAATCAACCTTGTGTCCCACCTTTCCACAAGAAAAGCAGAGTTGAGTAATACCCTCATACTCAACATGTTGGAAAAACATTCTATTTCTTCCATGGATCCAAACTCCAGTGGGGATTTTCTATGAAAGATCAAGTCTGATGCATACTCTGGCAAATATGCTTTGCCCCCATGAGTTTGTTGGGTGATCCACCCACAGTGGCTCTCTAATAAAGGAAGCGGTCCTGGCAATATTAGTATTATCCTAGTAAATTAGGGGGAGGTTAGGAAAGTGTACCCAAATCAGAGAGGAGAGCCCATGAAGTGATTTGGGATTGAAAGTGGGAGTCCACTTATGCAACCCAATAACATTCCCCACAATGAACCAAGGCCCATTCATCAAGACTACATCTCTAGCCTCAGTAGTTTCAAAGATGCAAATGAAGCAATCTGGGGCAACCATAATTAATTTGAAAGCCCCCAGCGACTCTCCTCCTGTGTGCATTGAGATAAAAATATGATGGTCTTCTCCAATATCTTCCCAACAAGTGCTCTTTCAAGCATCAATTGATTGTCATCCATAGCTTGGTCATCAAGTAGAATAGTAATGCCATCCTCCATGAGTTCTTCATTTTTATCTATAGGCCCTAATTTTACATATTCCTTCTTCTTCCAAGGGTTGGCTTGATCATTAGAATGCTTGCCCTCCATTGGTCGAGAGGTAGCACCATTTGAAGCTCTAGGAAGAGCCTCTCAAGGAAGGTTATTATCTTCAAACAAAGGGTTAGTAGTTTTTCTGCCCTTCCTCTTGTCCAATCCTTGAAGCACACCCCAAGCAAAGGTGCTCGGGTTCACTGTGGCATTAGTGCAAACACCTTGTGTGCACTATCCTAGAGCAATGTGATCAGCCATAGAGACATCTTGGTCAGCTGCCCTACTTGTAATTGGGTGTCCGACATGTTCCCCACCTGAAAAATCATCCATATGGTCCGGGCAACTAGCCCCAATGTCATCAATATCACACATATTGTAGGACATACCTTGGCCAAATTGGGTCCCTTCAATGCTCTCAGTTTTGCCTTTATGTGTGCTGTTAGCCTTAGTAAAGCTAGCTTGATCTTCATCATCTTGCATATCAGCATCCCCATTGGCCACTTGTCGCATTAGCATGTCTAGTGAATCCAGCACCGCAGAGTGAACAGTGTCCGTCTTTACTAGCTTGTCCCCGGTAGCCCTTGCGGTTCTGCCGCCTAGCAAGCACTCTCAGCTTTTATGCAGGCCAATGTCATTTTGCTACGCTCCATTGGGCACTGTCGATATGCTGCCACCATCGCAAGACTTATGCCAGTCTGGCCATCCTTGCTCATGCCGACGCATTCCACATTAGCGCAGGATAGATCCCGGCAGCATTCTCACTGGTCCCGCACTTAGTAATTTGTGCACCCGCCTTCTTGATCTGCACCACTCCGTAATTAGCACTCCACGAATTTATGGCCATTACATCGCTTCCTCCGCCTCTAGTGCTGCCAGCTGGGACATCTGCTGCCTCTCTGTCTCCACCCAAGAAAGCCACATGCGGCACTGCCAAAGAATCTACAAGCATTGAAAGTCTATAGTACCCGATGGCTTTGAATGATCAAGATCCATTTGGTCGGCCAACCCAGCACCACCACATGCCAACCCGAGCACCTCCTCTTGCCGGAGAAGCCTTGAAGGTTCTTTGGAGAAATCGCCACCTCCCCCTTACGTTTCTAGGTCAAGATCAGCACCAACCCGACCATCTATTGCATAAAAAAACTTATCCGTACCTAGAACCACCTTGCCATGGCCCCTCTCCATCTTGCCACCATCTCGACCCTCCCTCTTAGCTGCCTTGTCCCTTGTAGGAGGAGGTGACCGTTGACCACCCCCCACCATGGAGAGAAAAAGAGTATTGGAAAGCCGCCCCTCAAGAGAGAGAAAAAAATTGTGGAAATGAAAGAGCTCCCAAAGTTTTGGGGTTCCGGGCAAAAGTTTTTGGGTTCCTTGAAATTTTGCATTTGCATTAATAAAGAAAGATATTACAGACTAAATAAGTTCAACAGCAAAAGAAAAGCATGCTAACTTGAAGCTAAATGCTTCCTATCATCCTCCAAAATAACATGAAAAGTTAAGAGGGATAAAACAAAAATCAGCAGAATGCCATACAAATTCAAAAGTTGTAGCAAAGTGTGCACAAAAATCCGCTAACCGATTGTAGTCCTGGCTGATGTGAGAGAACAAAGACCGGTGGAACTCAGAGAAAGCCAAGATTAGCTGAGGAGAGGCTGTCCAAGAACTCAAGCATCTTCGGAGGTAGGTCACCACAAGAGTGTTGTCTCCTTCAAGAATAATACCCTTCAACTCATGCATCCGTGGCTCAACAAGCTACTTGATGGCAGCATGGTTTGCATCTCCACAAAGGTGCTATCCAATGTCGAATACACCGGCCTTGATAAGGTTGCCCATGTCATCTCTGATCACCACCCCAATACCTGCAACACCAGACTGAAGCAATGTACCGTCCACATTAACCTTTAGCCATCTGGGAGGGGGGGGGAGTCTAGGAGGAGTATGAAAATAGCCGGTGTGGCTGGTGGAGCTCCCATTGCTCACAAAAAGGAAAGGATACAGTGTTGGTGAAAGCCTCCAGAATGTTTACCGCAAGAATTTTGGGGGTTCCATAAGGTCGTCCATGAGTCTTTGCATTCCTGAACCTCCAAACTTGATAAACAATAGAATAGTAAGCTCTACCCCAAGTAGATATGTCCTTGGGGGTTTGGTCAAAAGTAGCAAAGAGATCCTGTGATGTGGCAAAAGAAGGCATAACAAGCCCCCAAGTAGCAAGAACCTTCAGACATAGAGAGAGAGCATCTAGTCAGAATGTGGTCCAAATCCTCAGCTTCAGAGCAGCCCCACTGGCATTGTACCTCCTCCACAAGTCCCCATTGATGCCCAAGAAAGGGTTGGATAGCACCTTCAAAATGCCCACCAAAATAACTTCTCCCGGGATGGAGCCAAACCTTTGAGCCACTCATAACAAGAGCAATCTGGAAGTGAGCATCATAAGCAAGCAAAGTGAGTGACTTAAGGGTAGATGAGTCACCCTGGAGGCCACTAAGTCTGAGTGAGTCACCACCCCTTTGATCAGCTCAACAAGGTCATGGCCAATGTGAAGCTCCAATTTGGCAGTGTCCCAACTTCTATCTGGTCGAATGAAGGCACTCAACATCTGATCCTCCAAGGCAGCTACATCAATGAAGGTCGGTCTCTTAGAGAGGGAAAAATCTGTCAGCCAAGTATGTGAGAGTACTTGCACCTTGCTCCCATCAGCAATCCTCCACCGGATAATATGCTTGAGGCTTTGGGCTCCACTGAGAAGGATAGCCCAGGACTTGGAATCACCCCTTCTTAAAGAACTCCCCCAAATATTATCACCATACTTCTCCGCAGCACGGTGTAGAAGAGTAGTAGGTCAATGAAGTCCTGAAGCTGTGGCCTGTGGGCCCCTGTGTGGTAGTTGAATGAAACCCAAGGCCCCCAACCTTCTAAGGTGAGCAAATATCATTCCACTTGACATAATGGACACTCTCCTTTATGGAGCTCTTATCCCAGAGGAAGGATCCGCAAAGCTTCTCAATTTCCAGCAAAACATTTGAGGGGATGATGGTATGTGTAAACTGGTAGGCTGATCCAGGCAGTAAAGCTAAAGAGAGGAGGGTGGAGCGGCCCGCAAGGGATAGGTGACGGGATCCCCAAGCTAGGATCTTCTCCCTTGCCCGATGAATCAGCTGAGAGTAATCACTCTTATGCAGTCTTCGTAGTGCTAACTTGAGGCCAAGATAGTCCATCTCCTGGACTTTCCTAAACCCAAGCAACCTGGCAATACAGTTTGTCCTCCATCTGGATGCAGGATGGTTGAAGATGATAGCAGATTTAGTAGCATTGATCCGCTGCCCAGTCCAGGCACAGTACTCCTCAAGGATTCCTTTAATTTGTTTTCCATGTGCAACTAATGCTTGAGAAGCAATAATAATATCATCAGCATATAATAGATGAGAGATACAAGTACCTCCAGTAGTCAAAGACATGCCCAATTAGGGCCCCTTCTGCTTGAAGGTTGGAGTAAGAAGCTCAGAGCACAGAATGAACAAGTAAGGGGAGAGCGGACACCCTTGTCAAAAACCACACTGAGCATCAATCCACTCGGGTCTTCCATTCAAGAGATAGAGAATTTTGGGAAAGTAATACACGCATCACCCACTCAGAATGTGGAGGGAAACCCATCGTAACCGTGACTTTCTCCAAAGTCTTCCAACTCATGCGATCATATGCCTGCTCCATGTCAATCTTGATCACCATGCCCCCAACCTGAGAGGTTGAGTGCTTAAGCTTATTAAAGATCTCCTAGGCTAAGAGGCAGTGATGTGAGATGTTCCTCTGTGGGACAAAGGCACCTTGCTCCTCAAAGATGATGGCAGGGAGGATATGCTTCAGTCTATTAACTAGAATTTTTGTAGCCAGCTTGTAAATGGTCTGACATAGACTAATGGGCTGAAACTTGGATGGGCAGTTGGCCCTAGCATAATGAGCATCTCTTTCCAATTGTTATCCATGCGGGAAGTGAGAAAGAACTCTGAATATAACATCCTCCTTCACCGCCTGAATTTCTTGTAGAAGGGCGAGGTAATCCCATCCAATCCGGAGCTCGATTGGGCCCCATCGAGTGTAAGGCCTCCCAAATTTCCTGCTCAATAATGTTAGCATCAAGAAGAGTTTTGACATGAGGAGGTACCTGCCTGTCGCTTGGAATGGTAGGCCAATCATCAAGTGAAACATCCCCTTCTATCCACTTATGCCAGAAGAAAGTGGTGAAGGCAGAAGTAATGTCCACAGGAATGTCCTGAATGGTTCCATCCTCACTCATGACACTGCTGATTCTATTGGTGCGATGTCTAGCAGAAGCAACAGTGTGGAAAAAGTGAGTATTACCATCTCCCTATTGAAGCCATCTGGACTTTGCTCTCTATTTCCACCAAGTGTTTAGCATAGTAAGAGTAGAATTCAACTCCACCACCTTGGAACGAAGATCAGCCTCCTGTGTAGTGGATAGACCTTTGTCAGAACCATCAATGATCTGGAGTTCAGCAATGTCTTCCTCCAATTTACTCTTCAGAGAGTTCAGATCCTTCATCTTGCTTTTGCTCCAATGAAAGAGGGCCTTCAATGTTCTGCTGCTTTTTCATTGGAGAATATCATCTTTGGAGCCATGGTCATTTTTCCCCATTTCACCTGAAAGCTTCCGGCCATAGGGTAAACATCTCCTCAAATCAACCGATGTGGTCTATCCGTAAATAACTAAAAGTAACAAGGGACAGTGTTCAGAAGCAATACGAGAAATGTGGCTGACCTTTGTGTCTCTAAGTAAGTTGGATGCCAAGGAGTTCACAAGGATCCTGTCTCTAAGTAAGAACAGTTGGGGTGAACCCAATAGGATTACTTTGCCAAAGAATAATAATCCCACATTCCCACCAACACGGTGCTCTGTCGTAGCGCTTCGCCCCATGAATTTACTTGCTAGCGGCCCGACGCCAACCACCTTTCGTCGCGTGCCCATTAGCTTCATGATAGCTCCCAGATCAATTTCGCATTTGTGGTCTGTCGCCAGTGCACAATTTGTGCCGCCTTCGATCTGTTAGCCTCGCAATTAGCTGTGCCCATGATTTGCATGGGCCATTCTGAGCTCTCCTCCGCCCTGGCGGTCAGTGGCTGGGACATCGCGGCCTCTGTCACAGTGCCTCCCCAGTAATGCTGGACAGAGTTCTGATCAGGGCTTAGATTTTCCAAGATCCATTTGTCCGGCCAAACCAGCACCACCACTAGCCAACTCGAGCACCTCCTCACGCCAGAGAAGCCTTGTAGGGTCTTTGGAGAGGTCGCCACCTTCCCCATACTTTTCAAGGTCAAATTTGGCACCAACCCGACAGTCCCTTGTAAAAGAACCCTTGTTCGTCCCTAGCACCTCCTTGCCATGGCCCCTCTCCTTCTTGCCACCTTCTCGGCCCTCCCTCTTAGCCACCTTGTCCCTTGTAGGAGGAGGTGATCGCTGGCCACCCCCCTGCATAGAGAGAAGAGAGTATTGGAAAGCCGCCCCTCAAGGGAGAGAAAAAAATTATGGAAATGAAAGAGCCTCCAAAGTTTTTAGGTTCCTCGAAAAGATGCATTCGCATTGAAAATGAAAATACTGATTGCAAGTTATAAAACTTACAAAAGAAAGAAAAACTAGCTACTAACAGCATGTTTCCTATCCTCCTCCAAAAGCCCAAAAAACTACAGAGGAATAGTGTGGTTATCTGAGCTATGCCAAACAAAATCAAAAGTAGTAGCAACATTCGCACAAAAATCAGCTAAGCTATTGTTAGATCTTTGTGTGTAAGTAAAAATGACATGGTGGAAGTTTTTTAGAAAGCTGATATCTAGAGCGTGAGGGATTTGGTTCTACCATATCTCATTGTGAAGAGAGAGCTTGAGGTGGTCCACCACCCCTATGTTGTCTCCTTCAATGACAATGCCTTAGTACTCTGTCATCCAAGGCTCAATGATGTGTTGGGTGTAGAGCATGGCTGCTAATTCCACAGTTGTGCTGTCCCAATGTTGGAAGAAATGATCCATGACTTTGATGAAGTTTCCATTCTCATCCCTTAAGACCACTGCAACACCAGCTGACCCATTAGAAAGCAAGGAGCCATCCACATTTACCTTGATCCAACTAGGAGGGGGAGGGCACCACAATGTAGGTTTGATCAGCCCATAGGGCTGGGTGATGTCCCATTACTTCTGGAAAGGAAAAGAGGTAGATTGTGTGATGGAGCTAAGAATGGAGACAACAATAATCCTCGGTGTACCATAGCCAAATTCTGGATTATGTTGTGTGTGAACATTGACGAATGTGTTGGCGATCTCTTCCGATTACACCCCATGGGCAAAGGGTGGTGTCGGTTAAACCACGAGCAAGCCAACTGTTAGTTGGCAAAGAGTCTTTGATGAGCCGCCACCAAAACAACTTTTCCCTAGGTAGGAGTTTCAAATTCTGCATGCTGTATGGCCAATCTGAAATTTTATTAAAACAGATTTTGTATAATATGGAAGTGAGAATTGTCCCCATGGGTGCCTTGATGAGCTCTGGGATGTCATTTTGGTGCTCCACAGAATCTTTGGAAATGAGTTCAGCAAGGTCCGGACAAAACATGGTATGCAAATTTTCAAGATTTCATCTTCTATTTTCAGCAATCAGGTTTTCTACCTTCCATTCTTCCATGCACTCCATGTTAAGAAAGGTAGGCCATTTGGAAAGAGGAAGGTCTGAAATCCAAGTAGAGTTTAGGAAGTCCACCTCTTTACCATTGCTAATCTTTCATTTCAGATTTTGGTTCAGGCTGTAAGCACCATCCTGGATAATTTTCCAGCAATTAGAGTCCCCCCGTTTGGGTTCCCTTAGCCATGGGTTCAGCCCATACTTCTCAATTAGGCATTTGTGGAGCAGCATAACAGGTTTAAAGAGGAATTCCCAAGCCATTCTATCCCTTAGGGGGCCATTCCAGCTTTCGGCCATGTGTAAGCCAAGGCCACCTTTGTTGGTAGGCATGTAGATTTTGTCCCAAGAACATAGTGTATTGAATCGCTTGTTATTTCCTTGCCAAAGGAAGTTCCTAGCAAGCTTCTCAATCTCTTTGGTGATTTGATTGGGTTGTTTGGTACATAGAGATGCAAAGTAAGGATATAAGTGTAAGGCGACGCCATTAAAAGGTGTCTAACACCCCATGAAGCTGATTTTGCCTCTTGCCTTTTGTAGTAGTAAAGTCTACTTTGTTTAATTTTCTCATGGCAAGTTTAATGCCTAAGTAATCAAGCTCCTCAACTCGTCTGAATCCAGTGAGCCTAGTGATTTGGTTGGCCTTCCATCTGTGTATGGCTTTGCTGAAAATAATGACAGTTTTGGTGGAATTGATACGCTGCACCGTCCACTTGCAATAGTTGTCCAGAATTTGGAGGACACCCTTTGCATAGGCAATGGAAGCTTTAGTGGTGAATAAAATGTCATCAGCATAAAGAAGGTGTGATATGCGTGTTCCCCCATGTTGCTTTATAGCTAAGGAAAGCAGTTCAGAGCAAAGGATAAAAAGGTAGGGAGATAACGGGCATCCTTGTCAGAAACCACAACTAGCTTGTATCCATTCAATTCTTTTCCCATTTAACAAGAGGGAGAAGGAAGGAAATGCCGGAGAATCCAATTAGAACTTCATGGGTAACCCAACTTGTTGTAGGATTATAGTTAAGGTTTCCCAGCTCATTTTATCATATGCTTGCTCCATGTCAATTTTAATGGCCATGAATCCCTCCTTAGAGGTGGAGTGTTGGAATTTGTTAATAATTTCTTGGGCATGGCGGTGGGAGATAGATATGGTAGGCACAAAGGCACCCTGCTCTTCAGAAATGATATTTGGTAGAATATTTTTCAGCCGGCACACTAGGATTTTTGCTATGACTTTGTAGGTGGTTCTGCATAGGCTTATGGGTATGTATTTTGAAGGACAATCAACATTGGAGGACTTGGGCAAGAGAATTACCAAGGTTTCCTTCCATTGAGGAATCATAGTTCCACTATCAAAAAATTCCTTGACAGCCGCCACTACATCTTGGCCAATGATCCTCCAAAAGTGCTTGTAGAAGGATGTGGTGATGCCATCAATCCCAGGGGCACGATTAGTACCCATCGATTTGATCGCCTCCCAAATTTCAGCCTCATTGATATCTGTTTCCAAAGATCCTGAGACGAGATGGGATGGTGTTGATTTCAACAAACGAAGGCCAATTGTTAGTAGTAATGGGATGTGCACTCCACTTTCGCTGAAAAAAGTTCATAAAAGCTTGGTGGATGAAGGTCTTAGTGTGGCCATCATTAAGTTTGAGGTGTTGATTCTATTTGACCTCTTCTAGCGGTTGCAGTGAAAGTAATGTGTGTTGGCATCCCCCTCTTTAGCCCACCTGACTTTAGCTCTTTGCCGCCACCAACAAGATAAACGGGCCAGGGTTGAGTTCAGCTCATTTGCCTTGAGTTGGAGGTCTCTTTCTTGCTGCTCTGTCATCCCTTGTGGAGAGCAATCAGCCACCTGTAGTTGCAGAATTTTTTCTTGTAGGGAGTCCCTTTGCTTACTCAAATCTTTGAGCTTGTTTTTGCTCCAGTGGAATAAGTTTCTTAGTGTGCGGCTGCATTTCCTATCCAAGTTTTCAGCCCTGAACCCTTCCTAGTTACCTTGCCAGCATCTCCACACTAATTTCCAAGCCATAGGATATGAAAGCCAAGTGTCTTCAAATTTCAGCCACCGTTGTGATTTCCACATCTCCTTAGAGTTGATTTGGAGAGCAATAGGGCAATGATCAGATGCAATCCTTGAAAGGTGTTTAGTTTGTGCAAAGGGGAGGAGGTTGGATGCAATGGAGTTGATGAAGAAGCGATCGGCACCCAAATTATTTGTTTTATCTTTGTTGTTGGTCCATGTGAATCTTGGACCTTCAGCTTATGTAAGTCCCCATTGGTGAGGAATTCCATCATCTCATTTGATGTCGGTGAGCTTTTGAAAGGCTTCCCCCCTTTTTTGTCTTTGGCCTCATAAATGCAGTTAAAATCTCCTGCAATAATGGATGGCAAGCCGTTATTTAGTAAAGGAGTTAAGGTGTCCCAAAGTCTCCGCCGAATGTGGTAGTCTTTGTTAGCATAACAGATTGTCACCCTCCATATAGATTTATCTGGCAGCTGTATGTCTCCCACAATGCATTGTTCATTTTGCATGAGAGGAGAGAAAGTAATTAAGTCATTTCTCCAAAGAGCAAGGATGCCTCTAGATTTTCCTACAGCAGGTTGTTGTAAAAAACTCCAGTTGCGCCCCACTATTTGATCAATCTTCCTTCTAGTGATGCCTGTCACTTTAGTTTCTATAAGGCCAATGAAAAGAGCATGATGTTGTACAAGAATTTGCCATAGAAAGTGGCCCGTAGCCTTTTTTCGGACCCCTCGACAATTCCACATTATGATGGAAGTCATGGGTATACATCATGGGAGGAGTTCCCCCCAATGTCAATATGGAATTCACTTTTCTTGCATTTCAGAGGAGCTATTTTTATGGTGCCCAATTGACCCAATTCTCTATCAAAGTGTGCCTTGGATATCCGATTCTGTCCAATTTTTGCATTTCTATTTTTGAACAAATTCAGGTCTTCATGTGTTTCTTTAAGCACGGAAGGAATGTGTAGAGTTGGAGTTGGCCTTCCCTTTATCAATGTTTTGCTGTTGTTGGTCAGTTACCCTGTTATCCTCCCTTCTAGCCTTCAGCATTTGGGTGCCGAATCAATTTTCGTTCTACAATTTCTGTTGCTGTTCTGCTGCAGATTTGCTGTTGGTGGTGTCTCCCTTGCTGTTGTGGTTGCTATTTTCAGGTTTGGAGGGTCTTGGCTTCCTCTTGGATACTAAGGTCCAAGGCCCATAAGTCCCTGCAGCTTCTTCATTGGCTATATTGGCATTGCTGACCATTTTTCCTTTGGTATTTCTTTGGCCATAGTGCAGATTTTTTATGTCTGGCGAATGGCTTGAATATTCCTGCATGTTGTTTGAGTGGTCGGCTGGAACTACACCTTGTGCTGGAGCTGTAGGATTTGCTAAAGTGCTAAAAATTTGCTACACTTTATCAGGTGGTTAGGTTGTTTGCTGAACTGAAGAAGTTGGTTGGGTGGTTTGCTGAGTTGAAGAGGAGGGAGGAGTGTTCTTCATGTTGCTAGGCTGCACATAGTGAGTTGTGTGAGTCTTGTCCGGACACACATCAATTTTGTGGCCAACCTTCCCGCATTTGAAACAAAGTTGTGAAATACCTTCATACTCCACTTTTTGAAAGAAGCGGCCATTAACTCCACTGATCCAGATTCCAGGTGGAAGTCTATTTGAGAGGTCCACTTTGACACATACCCGGGCATAAAGACTTTGTCTCCATTTGCTTGTTTGATTATCCATCCACATAGGCTCACCAACATAGGAAGCAATTCTGGCCAGGTTGTTACTATCCCAATAGATGAGAGGTAGGCTAGGTAATCTCATCCAAATAGGAGAAGTGAAGTCGTGCAATGAGTCTGGAGAGAAAGTTGGACTCCATTTGTCCATGGCTATGACATTTCCTGCAATGAACCAGGGTCCATTAGACCTGACATCTCGAGCCTCAATTAATTGGAAGATGCATAGAAAGTAATCAGTCGCAACTAAAACTAAGTTGAAATCTCCCCATTTACTCTATTTTCTCTTAAGGTCATTGTTTAAGAAATAAAAGGGGAGTCTTTTGCCAAGGAGCTTTCCAACTAGGGCTACTTCAAGCTTTTGGATATTAGATTGCATAGAGTTAGCATCAATTGTAACTCCCACTCCTTCATTGTCTTTAATTTCTTCAAACTGAATTTTGGCAAGTGGGACAACCGGCGGCTTCCTCTAAGGGCTGTTTGGCATGTGTGTCATTTTACTTGTGTTAGATTGCCTTGCTGTGGTTTCCTGAGGATGGGAGGTGGATATTTTGAATGTCCCCTGTCTGCTGGACTCACCCCTGAGCAAATAATTTTCATTTTCCTTTGCGGCTGTCTCTGAGGCATTTCTACAAGCAACTTGTATGCATCTCTCTGGATTCATGCAATCAGTGCTATGGGGGCCAGTTTTGGCCCCTTCCAGCAAGTATGGAAGGCTGGCATGGTGTACCTGTTGGGTATTAACATCCAAGCAATTTCTATCTACCATACAAGCAGAATTCACAAAGGAAGGCTGGGGGTCGTTCAACTCAAAATCGTCGAAGTTTCCTTGCCCGAATACCCAAGAGCCACTTGCTCCATTGAAGGGAGATTGCTTGGACATACCTGTGATGGCAGCTAGACTATCAATCAAACCTCGTATTGGATTGAATTGAGCATTTGCATTCATTCGGTATCCCTCCGTTGCCTCCAATTGGGGTGTCATTTCGATTCTTGCGCCTCCTCTTTCGCTAGCCTGATGCGGTGTGTGGCCGCTGTTTAAATTGAGGCACTCGATTTGAGCCGCCATTTTCGTGAGTAGTCCTTAGATTACCATACACCATGGCGCATGCATTTCCTAGCGGCGGCGCAATTGCGACCTCCATTTCCATTGTCACAAATTCACATTGGTCTGCCACCCGATTATGAGTGGCCGAGCAAACTATTGCGATTTCATTGGAATCCAATTCCATTTCTCCTGTTGTAGTGTCGACTGCCTGCTGGTCCATTCCTGCCCGTGAATTGATTCCACTGTAGGAGTCCACGGCCATGGTTACTGTTCCTTTGGTTGTTGTAGCTGCTGCAACCTTGTCGATACCTCTATTAGGATTTACTGTTCGATTGGAACCTGCTGCCGTGCCTTCTCCATCAAGGCTGTGAGCTTGTAGCCCTCCTTCCTCCCAGGCTCGCCATCCATGGAGTCTAGCTCCATATTGTTCTTGCCATGGCTTGGCGAGCATCAGCCCAGGTGCTTGTTTGCTGCACTCTCCTCCTTGCTGCCCTTCTTCTCCACTTTCTTCCTTAGAGCCTTGGCTGCCATGTCTACCCTTGGAGCTCCAGTGGGTTCCCTCTGGGTAGAACCACCACACCACCCTTCATGTTGGTAGCCTCACATCAGGCACCACTGCTTGCGAATGCCCTCCTTGCTTCCACCACCCCACTCCTCGAGTGAGGGGTGACCTGGTCACCCCATACCAGCTTCTCTCACTAGAAAATAAGAGAGAAGAAAAGAAGAGAAATGAAAGAGCCTCCCAAAGTTTTGGGTTCCTTGAAAAGATGCATTTGCATTGATAATGAAAATATTGATTACAAGTTATAAAAGTTGCAAAAGAAAGCAAAAACTAGCTACTAACAGCATGTTTCCTATCCTCCTCCAAAAGCACAAAAAATTGTGGAGGAATAGTGTGGTTATTTGAGCTATGCTAAACAAAATCAAAAGTAGTAGCAACATTCACACAAAAATCAGCTAAGCTATTGTTAGATCTTTGTGTGTAAGTAAAAATGACCTGGTGGAAGTTTTTGAGAAAGCTGATATCTGGAGCGTGAGGGAGTTGGTTCTGCCATATCTCATTGTGAAGAGAGAGCTTGAGGTGGTCCACCACCCCTATGTTGTCTCCTTCAATGACAATGCCTTTGTACTCTGTCATCCAAGGCTCAATGATCTGTTGGGTGTAGAGCATGGCCGCTAATTCCACAGTTGTGCTGTCCCAATGTTGGAAGCAATGACCCATGGCTTTAATGAAGTTACCATTCTCATCCCTTAAGACCACTGCAACACCAGCCGACCCATTAGCAAGCAAGAAGCCATCCTCATTTGCCTTGATCCAACCAGGAGGGGGAGGACACCATAATGTAGGTTTGATCAGCCCATAGGGCTGGGTAATGTCCCAATGCATCTAGAAAGGAAAAGAGGTAGAATGTGTGATGGAGCTAAGAATGGAGGCAGCAATAATCCTCAGTGTACCATAGCTTTGGCTGTGAGTCTTGGCTGTACGGGTTCTCCAAACTTGGTAAACAATAGCACAATACATTCTAGCCCAACACAAGTTGTCACTGTGTACCTCAGTGAGGGCTTGGAGTAAATTTTACAGGATACTGAAAATTGGGATTGAACAGCCCCAATTTGCCAAAATTTGGATTATGTTGCTTGTAACGGAACATTGAACAGCAATATGTTCAGCAGTCTCTTCCTGATTACACCCCCAAGGGCAAAGGGTGGTACCAGTTAATCCCCGACGAGCAAGCCAAGCATTAGTCGGCAAGGAATCCTTGATGAGTCGCCACCAAAATAGCTTTTCCCTAGGTGGGAGCTTCAAATTCTGCATGCTGTAGGGCCAATCTGAAATTGCAGCAAAATAGATTTTGTATAATATGGAAGTGAGAGTTGTCCCCATGAGTGCCTTGATGAGCTATGGGATGTCATTTTGGTGCTCCTCCATAATAGGAATGCTGGAAATGAGTTCAGCAAGGTCCGGACCAAATAGGGTATCTGATTTTCGATTCCATCTTCTATTTTCAGCAATCAGTTTCTACCTTCCATTCCTCCATGCACTCCATGTTGAGAAAGGTAGGCCATTTGGAAAGAGGAAGGTCTGAAATCCAAGTAGAGTTTAGGAAGTCCACCTCTTTACCATTACTAATCTTCCATTTAAGATTTCAGTTCAGGCTGTATGCACCATCCTAGATAATTTTTCAGCAATTAGAGTCCCCCCGTTTGGGTTCCCTAAGCCATGGGTTCAGCCCATACTCAATCAAGCATTTGTGGAGCAGCATGTCAGGTTTAGAGAGGAATTCCCAAGCTATTCTAGCCCTTAGGGGGCCATTCCAGCTTTCGACCATGTGTAAGCCAAGGCCACCTTTGTTGGTTGGCATGCAGATTTTGTCCTAAGGAACATAGTGTATGTAATGCTGGTTGTTATTTCCTTGCCAAAGAAAGTTCCTGGCAAGCTTTTCAATCTCCTTAGTAATTCCCTTGGGGATTTTGGTGTGGGTTTTTTGGTACCTAGAGATGCAGAGTAAGGATGTCCTTATAAGTGTAAGTCGGCCGACCATTGAAAGGTGTCTAACTGCCCATGAGCTGATTTTTCCTCTTGCCTTTTGTAGTAGCTGCTGAAAGTCCACTGTTTTTAATTTCCTCATGGCAAGTGTAATGCCCAAGTAATCAAGCTTATTTTTGCTCCAGTGGAATAAGTTCCTTAGTGTACGGCTGCATTTCTTGTCCAAGTTTTCAGCCCTGGACCCTTCATAGTTACCTTGCCAACATCTCCACACTAATTTCCAAGCCATAGGATATGAAAGCCAGGTGTCTTCAAATTTCAGCCACCGTTGTGATTTCCACATCCACTTAGAGTTGATTTGGAGAACAATAGGGAAATGATCAGATGCAATCCTTGAAAGGTGTTTAGTTTGTGCAAAGGGGATGAGGTTGGATGCAATGGAGTTGGTGAGCGATCAAGCACCCATATTCATTATTTTTATCTTTGTTGTTGGTCCATGTGAATCTTGGTGGTAAAGTCACTCATGTAAGTCCCCATTAGTGAGGAATTCCATCATCTCATTTGCCGGTGAGCTTTTAAAGGCTTCCCCTTTTTGTCTTTGGCCTCATAGATGCCTAAAATCTGCCCAACAATGGATGGCAAGGATTCAGGGAGTTAAGGTGTCCCAAAGTCTCCACAGAATGTGGTAGTCTTTGTTAGTATAACAGATGGTCACCCTCCATATAGCTTTATCTGGCAGCTGCATGTCTCCCACAATGCATTGTTCATTTTGCATGAGAGGAGAGAAAGTAATTAAATCATTTCTCCAAAGAGCAAGGATGCCTCCAGATTTTCCTGGGGTTGTTGTAAAAACTCGGTTGCCCACAATTTGATCAATCTCCCTTCTAGTGATGTCAGTCACTTTAGTTTCTATAAGGCCGATGAAAAGAGCATGATGCTCCACAAGAATTTATCGGAGATAGTGGCCCGTGGCCTTCTTACGGACTCCCCGACAATTCCACTTTATGATGGAAGTCATGGGTGGACGTTGCGGGAGGTCTCCCTCCCTCCATCGATGTGGAATTCACTCTTTTTTCATTTCTGTGGTATCGCTTTGATTGGCCCAAGCTGACCAAGTTCCCGCTGAAAATGTGTTTTAGACACACGGCCTCCACTTTTTGCTTTGTTGTGTTTGAATAATGTGGTGGCGCCTTCAGTTTCCTTGGCTACAAAAAAAACTGTGGGAATTTGAGTTGCGGATGACTCCCCCTTGCCTTTGTCATGTGGAGATGGCATTGGGTAACTTCCTCTATTCTCTTGAGTTATTAGAGCGGTCGACTTTTCCATCTGCATGCAGTTTCTGGTTTTGTGCCATAGTAGTTTTCTATTTTGCAGTGTTACCCTTGGACATCTTGTTCTGGTTTTCTATTTTAGGAGGCCGATTCTTCCTTCTTTGCACCAATGTCCAAGGTCCATATGAATTTCCTAAGTCAGGTTGAGCTGTAGCATCAGAGGGGCCTTCTTTACCTATGGCTTGGGTTGTTGAAAATGTGCAGAATGCAGAATGCTTGCCTGTAGTGCATAGTGCTGAAATCTGCATTGGCAATGGGCTCTTTCCCTTTGTTTTCAGAAGCAGTTTTATTGCTGAAATTTGCAGCAGGATTGGTGACCAAGCTACTGCAGTCCTGCTGTATGTTGGTGGATGTTTTTGTTGGTTGAGCAGTAGAGTTTATACCTGAACTGTTAGCTGAATCTTTGCTGAATTCCTGCACCCGATTTGTTACAAGGGTGGGTTGCTATTGAGTTGGGTTAGGGGAGTTGGTAGGCTTGCTGATGGGTGGCATGGCCTTGTCAATTTTGCTTTATTTGGACACGTCTCCAGCTTGTGTCCAACTTTGCCGCAATGGAAGCATAATTGGGCAATACCCTCATACTCAACTTTTAAAAGCGACCTTTGTAGTGATCCAAATTCCGGAGGAAGTTTCTTGATAGATCCACCTTGACACATTACCGTGCATATGTGGACCCCATTTGCTAGTTTGGTTATCCATCCATAATGGTTCACCAACGAATGAAGCTATTCGAGCTAGATTGTTATCATCCCAATAAATGAGTGGTAGCCCAGGGAGTCGCATCCATAAGGGTGTGGTCAAGCCTGATAGTGAGTTAGGAGAAATAGTGGGGGTCCATCTATCCATAGCAATGACATTGCCAGTGATAAACCAAGGTCCATTACTAAGAACTGCATCACGGGCTTTGACAGATTGGAAGATACATAAGAAACAATCAGGTCCAACAAGAACCAATTCGAATTCCCCCCACTGGCTCCATTTGCGTTTGAGGTCATTATTGAGGAAGTAGAAGGGGAGTCTCTTGCCTAACAATCTCCCAACAAGAGCTGCTTCTAGTCGCTGGATATTGTTTTGCATCGAGCTGTCGTCAAGGGTTACTCCCACCCCATCCTTATCTTTAACTTCGTTGAAACTGATTTTGGCAAGTGGGACAACTATTGGCTACCTCCAAGCATTAGTTGTAGCTGTACCTTGTCTTCGCATGTCCTGTGGCATAGAGGTAGCATGAATATTCATTGGATCAGAATTTTTGGGCAGCCCCTGTCCATTGGCTGAAAAACTGGCCAGTTGGCAACCCTTCATGTTGGAGAACCGAGCATGTGAACTTGGGCTATTTGGCTTTGTTGAAGCCATCTGAAGATGGGAATTAGATGCATTAGACCCCTTCTGCATTGGGACAAAAATTTTGCTTGCTTGCTGGCCATTTCCCCCATCGGCTGTCTTTGAGGCAAAAACCAAACACCATGTGTGCATGTCTAAGAATTCATGGAATCAGTGCATGGGGGGTCATTTTCAGCCCCTTCCTGCAGGTGTGGAAGGCTGGCATTCTTTCCCTGTTCAACATCCATATCTAACACAACACAAGAATCTACAACAAGGAAATTGTAATTTAACTATTGCGGGCCACTCGTCCTCGACTCACTAGGAAACATAGGGTAGATCACATTGGACATACCTGCTATCGCAGCCACACTGTCGATGGATCTTGGGGTTGGTCGGAGTTCCCCATGAGCACTTGCACTCGATCTAGAGTGCACTTCAATTCTTCCATCACCTGCCCTCACCGAGCATTGATGTTCCATTGTTCACCCGCATGCGCACCGTGGTGAGTTTTGCTCGCCCACATGACCTTCATGAGCATCGGGTCTCCGGTGTGGCACCAGCTAGATGAGCGCGGTTGTGGCCTCAATTGGCGCCTCTGCGATCCATCTCCATTGCTTGAGTGGTGCCAATTGAGGTGTCGTAACATGCCATTGCGGCCATAGTAGCCTTGCTACTAGAATTGGATTTCTTTTCAGCATTGTCTAGCATCATGGACACTGTTCCATTGCGCAGCCCAATCTGTGTTTTACCAAGAGGTTACCCGTTCCATTCTTCGTAGCATCTGTGATGTCGTGACATTGCACTTCTTCCTCAACCCATGAGCTGCAGCTAACATTTGTGTCCAGTTCCATGTTTGCATCTTCGGTTGCTGTAAAAACTGAGCCACATCCACTCCTAGAGGGAGGCCTGCTGCTACCTCCTTCTTGTTGTTCATCATATGCCTCTTCTCCCTTTCGTCCATGGTTGACATGCCTCCCCTTGGAGCTTCCTGGCCAACCTCCTTTGCTGGTCGAACTCCCTCCAGCACCTCCTTTCATGTTAGCAGCCTTTACCTCCAATGCTCCACCACCACCCCCACTCCTTCTCGAGTGAGGGGGTGACCCATGATCACCCCCACATACTCGAGCTTCTCTCACTAGAAAACAAGAGAGAAGAAAAGAAGAGAAATGAAAGAGCCTCCCAAAGTTTTTGGGTTCCTTGAAAGTTGCATATTGCATTAATAATAAAAGAAGGTTACAAAAAAGCACAAAAGTGCAAAGCTAGAAAAAGATAAATAAACTAGGCTGGAGCAACATGCATCCGGTCATCCTCTAAAATAAGAGAAAAAGCAGTAGGAAAAATACAAGCATCATAAGAGTGCCACACAAAGTCAGACTCAATAGCAAGTCGTGCATGATAATCTGCCAGTCAGTTACGGTCTCTACGGATGTGTGATAAGATCACCTGGTGGAAATCTGTAAGGAAGCCAATATCCGTGCTGTCTTGGAGAGTAGTCCAAGAAGCCGCAGTCTGGAGGTAAGTCACCACCCCGTGGTTGTCGCCTTCCAGGATCATCCCCTTGCATTCATACATCCATGGCTCCATAATCTGTCTAATTGCAAGCATAGCCTGTAGCTCCACCTGTGTGTTATCCCAGTGCTAAAGATGAATACCAGTAGCTTTGATGAGGTTGCAAGTATCATCTCTAATCATAACTCCAATACCTGCCAAGCCAGAGGATAGGAGTGCACCATCAACATTGGCCTTAAGCCATCCAGGAGTCCAAGAAGAGTGAGGAATCAGCCGATGTGGTTGATGGAGGTCCCATTGCTCTCGAAATGGAAAGGCAGAGGTGTTGGTGAATACCTCCAAGATGTTTGCAGCAAGCACCTTGGGGGATCCATGAGGGCGGCCGTGAGTCTTGGTGTTCCTAGTCCTCCAAACCTGGTAAATGACATAGTAGTATGCCTTGCCCCAAGCTAGATCAGCCTTGGGGATGCTGTCGAATGCCTTGAAGAGATCCTGAGAAAAGATAAAGGAAGACATGACAAAACCCCAAGAGGAAAGAACCTGCAAGATACCCTTCGTGAGAGAGCATCTGATCAAAATATGCTCCAAGTCCTCCTCCTCGGTGCAGCCCCAAGCACTGCCTCTCTGTCGCCCAATCATAGCCAAGTCAGCGTTGGCCGCCCCTTTTGACTGCCACCGAATAGCTTTTCCGTGGATGGATGAAACTGAAGCCAGGGTGATAGGCATGGGTGGGAAGAGAGCCTCATAAGCAAGTGCGATGGGACTTTCTTAGAGGAAGGTGCACCGGTTCGCTCGGTCTAAGTGTATGTAGCACCACTCCTGTGATTTGGTCCACCAAATCCTGCCCTAAGTGGAGCTCCAATCTTTCAATGTCCCAAGATCGATCTGGCTGAATGAAAGAGCACACCCGGAGGCCTTCCAGAGTAGCGACATCAATGAAGGTGGGTCTCTTGGAAAGTGGGATGTCGACCAACCAAGTCAGGAAAGGACATGTACCTTGTTCGTCCACCGACCTCCATCATCATTTGAGGCTCACGAGCTCTAAGAATGACAGCCCAGGACTTGGAGTCACCTCGCCTCAGGGAGCTGTCCCATATATCATCCCCATAATGCTCCTAAAGATAATGGTGCAGAGTGGGGCTTCGTAAGAAGTCCAAGAAGTCATGCCACGAGGGGCGGTCAGTGGTGGCGGTGGAACCCAAGTCCACCAAGCCTCCTAGGTGTACAGATAGAGGCCCACTTTACATAATGGATGCTCTTTTGGGAAGAGCTCTTGTTCCACAAGAATGATCTGCACATCTTCTCAATCTCCTGCAACACATTCATAGGCAAAATAGTATGTGTCAACTGATAAATGGATCCGGGCAGCAGAGCTATGAAAATGAGTGTGGCACGGCCAGCCAGGGAGAGGTGCCATGATCCTCAGGTAGAAATCTTCTCCCTGGCCCTCTGAATCAACTGGGAATGGTCTGTCCTATACAACTTCCACATGGCCAGCTTGATTCCCAGATAGTCCATCTCCTGGACCCTCCGGAACCCAACAAGTCTAGTAATGCGGTTGGTCCTCCATCTTTTTGCTGCCTTGCTGAACAAGATGGCTGTCTTGGCACTATTGATGTGTTGCCCCGTCCAAGCAAAGTAGTCATCAAGGATGGACTTGATTTATTTTCCGTGGGCCACTAAGGCCTGAGAGGTAATCAGAATGTCATCAGCATAAAGTAAGTTGGAGATACAAGTACTCCAGAAGCCACTATCATGCCTAAGTTGGCTCCCCAGCTTGATGGCACTGTGGCGACTGAACAGAATGAAAAGGTAGGGTGAGAGAGGACACCCTTGACGAAAGCCACAATGAGCGCTAACCCACTCAGTCCTTCTGCCATTCAAAAGAATGGAGTACCTGGGATGGGTGATATACTGAATGACCCATTTGCTGAATTTGGCAGGAAATCCTAGAGAAAAGAGAATTTGCTCCAAGGTTTGCCAGCTCATCCTGTCATAGGCCTACTCCATATCCACCTTGATTGCCATGAACCCAACCTATGAGGTAGAATGATGGAATTTAATGAAGATCTCTTGGGCAAGGAGACAATGGTGAGAGATGTTCCGCTGGAGGACAAAGGCTCCCTGCTCCTCTGAAATAAGGATCGGTAAGAGGTGCTTCAATCTATTGACCAGGATCTTGGCAATCAGCTTATAGATGGTCTAAAATAAATTGATTGGCTGGTACTTGGAGGGGCAGCTGGCTCCAGCAACCTTGGGGATCAGGACAATGAGGGTATCCTTCCATGAATCATCCATGTGGGAAGTACTAAAGAACTCCTGGATGGCTGCAATAACGTCAAGCTTCACACATCTCCAAAACTGCTTGTAAAAGGAAGTAGTGATCCCATCCAGACCCATTGCCTGATTGGGCCCCAAAGAGCTAAGGGCCTCCCAAATTTCATCTTCAGTCACAGAAGCATCAAGAAGGAGAGTGATGTTGGAAGGTACCTGCTGCTCAAGAGGTAGAGTAGGCCAGTTCTCAAGGGAGACCGCCCCCTCAACCCATTTCTTCTGAAAGTAAGTGGTAAAGATCTCAGCTATAGCATCCTGGCTATCCACCTGCCTCCCATCATCCTCATAACACAGCTAATCCTGTTGGTGCGATGTCTAGAGGAAGCAACTGTGTGGAAGAAATGAGTGTTGCCATCCCCCTGCTGTAGCCATCTAGTCTTCGCCCTCTGCTTCCACCAAGTGCTGAGCCTAGCCAAAGTAGAGTTCAGATCAATGACCTTGGAGTGAAGCTCACCCTCCTGAACCGTAGTGAGACCTGTGTCAGAATAGTGGTCTGGAGGGTTTCAATGTCCCTCTCCAGCTCCTCCTTGAGCAAGTGGAGGTTCTTCAGCATACTTTTACTCCAATAGAAAAGAGCCCGTAGAGTGCGGCTACTTTTTCTTTGGAACACATCAGCTTTGAATGCGTGTCGGCCTTGCTCCACTTCTGCCACACAAGCCTCCACACAATCGGGTAGGACAGCCAAGTGTCCTCAAAATGGAGCCAGCGATGTGGTGGTATATATGGAGTAGTAGAAACTGAAAGTAGAAGTGGACAATGATCTGAAGCGATGTGAGGTAAGTGATGAACCTTAGTATCTCCAAGGGTGTTAGAAGCCACAGAATTGACCAGGACCCGATCCAGCCAAACCCAAATCTTGCTTCTCTCATCTTTGTTATTGGTCCAAGTATACCTAGGGCCAATGATGTCTAGATCATGTAAGTCAGAAGTGGTCAAGAAAGCTTCCATCTTCTGAATAGCCTGAGAGTAGGTAAACCTCTTCCCCCCCTTCTTATCCTGCTGAGATATGATATAATTGAAGTCACCTCCAATGATAGTAGGTTTACGATCAACATTATCGATGTCACCAAAGAACTCTCCTGCTGTGATAAGCTTTGTTGGCATACACCCAACCAAGCATCCACTGAGAGTTATCAACCATGCTGACCTTCCCCAACACCAGCTAATCTGAGAGGATAAGAGGATGGAAATCAACCAGGTCCTGCCTTCATAAGATAATCATACCTCCTGAATTTCCCACTAAAGGGTGACA
This sequence comes from Cymbidium sinense, assembly GCA_021442155.1. Taxonomy (NCBI): domain Eukaryota; kingdom Viridiplantae; phylum Streptophyta; class Magnoliopsida; order Asparagales; family Orchidaceae; genus Cymbidium; species Cymbidium sinense. The sequence goes on along the minus strand of CM038232.1, from coordinate 40,672,036 downwards.
GAGAAATTGCTAGTTGTTTCCAGCTAGCTTGTCCACCTCCCACCTCGTAATCTGCTCAATCCTGGTCTCTACCAGGCCAATGATGCATAAGTCATGTCCACCTATGAGGTGGCATAGGTAGTTGCCCATTGTTTTCTTACGGGCACCCCTATAATTCCAGAAGAGGATGGATGACATTAATCCACCATAGGGGATCCATCCCCGCCATCAGGTGGTGTGAGTGGAGCCTTCTTCCTCTTTTTTGGAAGAGTCTCACCTTATGCCAAGTTTTGAAGCTCCCTCTGAAAGAGGGCCTTGAAGACCCTTGGTTTGCGAATGTTATTCTTGCCCCCTTGTCCCGAGGAGGTTTAGCAATTTTTTTCCAAATTTGTAGGGGCTTGGAAGACTGGAGGTTTTAGAATATCAACACCTGGAAGGAAGACCTGAGAAGGTGTGGCCTGTGGTGGAGGCACCCTATTCGGCCTAGCATCAGCTTTGTGCCCAAGATTTCCTCCCCCTTTGGCCTTCAGAGCAGCATGAGCAGGCCTAGTCTTCTTCTTGTAGGTAACAAGAACCCAAGGCCCATACTCAGCATCAGAGGAACTGGAAGTTATGGTAGTTGCCTGCTGGGCAGAGGCAAGCTGAATATCTGTGCTTTTACCCTTATCCATAACCACAGGATTAGAAATGATTTGGGCAGAACTGCTTTTACCTTTTCTCAAATACTGAAGCTTGAGTTTTATCCTGCAAAGGGAAATTTGTATTAGCTTGCCTGGGAGGGGGGGGGGGGGGGGGGTTGTTTTAGGCTTGGAGCAACTGGAGATCCTGAGGTGGTAGGACAAGAATCCGTCTTGTGGCCAACCACATACACAACTGGGTAATCCCCTCATACTCAAGCTGGTTGGAAGAACCATTTCTTCCATGAATCCATATGGGAAGCTTCTTAGAGGTCAATTCTGATGCAGACTCTAGCATATAGGCTTTGCCCCCAACAATTAGTGGGATGATCCACCCACAATGGCTCTCCAAAAAAAGAAGCGACCCTGATAATATTAATATTATCCCAATACAAGAGAGGTAGATTAGGGAATCTGACCCAAATAGGAGAGGACAACCCATGAAGAGACTTAGGGTTGAAGGTTGGAGTCCACTTGTCTAATTCGATGACATTTCCTACCATGAACTAAGGGCCATTAATAAGGATAGCATCCTGAGCTTTAATTGTGTCAAAAAGGCAAACAAAGCAATCAGGGGAGACCATAACACTTGAAGGCACTTGCCCCATTTCCTCGTAGATCATTAAGAAAATAGAAAGAAGGTCTTCTCCCAAGTATTCTCCCCGCAAGGGCTTTATCCGGCCACATTGATTATCATCAACAACATCATCATCTAGTCGAATGGCAGAGCCATCTTCCATCAAGGCTGAAGATTTATCCACAGGGCCAAGCTTCACAAATTCTTTGCATTTCCAGGGGTTAGAAGGATTAGTGCTAGCTTGACCTGGAGTTGGCCGAGAAAATGATGTGTTTGTTTGGCCTTGCACACCCCCCCTTGGTGGGCTATGATGCTCAAAGAGAGGGTTAGTAGTTGTTGATCCACCTCCACTTGGTATGTGAAACACCCCAAAAAATTGGGTTGGATTACTTGGGCATTTTCACAAGCACCTTGTGTGCACTGTCTTGTCATAGCTTATGGACCATATGGCGGTAGCCATTGGAGAATAGGTGTCCGACATTATCCATCCCTGTAGTGGCATCCATGGAGTCCAAAAAATTGACCTCCTCATCAACACAACAAGCCATGGGTTCGAATTACCTCCCTCGGTCACCGCTTGTCGGGATGGTTGCCAAACCATGCTAGCGCCTCGTGGGACCCGTTGGCAATAGGTCTTCCTGCGTGTGCAGTCCCAGGATTGTCGGTCAGGTGTGTGCGCCATGTGCTGCAGCTTGCGCTAAGCCGCCCGCGTGCCTTCCTTGCTTTCAAGGCGTGGCCCCATCGGCGTGCATGCCATGGGCGCCCATGCGATTGCGCACAGCAGCACCAGCGGTCGCCTACGCTCGTCGCCCCATCGCTGCAGCGGGTGCCGATCGGCGCGCTTCGGGTTGTCCGCACGGCCCCGGCCGCCACGCACCCTTCATTGACCATTTGTCTGGCTAGCCCGCAAGAACGCTTGCGCCTCGCAAGAAGATGATCATCCATTCGAGTCTGTGAATCTTCGCTCATTTCAGTAGAGTCTATAGTAGGTGGGTTCTTGCCGAATCAAGAACCGTCGGCCCGTCAGCCAACCAATGGTAGATCCTTGCCTCCTCCATAGCGTCTCATGCGAGTCTACAGTCTGTCGGTAGTGCTAAATGAGCGATTCTCGGTTCTTGCTAAGAACCATGGCTTCCGTCCCGTCCATCCTAGCACAAGGATTGTCTGATCCAAGTGCCACCTCCTTGCCAATTACCCATGCAGAATCTACAGTAAAACCTGGCCATGCAGAGTGAATAGTGTCCGATCTCTTGTGCCCTTCTTTTCCTCCTCTTCCTATCATATCCCGGGGAGGAGGTGACCGCCGGCCACCTCCCGCCATAGTGAGAGAAGCCCTAGGAGAAAACCATGCCCTAGAGAGAGAAGAAAAATCGTGGAAATGAAAAGCCTCCAAAGTTTTTGGGTTCCTTGAAAAGATGCATTTGCATTGATAATGAAAAAGACTGATTACAAGTTATAAAAGTTGCAAAAGAAAGCAAAAACTAGCTACTAACAGCATGTTTCCTATCCTCCTCTAAAAGCACAAAAAATTGCAGAGGAATAGTGTGGTTATCTGAGCTATGCCAAACAAAATCAAAAATAGTAGCAACATCCCCACAAAAATTAGCTAAGCTATTGTTAGATCTTTGTGTGTAAGTAAAAATGACCTGGTGGAAGTTCTTCGGAAAGCTAATGTCTGGAGCATGAGGAAGTCAATTCTGCCATATCCATTATGAAGAGAGAGCTTGAGGTGGTCCACCACCCCTATGTTGTCTCCTTCAATGACAATGCCTTTGTACTCTGTCATCCAAGGCTCAATGATGTGTTGGGTGTAGAGCATGGCCGCTAGTTCCACAGTTGTGCTATCCCAATGTTGAAGAAATGACCCATAGTTTTGATGAAGTCGCCATTCTCATCCCTTAAGACCACTGCAACACCAGCTGACCCATTAGAAAGCAAGGAGCCATCCACATTTTCCTTGATCCAACCAAAAGAGGGAGGACACCACAATGTAGGTTTTATCAGCCCATAGGGCTGGGTGATGTCCCATTGCTTCTGGAATGGAAAAGAGGTAGAATGTGTGATGGAGCTAAGAATGGAGGCAGCAATAATCCTCGGTGTACCATAGCTACGGCCGTGAGTCTTGGCTGTACGAGTTCTTCAAATCTGGTAAACAATAGCACAGTACATTCTAGCCCAACACAAGTTATCACCGCTCGAGAGGGCTTGGAGTAAACTCAAGTTGAAAAAATGGGATTGAATGCATGTTGCCAAATCGATTATGTTGTGTGTGACGGAACATTGGACGAATGTGTTCGTCTATTCTGATTACACCCCCAAGGGCAAAGCGTGGTGTCAGTTAAACCCCGATAAGCAAGCCAAGTGTTAGTTGGCAAAGAGTCTTTGAGAAGCCGCCACCAAAATAGCTTTTCCCTAGGTGGGAGTTTGAAATTCTGCATGTTGTATGGCCAATCTAAAATTTCAGCAAAATAGATTTTGTATAAAATGGAAGTGAGAGTTGTCCCCATGGGTGCCTTGATGAGCTCTGGGATGTTTATTTGGTGCTCCTCCATAATGGGAATGCTGGAAATGAGTTTAGCAAGGTCCGGACTAAATAAGGTATGCAGATTTTTAGTATTTCATCTTCTATTTTTTGCAATCAGGTTTTCTACCTTCCATTCCTCTATGCACTCCATGTTGAGAAAGGTAGGCCATTTGGAAAGAGGAAGGTCTAAAATCCAAGTAGAGTTTAGGAAGTCCACCTCTTACCATTGCTAATCTTCCATTTCAGATTTGAGTCAAAGCACCATCTGGATAATTTTTCCGAATTGGAGTCCCCTGCTTAGGTTCCCTTAGCCATGGGTTCAGCCCATACTTCTCAATCAAGCATTTGTGGAAAGATGTCGGTTTAGAGAGGAATTCCCAAGCCATTCTAGCCCTTAGGGGGCCATTCCAGCTTTCGGCCATGTGTAATCCAAGGCCACCTTTGTTGGTAGGCATGCAGATTTTGTCCTAAGGAACATAGTGTATTCAATATTGGTTGTTATTTCCTTGCCAATGGAAGTTCCTAGCAAGCTTCTCAATCTCCTTAGTAATTCCCTTGGGGATTTCGGTGTGGGTTGTTTGGTACATAGAGATGCAAAGTAAGGATGTCCTTATAAGTGTAAGTCGGCCCGCCATTGAGAGGTGTCTAACTCCCCATGAGCTGATTTTGCCTCTTGCCTTTTGTAGTAGCTACTGAAAGTCAGCTATTTTTAATTTCCTCATGGCAAGTTTAATGCCCAAGTAATCAAGCTCCTCAACTCTTCTGAATCCAGTGAGGCTAGTGATTCTGTTGGCCTTCCATCTGTGTATGGCTTTGCTGAAAATAATGATAATTTTGGTGTAATTGATACACTGATCAGTCCACTTGCAATAATTTTTCAGAATTTGGAGGACACCCTTTGCATGGGCAATAGAAGCTTTTGTGGTGAATAAAATGTCATCTGTATAAAGAAGGTGTGATATGCGTGTTCCTCTAGATAGGCACACCAAATTCACCACATGTTGCTTGATAGCTAAGGAAAGCGTGAGTAAAGGATAAAAGGTAGGAGATAACGGGCACCCTTGTCAATCCACAACTAGCTTGTATCCATTCGGTTCATTGCCCATTTAATAAGAGGGAGAAGGAAGGCAAGGAAATGCTGGAGAATCAATTTGAACTTCATGGGTAACCCAAATTGTTGTAGGATTATAGTTAAGGTGTCCCAGCTCATTTTATCATAAGCTTGCTCCATGTCAATTTTTATGGCCATGAATCCCTCCTTGGAGGTGGAGTGTTGGAATTTATTAATAATTTCTTAAGCCGCCAAGCAGTGGTGGGAGATAGATCTAGTAGGCACAAAGGCATCCTGCTCTTCAGAAATGATATTTGGTAGAATGTTTTTTAGCCGGCACACTAGGATTTTTGCTATGATTTTGTAGGCGGTTCTCCATAGGCTTATGGGTCTGTATTTCGCAGGACAATCAACATTGGAGGACTTGGGCAAGAGAATTACCAAGGTTTCCTTCCACTGACGAATCATGGTTCCATTACCAAAAAATTCCTTGACAGCCGCCACAACATCTTGGCCAATGATCCTCCAAAAGTACTTGTAGAAGGATGTTGTGATACCATCAATCCCAAGGGAACGATTAGTACCCATCGATTTGATCGCCTCCCAAATTTCAGCTTTGTTGATATCTGCTTCCAAAAGATCACAGACCTGAGATGGGATGGTGTTGATTTCAGCAAACGAAGGCCAATCGGTAGTAGTAATGGGATGTGCACTCCACTTCCGCTGAAAAAAGTTCATAAAAGCTTGGCGGATGAGGACCGGGTCTTCCGTAGTCTGGCCGTCATCAAGTTTGAGAGTGTTGATTCTATTTGACCTCTTTCTAGTAGTTGCAACGGTGTGAAAGTAATGTGTGTTGGCATCCCCCTCTTCAGCCCACCTGACTTTAGCTCTTTGCCACCACCAACAAGATAAACGGGCTAGGGTTGAGTTCAGCTCATTTGCCTTGAGTTGGAGGTCTCTTTCGCTCTCCTGTGGAGAGCAATCAACCACCAGTTGCAATTTCCTCTTGTAGGAGTCCCTTTGCTTACTCAAATCTTTGAGCTTATTTTGCACCGGAATAAGTTCCTTAGTGTACTGCATTTCCTGTCCAAGTTTTCAGCCCTGGACCCTTCATAGTTACCTTGCCAACATCTCCACACTAATTTCCAATCCATAGGATATGAAAGCCAAGTGTCTTCAAATTTCAGCCACCATTGTGATTTCCACATCTCCTTAGAGTTGATTTGGAGAACAATAGGGCATTGATCAGATGCAATCCTTGAAAGGTGTTTAGTTTGTGCAAAGGGGAGGAGGTTGGATGCAATGGAGTTGATGAGGAAGCGATCAATGCGCACCCATATTCGACTATTTTTATATTTGTTGTTGGTCCATGTGAATCTTGGGCCGGTAAAAGTTAGCTCATGTAAGTCCCCATTGGTGAGGAATTCCATCATCTCATTTGCCACCGGTGAGCTTTTAAAAGGCTTCCCCCCTTTTTTGTCTTTGGTCTCATAGATGCAGTTAAAATCTCCCCCAACAATGGATGGCAAGATTCAGAAGGAGTTAAGGTGTCCCAAAGTCTCGAATGTGGTAGTCTTTGTTAGCATAACAGATGGTCACCCTCCATATCGCTTTATCTGGCAACTGTATGTCTCCCACAATGCATTGTTCATTTTATGTGAGAGGAGAGAAAGTAATTAAATCATTTCTCCAAAGAGCAAGGATGCCTTCAGATTTTCCTATAGCAGGTTGTTGTAAAAAACTCCAGTTGCGCCCCACAATTTGATCAATCTCCCTTCTAGTGATGTCCGTCACTTTAGTTTCAATATGGTCGATGAAAAGAGCATGATGCTCCACAAGAATTTGTCGGAGATAGTGGCTTGTGGCCTTCTTACGGACTCCCCAACAATTCCACATTATGATGGAAGTCCTAGGTGGATGTTGTGGGAGGTCTCCCCCCCTCCGTCGAAGTGGAATTCACTCTTTTTTCATTTCCGTAGTATAGCTTTGATCGGCCCAAGCTGACCAAGTTCCCGCCAAAAATGTGTTTTAGAAACACGACCTTGCCCACTTTTTGCTTTGTTGTGTTTGAATAATGTGGTGGCATCTTCAGTTTTCTTGGCTGCAGAAAAAATAGTGGGAATTTGAGTTGCGGATGACTCCCCCTTGCCTTTGTCATGTGGAGATGGCATTGGGTAACTTTCTCTATTCTCTTCAAAGTTATTAGAACGGGTGCTGACTTTTCCATTTGAAATTCCCAGAGGAAGTTTCTTCGATAGATCCACCTTGACACATATTCTTGCATATGTGCTTTGACCCCATTTTCTAGTTTGGTTATCCATCCATAATGGTTCACCAACGAATGAAGCTATGTGCATAGAGTTTGCTTGCTGGCTGGCCAAATTCCTTTGTGAGCTTCTCTGCAGAATTTTAACAAACATGTTGTGTGCATTCTCCTGGAATCAAGAAGTCAGTGTTAAGGGGGTTGGTTTCAGCCCCTTCCAAAAAATTTGGAAAGCTGGCGTGGTGTACCTGCTGAGCATTCACATCCAAGCAAATTCTATCTTCCATACAACTAGAATTACCAATGGAAAATGGGGGGTCGGTCAACCTAAAGCCGTCGAGGGTGCCTTGCCCAAAGACTCGAGAGCCACTCACTCCAATGAGGGAGGACTGCATTGACATACCTATGATGGCAGCTAAGCTCGTGATTGAACCTAGAATTGGATTGGCTTTAGAATTAGTAGTCAATTCGGCTTCTTTCAGCGCCACCAATTGATGCGCCAGCCGATGGTTGCTCGTGCTTCCTCCGTGCTCTGCCCGCCGTGGCACCAGCAATTGGCCGCTGTATGAGTTAAGGTGCTCAATTTGAGTGGCTGTAGTCGCCTCCCAGATGTCACAATCCTGTCTAGAGGTCGCAGCCGCATTTCCATAACCATCAACAATGCAATCAGCGGCAACCTCCATATCTATAGTAGCACAGCCACTATAGTTTGCCGCCCTACAGTGGTTCGAGCTAGCCATAACAGGTTCATTGGAATCCAATTCCATTTCTCTCTGTAGTGTCACCGCCTGGTCCTTTCCCCGGAATTGATGCCACTGTAGGAGTCCACGACCATGGTTACTATTCCATTGGTTATTGTAGCTTCTGCAGCCTTATCGATACCCCCATTTGGATTTACTATTTGATTGGAACCTGCTGCCGTGCCTTCTCCATCAAGGTCGTGAGCTTGCAGCCCTCCTTCCTCCCTTAGGCTGCTGCCATCAATGGAGTCTAGTTCCATGTTGTTTCTGCCATGAAAATCGTGTGACGCCCCTAGGTGCTAGCTTGCTGTAGTCTCCTCCTTGCTTCCCATCTTCTCCACCTTCCTCCTTAGAGCCCGCATATATCTCCTTGAGCTCCCTAGTCGACTTCCTCTCTGAACCACCACCAACACCACCCTGGTTGGTCGCCTCACATCCAAGGCACCACCACCTTGCACGCCTCCTTGCTACCACCACCCCACTCCTCCTTGAGTGAGGGGCACCCTTGGTCACAAGATACCCGTGAGCTTCTCTCACTAGAAAACAAGAGAAAGAAGAAAAGAAGAGAAATGAAAGAGCCTCCTGAAAAGTTTTTGGGTTCCTTGAAAGTTGCATATTGCATTAATAATAAAAGAATGTTACAAAAGAGTACAAAAAGTGCAAAGCTAGAAAAGACAACAGACTAGGCCAGAGCAACATGCTCACGATCATTCTCTAACATAATAGAAAAAGCAGTAGGAAAGATACAAGCATCATAAGAGTGCCACACAAAGTCAGACTCAGTAGCAAGTTGTGCACTGACCGCCAGGTTCCTCTACAGATGTGAGAAGATCACCGGTGAAAATGTAAGGAAGCCAATATCATGTGCTGTCCGGGAGAGTAGCCAGAAGTCTCACTGGTCTGGAGGTAAGTCACCACCTGGTTGTCTCCTTCCAAGATCGCCCCTTGTATTCATACATCCAAGGCTCAGAATTGCAAGCATAGCTTGCAGCTCCATGTCCCCCGGTCAAGATGAATAGCCACCTTGATGATGTTGCAAGTATCATCTCTAATCACAACTCTGATACCTGCCAGGCCAAAGGATAAGAGTGCACCATCAACATTGGCCTTAAGCCATCCGGGAGGGGGTGGGGGGGGAGTCCAAGAAGTGTAAGGAATCAGCCGATGAGGCTGCTGGAGCTCCCATTGCTCTTGAAATGGAAAGGCAAAAGTGTTAGTGAATGCCTCCAAGATGTTTGCAGTAAGCTCCTTAGGGGTTCCATGAGGGCGACCGTGAGTCTTCACGTTCCTAGCCCTCCAAACTTGGTATATGACATAGCAGTATGCCTTGCCCCAGGCTAGATCAGCCTTGGGGATGCTGTCAAATGCCTTGAAGAGATCCTAAGAATAGATAAAGGAAGGCATGACAAAACCCCAAGAGGAAAGAACCTGTAGGACAGACATCGTGAGAGAGCATCAGATCAAAATATGCTCCAAGTCCTCCTCCTCGGTGCAGCCCCAAGGGCACTGGACTTCTTCTGTCAGCCCCATCTGTCGGAGCCAGGTGAATGTTGGCAAAGCCCCTTTCAGGACACGCTACCAAAAGAGCTTCTCTCATGGATGCAGTTGGAGCTTCTGAAGCCATGAACAGTGAGTATCGCCAGGAGGGAAGAGAGCCTCATAAGAAAGTGTCGTGAGGGACTTGCTTAGCGGGATGTGTATAAGTTCTGGCTCATCCGTCTCTAAGTCAGGGTGCAGCACCACCCTTTTGATCTAGTCCACCAACTCAATACCAAAGTGAAGCTCCAGCTTTGGAGTGTCCCACAGGTGATCCGGCTATATGAAGGAGCACACCTGGAGGTCTTCAAGTGCAGCCGCATCAATGAAGGCAGGTCTCCTGTGAAGTGGTATATCAGCCAGCCAAGTCTAGGAGAGAACATGTACCTTTTTCCCGTCTGCAAGTTTTCACCGGATGAGAGGTAGAAGGCTCTGAGCTCCACTAAGGATGACAGCCCAAGATTTGGAGTCCCCCCGCCTCAGAGAGCTGCTCCAGATATCATCCCCATAGCGCTCCCGAAGGCTGCGGTGGAGAAGAGAATCCAGCTTCTATAAGAAGTCCCATGCCGTGCCCTCAACGGCCAGTAGCAAAATGGAACCCAAGTCCACCAAGCCTCTTGGGTGTACAAATGGTGGCCCACTTCACATAATGGATGCTCCGCTGGGTAGGGCTCTTGTCCCAAAGAAAGGACCTGCACATCTTCTCGACCTCCTACAACACATTCATAGGCAAAGTAGTGTGTGTCAGTTGGTAGATAGATCCAAGCATCAGGGCTGAAGAAATGAGGGTAGCACGGCCAGCCAGTGAGAGGTGCCTCGAGCCCCAGGTAGTAATCTTCTCCTTAGCCCGCTGAATCAACTTGGAGTGATTCTTTTTGTACAACTTTCACATTGCCAACTTTATACCCAAATAGTCCATCTGCTGGACTCTCCTGAACCCGATAAATCTAGTAATGTGATTTATCCTCCATCTTTTTGTTGCTTTGTTAAAGAGGATGAAAGTCTTGGCACAGTTGATGCGCTGCCCTGTCCAAGCACAATAATCATCAAGGATGTCCTTGATTTGCTTGCCATGAGCCACCAAAGCCTGGGAAATGATCAGTATGTCATCAGCATAAAGAAAGTTTGAAATGTGTACCTCCAGATGCCATGCCAAGATTGGCTCCCTCACCAATGCTAATGACAAAAGCTCAGAGCATAGAATGAAGAGGTAGGGTGAGAGAGGACAGCCTTGACGAAAGCCACACTGGGCATTGATCCACTCAGTCCTTTGACCATTCAGCAAGATGGAGTACCTAGGGTAAGTGACACACTGTAGTATCCAGTTGCTGAACTTGGTCGGGAAGCCCATGAGAGATAGCATCTGCTCCAGAGTTTGCCAACTCATCCTATCATAAGCCTGCTCCATATCCACCTTGATCGCCATAAATTCAACCTGAGAGGTGGAGTGCTGGAATTTGTTGAAGATCTCCTGTGCAAGAAGGCAGTGGTGAGAGATGTTCTGCTGCGAGACAAAAGCTCCTTGCTCTTCAGAGATGAGGACCGGTAAGAGAGGCTTCAGCCGGTTCACTAATATCTTCACAATCATCTTATAGATAGTCTGACATAAGCTGATTGGCCGGTACTTGGAAGGGGAATCTGCTTCAGCAACCTTGGGAATCAGAACGATGAGAGTTTTCTTCCATGAATCATCCATGTGGGAGGTACTAAAGAATTCCTGGACGGCAATGATGACGTCGGTCTTCACATAAGTCTAGAAGTGTCTATAAAAGGATGAAGTGATCCCATCCAGCCCCGAGGCCCGATTGGCCACCATAGAGTGCATAGCCTCCCAAATCTCACAATCAGATACAGGAGCATCAAGAAGAGGAGTAATGTGAGAGGGTACCTGGTGCTCAGAGGGTAAAGAGGGCCAGCTGTCAAGGGAGACAGCCCCCTCAGCCCATTTCTAGAAGAAAGTGGTAAAGGCCACTGAGATGTCCTCCAGGCTATCCATCAATCTCCCATCATCCGCCATGACACCACTAACCCTGTTAATGCAATGTCGAGAAGAAGCAACGGTATGGAAGAAGTGAGTGTTACCATCACCCTGCTGCAACCATCTAGTCTTTTCCCTCTGCTTCCACCAGGTGTTGAGTCTGGCTAATGTGGAGTTAAGCTCAACAACCTTGGAATGAAGCTCATCATCCTGTGCCGTAGTAAGGCCAGCATCAGTACACTCTGCAGTCTGTAGGGTGATAATATCCTGCTCCAGCTTCTCCTTGAGCAAGTGGAGGTTCTTCAACATGCTTCTACTCCAGTAGAAGAGTGCCCGAAGAGTGTGACAGCTCTTTCTCTGGAGCACCGCTACTTTGGTACCAAAATCTTCCTTGCTCCACTTCTGCCACACAAGATTCCAAGCCATCGGGTAAAATAGCCAAGTATCCTCAAAACGTAGCCACCGTTGTGGTGGTGAGTAAGAGCCCAGGGATACTGAAAGTAAGAGTGGGCAATGATCAGAGATAATATGAGGTAAGTGATGAACCTTGGTATCCTCAAGGATGTTGGAAGCCACTGAGTTAACTAGGACCCGATCAAAACCTCCTCTTGCTCCTCCTTGTGTTGGTCTAAGTAAACCTTGGGCCAGTGAAATCTAACTCATGCAAATCGAATGCTCATGCGCCTCTTCCATCTCTGACAACCTGGGAGTAGGTAAACCTTCCCCTTCTTTCATTCGGTCAATACAAGTCACCTCCAATGATAGTTGGAACCTATAGATCCACACTATCCCTGATATTCTACCAAAGCAACCTCCTATAGTGGTAGGCTTTGTTGGCATACACCCAACCTACTGTCCATTAGAAACTGTTAGCCATGCTGACCTTGCCCAGCACCAACTGATCTGAAAGGGTAATGAGAAGGAAATTCAGAAGCTCATGTCACCATAAAATAATCATATCTCCAGAGTTTCCCACAGAAGGGTGACAGAGAAAATGCCAGTTGCTCCCAGCTAGCTTGTCCACCTCCCGTCTAGAGATCTGCTCAATCCTGGTCTCCACCAGGCCAATAAGACAAAGATTATGGCCACCAATGAGTGGCGTAGTGCTGCCCATGGTCTTCTTACGCCCCCACAGCCGAAGAGTATGGAAGACATCAATCATCCATGGGGAAGCGCCCCCCGCTAGGTGTCGAGGAGTCTTCTTTCTTCTTCAAGAGTGACTCTCCAAGCCTCAAAAGCCTCCTTCTCCTTATAGGCCTTAAGGGCCCTTTTGCTGCACTTCTCCCTAGGAGGTTTAGTTGGTTTTTCCAAGCTGGCTGGGGTTTGGAAGATAGGGGAGTGGAAATATCAACCTTTGGAAGGAACTCCTAGAGTGGTGTACCCTTTGAAGAAGGCACCTTCATAGGCCGTCCCCCTCCACCAGTCAATCCAGGATTCTGGACTAGTTTGCTTGCTTCTACCTTCCTCCTTGAAGTAGGTGCTGGCCTAGTTTTCTTCTTTCTAGTGACTAAAACCCAAAGGCCATATTCAGCATCAATGTTGGAGGGGGCCTTGGTAGTCACTAGGGGGAGCAATAATCTGAGTATCTGGTGCTTTTCCTTTGTCACTAGTCATAGAATCAGCACTTACCTGGGTAGTGCTACTCTCACCCTTCTCAAACACTTGGGTTTGAGCTTTTCCCTGCATAACAGAGTTGATATGGACTTGCACAGAAGGAGGGGGTTTAGTCTTACCCAAATCTAGTACAGCTGGAGGTGGTAGGGTGGTAGGGCAGGAGTCCACCTTGTGGCCAATTTTTCCACAAGTAAAGCACAGTTGAGTGAGCCCCTCATACTCCATAGGTTGAAAGAACCTCCCATTCCTTCCATAAATCCAGACTCCAGTTGGGAGTTTAGTAGATAGATCAAGTCTAATACAGACTCTGGCATGCAAGCTTTGACCCCAGCAATTGGTTTGATGATCCACCCAAAGTGGTTCTCCAAGAAATGAGGCAATCCTAGCAATATTATTGTTATCCCAGCATAAGAGGGGTAAGTTAGGGAACCTTACCCAAATTGGAGAGGTCAAACTATTCAGGGACTTTGGGTTAAAGATAAGAGACCACTTGTCCAAGCCTATGATATTCCCTACCACAAACCAAGGCCCATTCATCAACACAGCATCTCTAGCCTCTGTGGTATCAAACAGGCAGACAAAGAAATCCTGAGCGACCATGATCAGTTTGAAGGCACCCCATTGCCCCCATTTCCTTTGTAGATCATCATTAAGGAAATAGAAGGAAGGTCTTCTTCCCAGGATCTTCCCAACCAAGGCTCTTTCCAGCTTCAACTGATTATCATCCACAGCTTCATCATCAAGTCTGATAGTTTCCCCATCTTCCATAAAAATAATTGATTTGTCTACAGGAGCAAGCTTAATGAATTCCTTCCTTTTCCAAGGGTTAGAATGAGGGTAACTAGCTTGGCCTTGAGGAGACTGAGAAGTAGCATTGTTGTCTTGTCTTGGCAAAGGCCCTTTAGTAGGACAATCATGCTCAAATAGAGGGTTTGAGGTTGCTGGTCGTCCTCCCTTAGCAGAAGCATTAAGAACTCCCCAAAAAAAGCTGGTTGGTGCTTCAGAGGCATAATCACAAGCACCTTGAGTGCACTGGGCTGGAGCACTGGAACCAGTCATGGGGAGGTCATAATCAACCGCCCCACTTGGTTGTGGGTGTCCGGCAGGCATCTTCCCTGTAGAGGCATCCATGGGGACCGAGAAGTTTTCCCTATCAACATCACAACATGCCATAGGATCGAAATTGACTAACCCGCAGGCTCGACACCGGTCCCGTCTTTGTAGACGCCTCCTGTCCGTCTCGGTAGGCTGGCAAGCACCGCTTGCATGTGGATTGCCACAATTAGCACTCAAGGTGCCATTCCCATAAGCATTTCGCCTCGGTCTATCCACTTGTCTGGGCTGCAGCATGCTCGTCGGCATACAGCTAAAGGCGCTTGCGCAGCAGCCCACCTTGCCGAGCCAGCGCCGGTGGTATCCTCTGCTACTCGCCTTGCCCTCCGGTGCACTTGTGTTGGCTCTTGGCGCAGCCTCTCAAGTCCATTTGCATCCAAGCGCAATCCAGCGGGCTGCGTGAAATTTCGCGTGCCATGCGTGATTTAGCACCCACCTCCGGGGTACGCACGCCTTACGGGTTGTCCTCGCCCCGGCTAGCAGACGCGCACCTCCTTGATTCCACCTTGTCGTGGCTGGTACCTAAGAATGCCTCCTCCGCCGCGCCAGTGGTGTCTAAGTCGGCGGACTCTATAGTAAATCACAACCGTGTAGAGTACATAGCCGACTTCTTCGCGGCATCAAGGGTGGCAATCCGTTCATCCTGAGGCCAATGCCTGCCAACCCGAGCACCACTTCTTGTCCCTTAAACCATGCAGAGTCTACAGTATAGCCTTCCCTGGCCGATTGTCTCCCCTGATCAAGATCGGACTCCATCCGATCGTCCGTTCTTGGACATTCTTTTGCACTGGCCTTGTTGCATCATGCCTCTACAAGAGAGCCATTCCCCACAGAATGAATAGTCCTGAGGTTCTTGCCATCAAGAACCTCCGATCTATCCATCCAAATTCTGCCATAGGCCGAACCGAGCACCGCCCACTTGTCCTCTGCTCGTGCAGAGTGAATAGTATCTGCTAGCTTGCCTTCATTCCTCATTGCCTTGTCCTGGTGAGGAGGTGACCGCCGGCCACCCCCCATCATAGAGAGAGAGAGTCTAGAATTCCACACCCTAGAGAGAGAGAGGGGCGTGGAAATGAGAGCCGATCCAAAGTTTTTGGGTTCCGGGAAAGTGGTAAAGGCCGCTGAGATGTCCTCCGGGCTATCCATCAGTCTCCCATCGTTCGCCATGACACCACTAACCTTGTTAGTACGATGTTGAGAAGAAGTGATGGTATGGAAGAAGTGAGTGTTACCATCACCCTACTGCAGCCATCTAGTCTTTTCCCTCTGCTTCCACTAGGTGTTGAGTCTGGCTAACAAGATTTTTGGGTTCCTTGAAATTTTGCATTTGCATTAATAAAGAAAAGAGATATTACAAACTAAACAAGTTCGGCAAAAATAAAAGCATGCTAACTTGAAGCTAAATGCTTCCTATCATCCTCCAAAATAACATGAAAAGCAGGAGGGAAAAAACAAAAATTAGCAGAATGCCATACAAACTCAGAAGTAGTAGCAAAGTGTGCACAAAAATATGCTAATCGATTGTAGTCCCGGCTGATGTGAGAGAATAGCACCTGATGGAACTCACTGAGGAAGCCAAGATCGGATTTGAAAGTCTCTGCATCATCTGAGGTAGGTCACCACAGTAGTGTTGTCTCCTTCAAGAATGATACCCTTCAACTCATGCATCCAAGGCTCAACAAGCAGCTTTATGGCGAGCATGGCCTGCATCTCCACGAATGTGCTATCCCAATGCTGGAATTGAATACCTGTGGCCTTGATAAGATTGCCCATGTCATTTCTGATCACCACCCCAATACCTGCAGCACTAGATTGAAGCAGTGCACCAGCCACATTAGCCTTTAGCCATCCGGGATGGGGGAATCCAGGAGGAGTATGAAAATAGCCGATGTGGCTGGTGGAGTTCCCATTTCTCATGAAAAGGAAAGGATGCAGTGTTGGTGAAAGCCTCCAAAATGTTTGCCGCAAGAATTTTGGGGATTCCATAAGGCCGTACATGAGTCTTTGCATTCCTGGCCCTCCAAACTAGATAAACAACAGAACAGTAAGCTCTTCCCCAAGTAGATTTGTCCTTGGGGGTTTGGTCAAAAGCAATAAAGAGAACCTATGATGTGGCAAAAGAAGGCATAATAAGCCCCCAAGTAGCAAGAACCTTCAAGAGGCGGTGAGCATCTAGTCGAATGTGGTCCAGATCCTCGACAGCGACACGGGCATTGAACCTCCTCCACGGTCCCCATTGATGCGGCCAAGAAAGGGTTGGGATAGCACCCTTCAAAATGCTCCACCAAAATAACTTCTCCCAGGGATGGAGCCGAAACCTCTTGAGCCACGATAATAAGAGCAATCCTGGGGAGCAGAGCATCATAAGCAAGCGGCGTGAGTGACTTACCTAGTGGTAGCGAATGACTGGATATATCCCACTAAGTGCAGTGAGTCACCACTCCTTTGATCAGCTCAACAAGGTCATGGCCAAAGTGAAGCTCCAATTTGGCAGTGTCCTAGCTTCTATCTGGTCGAATGAAGGCACTCAACATCTGATCCTCAAGGGCAGCTACATCAATGAAGTTTGGTCTCCTGGAGAGGGAAAAATCTATCAACCAATTATGTGAGAGAACTTGCACCTTGCTCCCATCAGAAATCCTCCACCAAGTAATATGCTCGAGGCTTTGGGCTCCACTGAGAAGAACAGCCCAGGACATGGAATCACCCCTTCTCAAAGAACTCCCCCAAATATCATCACCATACTTCTCCCGCAGGCACCAGTGTAGAAGAGTAGTAGGCTTCTGAATGAAGTCCCAGGCTAGCCGTGCTCTTAGAGAACCAGTCCAAGTGGTGGTTGAATGAAAACCAAGACCCCCAACCTTTTGAGGTGAGCATATGTCATTCCACTTGACATAATGGACACTCTTCTGTGTGGAGCTCTTATCCCAGAGGAAGAATCTGTAAAGCTTCTCAATCTCTAGCAAAACATTGGAAGGGATGATGGTGTGAGTAATCTGGTAAGCTGATCCAGGTAGTAGAGCTGAAGAGAGCAGGGTGGAGCGGCCCGCAAGGGATAGGTGACGAGATCCCCAAGCTAGAATCTTATCCCTTGCCCGATGAATCAACTGAGAGAAATCACTCTTGTGAAGTCTGTATAGTGCTAGCTTGAGGCCGAGATAATCCATCTCCTCAACTCTCCTAAACCCAAGCATCCTAGCAATCCAGTTTGTCCTCCATTTAGTTGCAGCACAGCTGAAGATGATAGCAGATTTAGCAGCATTGATACGCTGCCCAGTGCAGACACAGTATTCCTCAAGAATGCCTCTAATTTGTTTACCATATGCCACTGAAGCCTGAGAAGCAATAATAATATCATCAGCATATAAAAGATGAGAGATGCAGGTACCTCTAGTAGTCAGAGACATGCCCAGTTGGGGCCCCTTCTGTTTGAAGGCTTGGGTAAGGAGCTCAGAGCACAGGCTGAACAACTAAGGGGAGAGAGGACACCCTTGTCAAAAACCACACTAAGCATCAATCCACTCAGTCCCTCTTCCATTCAGCAAGATAGAGAACTTTGGGAATGTAATACACTGCATCACCCACTTGCTGAATGTAGGAGGGAAGCCCATCAGGACCAGAACTTTCTCCAAGGTCTTCTAACTCATGCGATCATATGCCTGCTCCATGTCAATCTTGATCACCATGACCCCAACCTGAGAGGTTGAGTGCTTAAGCTTATTAAAAATTTCTTAGGCTAAGAGGCAGTGATGTGAGATGTTCCTCTGTGGCACAAAGGCACCTTGCTCCTCAGAGATGATGGCAGGGAGGATATGCTTTAGTCTATTAACCAATCTTTGCAACCGCTTGTAAATGGTTAGAGGTAATGGGAAACTTGGATGGACGGTTGGCTGACACTCTTCAGAATGAGCACAATGAGCATCTCTTTCCAATTATCATCCATGCGGGATGTGAGAAAGAACTCCTGAACAGCTGTAATAACATCCTCCTTCACACATTGCCAGAATTGCTTGTAGAAGGATGAGGTAATCCCATCCAATCCTAGAGCTCGATTGGGTCCCATCGAGTGTAAGGCCTCCCAAATTTTCTGCTCAGTAATGTTAGCATCAAGAAGAGTTTTGACATGAGGAGGTACCTGCCAATCGATCGGAATGGTAGGCCAATCATCAAGTGAAACATCCCCTTCGATCCACTTATGCCGGAAGAAAGTGGTGAAGGTAGAAGTAATGTCCTCAGGATTGTCCCAAATGCTTCCATCCTCACTCATGATACTGTTGATTCTATTGGTGCGATGTTTACCAGAAGCAACAGTGTAGAAAAAGTGAGTATTACCATCTCCCTGTTGAAGCCATCTGGACTAGGCTCTCTGTTTCCACCAAGTGTTTAGCCTAGCCAGAGTAGAATTCAGCACCACCACCTTGGAACGAAGATCAGCCTCCTGTGTAGTGGATAGACCATCATCAGAACAATCAATGATCTGGAGTTCAGCAATGTCTTCCTCTAATATCAGCTTTAGAGCCATAGTCATTTTTCCCCCATTTCTGTCACACTAGCTTCCAAGCCATAGGGTAAGAAAGCCACATCTCCTCAAATCGTAGCCACCGATGTGGTCTATCCTGTGCAGTGAAAGTTACTGAAAGCAATAAAGGACAGTGATTAGAAGCAACACGAGAAAGGTGACTGACCTTCGTGTCTCTGAGTAAGTTGGATGCCAATGAGTTGACAAGGATCCTGTCGAGTCTGACCCAAATCTTACTTCTGCCATCCTTATTTTTGGTCCATGTGAATTGTTGGCCAACAAAATCAAGTTCATGCAAGTCCGCGGAGGCCATGCAATCCTCCATTTCCATGCTGTGAGTAAGAAAAGGCTTCCTCCTTCTTATCATCTTGAGTCGGTGCTAAAATCTCCACCAATAATAAGTGCTAATCCACACTAAGAATAGTCCCAAAGTGTCCTCCTGCAGTGGTAGTCTTTATTAGCATAAACCCAGCCAAGAGTCCATTGGGTATTATTAGGCATACTAACACTTCCCAGAACTATCTAATAAGTTAGAACAGTTGGGGTGAACCCAATCAGATTACTTTGCCAAAGAATAATAATCCCACCAGAATTCCCCTATGAGGTGACAAATGAACGCCTGCTTCCAACCAACTTGTCCACTTCCAAAAGATCTCTTCAATCCTAGTTTCCACTAGGCCAATCATCAGATATCATGGCCACGATTAGGTGGGTGGTAGTTGTAGTTTTCTTTTACAATTCCAAAAGAATAGAAGACATTAAGTCACCATGGGGATTTATCCCCGTCGGTGATTCCTGTGTACCTTTTTCCTCTTCTCTGAGTTGGCCTCAATTGGCCCCAAATTTTGCAGCTCCCTCTTAAAGTGAGCCTGAGGCACCCTTGTCCTTGTGGTAGGTTGCATGGTTGCCTTCTCCCACACTAGCTTTTTGAGCTTCTCCACTATGGCTTTGGCTTGGAATATGGGAGCTGAGGAAGCTTCAGCAGTAGGGAGGGACTGCTTTGAAGGTGCTCCTTGAGGAGGAGCTCTTCCCGAGGGATGAGTAGCTGTAGGTTGGCCAATCTTATGGCCTTGCTTCCTGCCTTCCTTCTTCTGCAAGTTAATCTGCTGCTGCTTGTTGTTAGTTCTCTTCTTCCTGGTGACCAGCACCCATGAACCATACTCGAAAGAAGTGGGTTCCTCAGCCTGTGTAGGTAATGGTGGTGAAGTTGCCTATTATGTCTCAGCATTCTTGCCTTCAGTAGGATTTTGATTGGCAATGCTACATTCCCCCTTCTCAACTACAGCATGCTAGGCCATGTTCTGCATAGACTCATGCACATTAGTCTAAATAGGAGGAGAAGAGGAAGTCTTACCCATAGTGGGAGGAACCCCCTTGGTGGGGCAAGAATCAACCTTGTGTCCCACCTTTCCACAAGCAAAGCAGAGTTGAGTAATACCCTCATACTCAACCTGTTGGAAAAACCTTCCATTTCTTCCATGGATCCAAACTCCAGGGGGGAGTTTTTATGAAAGATCAAGCCTGATGCATACTCTAGCAAACATGCTTTGCCCCCATGAGTTTGTTGGGTGATCCACCCACAGAGGCTCTCTAATGAAGGAAGCGATCCTAGCAATATTAGTATTATCCCAGTAAAGCAGGGGGAGGTTAGGGAAGCAAACCCAAATTGGAGAGGAGAGCCCATGAAGAGATTTGGGATTGAAAGTGGGAGTCCACTTATCCAACCCAATAATATTTCCCGCAATGAACCAAGGCCCATTCATCAAGGTTGCATCTCTAG
Source organism: Cymbidium sinense (assembly GCA_021442155.1). Lineage (NCBI taxonomy): Eukaryota > Viridiplantae > Streptophyta > Magnoliopsida > Asparagales > Orchidaceae > Cymbidium > Cymbidium sinense. The sequence goes on along the minus strand of CM038232.1, from coordinate 40,651,685 downwards.
CCTCAGTAATTTTAAAGATACAAACGAAGCAATCTGGGGCAACCATAATTAATTTGAAAGCCCCCCATCGACTCCACTTCCTCTGCAAGTCAGCATTGAGATAGAAATATGATGGTCTTCTCCCCAATACCTTCCCAATAAGTGCTCTTTCAAGCTTCACTTGATTATCATCCACAGCTTGGTCATCCAGTAGAACCGTAATGCCATCCTCCATGAGTGCTGCATTTTTATCTACAGGCCCCAATTTAACATATTCCTTCTTCTTCCAAGGGTTAGCTTGATCATTGTCCTCCCTTGGCCGAGATGTAGCACCATTTGAAGCTCTTGGCAAAGCCTCTCTAGTAAGGCTATTGTCTTCAAACAAAGGGTTAGTAGTAGCTTTACCCTTCCCTTTGTCCAATCCTTGAAGCACACCCCAAGCAAAGGTGCTCGGGTTCACTTTGGCATTAGTGCAAACACCTTGTGTGCACTGCCCTGGACCAATGTGATCAGCCATAAAGACATCTTGGTCAGCTTCCCCACTTGCAGTTGGGTGTCCGACATGTTCCCCACCTGAAAAATCATCCATATGGTCTGGGCAAGTAGCCCCAATGTCATCAATATCACACATATTGTAGGACATACCTTGGCCGAATTGGCTCCCTTCAATGCTCTCGGCTTTGCCTTTATGTGTGCTGTTAGCCTTAGTAAGGCCAGCTTGGTCTTCATCATCATTCATATCAGCATCTCCATTGGCCACTTGTTCAGCCAGTCTAGCATGTATAGTCAATGCACGGCCGGCGAGTGAGCGATTCACAGCTCTGGCGGCTTGTCCTCTGGCCTCTTCCTATGCTAGCTGGTTGGCTAGCACTGCGCCTGCCCACGGGGCTTCCACTATCGCCTCATGTGCACTAATGCTTTGCGCTGTATGGCCAGCACTATTATCACGCCGCTAGTGCTATGCGTTATGGCGGCTTGTGCTTCGGCTGCCACCTTTTCGTGTTGTGCATCCCCGATTAGCGTGCCCCATGCAATTCTGCGTTGTGGTCTCGCCCCTTCATGCATTCGCGCGGCTTCTGATCCGGACCCCGCTCAATTAGCACCGCGCCCGTGATTTCGCGCCATTGCGGTGCCACTCTCCTCCGCCTAGCCGCCGTGGCTGGGACAACTGCGGCCATTGTGTCGTGCCTCAGCCCGCAAAGAAACCACCACTGGTGACCAGTGCCGAGTCTACAATACCTGAGGGCTTGGATTTTTCAAAATCCATTTCTCCAGCAAAACCATCACCACCACTAGCCAACCTGAGCACCTCCTCTTGCCAGAGAAGCCTTGTAGGGTCTTTGGAGAGGTCGCCACCTTCCCTATACTTTCCAAGGTCAACTTCAACACCAAATCGACTGTCCCTTGCAAAAGAACCCATATCCGTCCCTAGCATCACCTTGCCATGGCCCCTCTCCTTCTTGCCACCTTCTCGGCCTTCCCTCATAGCCGCCTTGTCCCTTGGAGGAGGAGGTGACCGCCGGCCACTCCCCACCATGGAGAGAAGAGAGTATTGGAAAGCCGCCCCTCAAGAAAGAGAAAAAAATTGTGGAAATGACAGAGCCTCCAAAGTTTATTCCAAAGTTTTTGGGTTCCTTGAAATTTTGCATTTGCATTAATAAAGAAAAAGGTATTACAAACTAAGCAAGTTCAGCAAAAAGAAAACCATGCTAACTTGAAGCTAAATGCTTCCTATCATCCTCCAAAATAACATGAAAAGCAGGAGGGATAAAACAAAAATCAGTAGAATGCCATACAAACACAGAAGTAGTAGCAAAGTGTGCACAAAAATCTGCTAACCAATTGTAGTCCCGGCTGATGTGAGAGAACAACACCTGGTGGAACTCAGGTAAGATTAGGCTACTGGAGAATGTAAGTCTCAGCATCTCTTAGGCAGTCATGTGAAGTGTTGTCTCCTTCAAGAATGATACCCTTCAACTCATGCATCCAGGCTCAACAAGCTACTTTATGGCAGTGGCATCTCCACAATGGTGCTATCCCAAAATCGAATACACTGCCTTAATAAGATTGCCCATGTCATCTCGATCACCACCCCAATACCAGCACCGGTCGCACCATCCACATTAGCCTTTAGCGGGAGGAGTCCGGAGGAGTATGAAAATAGCCGGTGTGGTGGGAGCTCCCATTGCTCAAAGGAAAGGATGCTGTTGGTGAAAGCCTCCAAAATATTTGCCACAAGAATTTTGGGGGTTCCATAAGGCCGTCCGTGAGTCTTTGCATTCCTGGCCCTCCAAACTTGATAAACAACATAACAGTAAGCTCTTCCCCAAGTAGATCTGTCCTTGAGTGTTTGGTCAAAAGTAGCAAAGAGATCCTGTGATGTGGCAAAAGAAAGCATAACAAGCCCCCAAGTAGCAAGAACCTTCATGACCACAGTAGTGAGAGAGCATCTAGTCAGAATGTGGTCTAGATCCTCAGCTTCAGAGCAGCCCCACGGGCATTGAACCTTCTCCACAAGTCCCCATTAATGCAGCCAAGAAAGGGTTGGGATAGCACCCATCAAAATGCGCCACCAAAATAACTTCTCTCGGGGATGGAGCCGAAACCTCTTAAGCCACTGATAACAAGAGCAATCCTGAGTGAGCATCATAAGCAAGCGAAGTGAGTGACTTACCTGGGAAGATGAGTCGACTCGGGATATCACGCCACTAAGTGCAGTGAGTCACCACTCCTTTGATCATCAACAAGGTCATGGCCAAAGTGAAGCTCCAATTTGGCGGTGTCCTTATCACGGTCGGATGAGGCACTCAACATCTGATCCTCCAGGGTAGCTACATCAATGAAGGTCGGTCTCCTGGAGAGGGAAAAATCTATCATCCAAGTATGTGAGAGAACCTGTACCTTGCTCCCATCAGCAATCCTCCACCGGATAATATGCTTGAGGCTTTGGGCTCCACTGAGAAGGATAGCCCAGGACTTGGAATCATCCCTTCTCAAAGAACTCTCCCAAATATCATCACCATACTTCTCCCGCAGGCACTGGTGTAGAAGAGTAGTAGGCTCATGAATGAAATCTCAAGCAAGCCGTGCCCTTAACAGACCAGTCCAAGAGGTGGCTGAATGAAATCCAAGGCCCCCAACCTTCTGAGGTGAACATATGTCATTCCACTTGACATAGTGGACACTCTTCTGTGTGGAGCTCTTATCCCAGAGGAAGGATCTGCAGAGCTTCTCAATCTCCAGCAACACATTTGAAGGGATGATGGTATGTGTAATCTAGTAAGCTGATTCATGCAGTAGAGCTGAAGAGAGCAGGGTGGAGCGGCCTGCAAGGGATAGGTGACGGGATCCCGAAGCTAGGATCTTCTCCTTTGCTCGATGAATCAGCTGAGAGTAATCACTCCTGTGAAGTCTTCATAGTGCTAGCTTGAGGCCAAGATAATCCATCTCTTGGACTCTCTTAAATCCCAGCATCCTAGCAATCCGATTTATCCTCCATCTAATTACAGCATGGCTGAAGATGATAGCAGATTTGGCAGCATTGATACGCTGCCCAGTCCAGGCATAGTACTCCTCAAGAATGCCTCTAATTTGTTTACCATGTGCAACTGATGCCAGAGAAGCAATAATAATATCATCAGCATATAAAAGATGAGAGATGCAGGTACCTCCAGTAGTCAGAGACATGCCCAGCTGGGGTCCCTTCTGCTTGAAGGCTTGGGTAAGAAGCTTAGAGCACAAGATGAACAAGTAAGAAGAGAGCGGACACCCTTATCAAAAACCACACTGAGCATCAATCCACTCAGTCCGTCTTCCATTCAGCAAGATAGAGAACTTCGAGAATGTAATACACTGAATCACCCATGTGCAGAATGTAGGAGGGAAACCCATTAGAACCAGAACTTTCTCCAAGGTCTTCCAACTCATGCGATCATATGCCTGCTCCATGTCAATCTTGATCACCAAGCCCCCAACCTGAGAAGTTGAGTTCTTAAGCTTATTAAAGATTTCCTGGGCTAAGAGGCAGTGATGTGAGATGTCCCTCTGTGGCACAAAGGTACCTTGCTCCTCAGAGATGATGGCAGGGAGGATATACTTTAGTCTATTAACCAGGATCTTTGTAACCAGCTTGTAAATGGTCTGACATAGGCTAATGGGCCAGAACTTGGATGGACAGTTTGCCCCCGCACTCTTCAAAATTAGCACAATGAGCATCTCTTTCAAATTATCATCCATGTGGGAAGTGAGAAAGAACTCCTAAAGAGCTACAATAACATCCTCCTTCACACACTGCCAGAATTGCTTGTAGAAGGATGAGGTAATCCCATCCAATCCAGGAGCTTGATTGGGCCCCATCGAGTGTAAGGCCACCCAAATTTCTTGCTCAGTAATGTTAACATCAAGAAGAGTTTTGACATGAGGAGGTACCTGCCTGTCAATCGGAATGGTAGGCCAATCATCAAGTGAAACATCCCCTTTGATCCACTTATGCTAGAAGAAAGTGGTGAAGGCAGAAGTAATGTCCTTAGGACTGTCTCAAATGCTTCCATCCTCACTCATGACACTGTTGATTCTATTGGTACGATGTCTAGCAGAAGCAATAGTATGGAAAAAGTGAGTATTACCATCTCCCATTGAAGCCATCCGGACTTGGCTCTCCACCAAGTGTTCAGCAAGAGTAGAATTGACTCCACCACCTTGGAATGAAGATCAGCCTCCTGTGTAGTGGACAGACCATCATCAGAACAATCAATGGTCTGGAGTTCAGCAATGTCCTCCTCCAATTTACTCTTCAGAGAGTTCAAATCCTTCATCTTATTTTTGCTCCAATGAAAGAGGGCCTTCAATGTTTTGCTACTTTTTCGCTGGAGAATATCAGCTTTAGAGCCATAGTCATTTTTTCCCCATTTCTTCCACACCAGCTACTAGGCCATAGGGTAAGAAAGCCACATCTCCTCAAATCGTAGCCACCAATGTGGTCTATCCTGTAGTGGAAGATGGCAAAGCAAAAGGGCGTGATCAAGCAATCGAGAAAGGTGGGACCTTCGTGTCTCTGAGTAAGTTGGATGCCAATGAGTTGATAAGGATCTTGTATCGAATCTTACTTCTGTCCTCCTTGTTGTTGGTCCATGTGAATTGTTGGCCAACAAAATCAAGCTCATGCAAGTCCGCAGAGGCCATGCAATCCTCCATTTCCCTTCACGCTTTGTGAGTAAGAAAAGGCTTCCTCCCTTCTTATCCTGGCGATGAGGATCTTTGTTAAAATCTAATAGTAGGGGCTGCGATCCACGCTAAGAATAGTCTGCCAAAGTGTCCTCCTACAGTGGTAGTCTTTATTAGCATAAACCCAGCCAAGAGTCCACTGGGTATTATTAGGCATACTAACACTTCCCAAAACTATCTGATCAGTAAGAACAGTTGGGGTGAACCCAATCAGATTACTTTGCCAAAGAACAATGATCCCACCAGAATTCCCTATGGAGGGGTGACAAATGAACTGCCAGCTGCTTCCAACCAACTTGTCCACTTCCCACCGAGAGATCTCTTCAATCCTAGTTTTCACTAGGCCAATCATGCAGATAACATGGCCACCAATCAGGTGGCATAGGTAGTGGTCTGTAGTTTTCTTTCGGGCCCCCCTACAATTTCAAAAAAGAATGGAAGACATTAAGCCGCCATGGGGGATTTATTCCCCCCCCCCACCCCGCAGGTGATTCACTATGTACCTTTTTCCTCTTCTTTGAGTTGGCCTTAATTGGCCCAAAATTCTACAACTCCCTCTCAAAGTGAGCCTGAGACACCCATGCCCTTGTGGTAGGTTGTATGGTTGCCTTCTCCCGCACTGGATTTTTGAGCTTCTCCACTGTGGCTTTGGCTTGGAATATGGGAGGCGGGGAGAAGGTGTTCCAGATGAGGAGGCTCCCCCTGGTCTTCACCTCTTCCTGTTGTTAGTTCTCTTTTTGGTTACTTTCAGAAGAAGTGGGCTCCTCAGGATGTGTAGATAATGGTGGTGAAGTAGCCTATTGTGTCTCAGCATTCTTGCCTTTAGTAGGATTCTGATTAGGAGTGCTACATTCCTCCTTCTCAGCAACAGCAGGCTAGGCCAAGTTCTGCATAGACTCATGCACATTAGTCTGAACAGGAGGAGAAGAGGAAGTCTTACCCATAGTGGGAGCAGTTGGAGGAACCCCCTTGGTGGGGCAAGAATCAACCTTGTGTCCCACCTTTCCACAAGCAAAGCAAAGTTGAGCAATCCCCTCATACACAACCTGTTGGAAAAACCTTCTGTTTCTTCCATGGATCCAAACTCCAGGGGAGAGTTTTTGTGAAAGATCAAGCCTGATGTATATTCTGGCAAACATGCTTAGCCCCCATGAGTTTGTTGGGGGATCCACCCACAGAGGCTCTCCAATGAAGGAAGCGATCCTGATAATAATTATCCCGATCGTTAGGAAGTGTACCCAAATCGAAGAGGAGAGCCCATGAAGAGATTTGGGATTGAAAGTGGGAGTCCACTTATCCAACCCAATGACATTTCCGCAACGAACCAAGGCCCATTCATCAAAATTGCATCTCTAGCCTCAGTAGTTTCAAAGATGCAAACAAGCAGCAACCATAATCAATTTGAAAGCCCCCATCTACTCCACTTCCTCTCAGTCGCATTTAGATAGAAATATGATGGTCTTCTCCCAAAACCTTCCCAACAAGTGCTCTTTCAAGCTTCACTTGATTGTCATCCACACTTGGTCATCCGGTGAGCAGTAATGCCATCCTCCATGAGTCGCATTCTTATCTGTTTAATTTATACTTCTTCTTCTTTCAAGGGTTAGCTTGTTCATTGCCCTCCCTTGGCCGAGAGCTAGCACCATTTGAAGTTCTAGGAAAAGCCTCTCTAGGGAGGCTATTGTCTTCAAACAAAGGGTTGGTAGTAGCCTTGCCCTTCCCTTTGTTCAATCCTTGAAGCACACCCCAAGCAAAGGTGCTCGGGTTCTCTTTGGTATTAGTGCAAACACCTTGTGTGCACTGCCCTGGAGCAATGTGATCAGCCATAGAGACATCTTGGTCATCCTCCCACTTGCAATTGGGTTTCTAGCATGATCCCCACCTAAAAAATCATCCATATGGTCCGGGCAACTAGCCCTAATGTCGTCCATATCACACACATTGTAGAACATACCTTGGCCTAATTAAGTCCCCTCAATGCTCTCGGTTTTTCCTTTGTGTGTGCTATTAGCCTTAGTAAGGCCAGCATGATCTTCATCATCATTCATATCATCATCCCCATTGCCACTTGTTCGGCAAGTCTAGTATCTCTAGTCCAATGTGTAGAAATCTAGCTAGAGTGAAAATTAGAGGTCTCGCTAGCGGCTTGTCCTCGGCCTCCTCATGCTGGCGGCCGCCCGGGCCTCCGCTCGCCTGGCACTAATGCCATGTGCATTAGCGCATTGTTGGCCACCGGTACGCCGTCTGTTGGCCACTGTGCTTGCGGCCGTGCCTTCGCTCGTCTGGCGTGCATCAGATTAGCACGCGCCGGTGCAATCTCCGGCGGTCCGCATGTCATGCGCCATTGCTTCGCGCTCGATCCTGCTCATAATCGACACCCGGCCATTATTGGCGGGCGTCAGCCGACTCCTCCACCAGCGCCGTGACTGGGACATCCGGCCTTTGTGTGCCTCTAGCAAACCGCGTAGCCGGTAGATTTCGATTAGACTCTACAGGAGGGGATTTTCAAAATCCACCTCAGAGACCCACCACTTGCCAACTCGGGCACCTCCTCTTGCGAGAAGCCTTGCATGGTCCTTGGAGAAGCCACCTTCCTCATGCATTTCAATGTCAAACTCCCCAACCATCCCTTGCAAAGAACCCTTGTCCATCCCTAGCACCTCTCTTTTGGCCCCTCTCCTTCTTGCCACCTTCTGCCTCCCTCCTAGCCTTGTCCCTTGTAGGAGGAGGTGGCCACCATGGAGAGAGTATTGGAAAGCCGTCCATCAAGAGAGAGAAAAAAATCATGGAAATGATAGCCTCCCAAAGTTTTTTGGGTTCTTTGAAAAGATGTATTTGCATTGATAATGAAAAAGCTGATTACAATGTAGAAAAATTGCTAAAGAAAGCAAAAACTAGCTACTAACAGCATATTTCCTATCCTCCTCCAAAAGACCAAAAAACTGTGAAGGAATAGTGTGGTTATCTAGACTATGCCATACAAAATCAATGCTAGTAGCTATATCTGTACAAAAGTCTGCAAGAGTGTTGTTAGATCTATTTTTATATGCAAAAATAACCACGGTGGAAGTTCTTGATCTGTCGAGCATCGGAAGTCGGTTACGCCATATTTCATTGTTAAGAGAAAGTTTGAGGTGATCCACCACAATATTATCCCCTTCAATGATAATGCCCTTGTATTCGGTCATCCACGGCTCAATAATTTTGCTAATGTAGAGCATAGCTGCCAATTCAACTGATGTGTTGTCCCAATGCTGAAAACAATTACCCATGGCTTTGAGGAAGTTGTCATTTTCATCCCTTAGCACCACTGCAATACCGGCCAACCCATTGGGAAGGAGGGAGCCATCGACATTAGCCTTGATCCAGCCAGGAGGGGGAGGACACAACAAATTTGGTTTGATCAGCCCATAGGGCTGGGTGATGTCCCATTACTTTTGGAGAGGATAAGAGGAAGAATGCGTGATGGAGCTTAGAATCGACAATAGTCTTGGTACCATGTGCCATGGGTAGCGCAGGTTCTCCAAACACGGTAAACAATTGCACAATACATTCTAGCCCAACATAAGTTATCATTGCATTACCTCAATGAGAGCTTGGAGTAAATTTTGGTTGCTAAAATTGAGATTGAAACTGTTTGCCAAAATGGATATGTTGCTTGTAACGGAACATTTAACAATATGTTCAGCTCTTCGATTACACCCCTAAGGGCAAGGGTGGTATCGTTAATCCCCGAGCAAGCCAAGATTAGTCGGCAAGAGAATGATGAGCCACCAAAACAACTTTTCCCTAGGAGGAAGTTTCAAATTAACTTGTATGGCCAATCAAATTTGAAAACATATTTTGTACAATATGGAAGTGAGAGTTGTCCCCATGGGTGCCTTGATTAGCTCTGGGATGTCATTTTGGTGCTCCTCCATAGTGGGAATGCTGGAAATGAGTTTAGCAAGGTTCGGACCAAATAGGGTATGCAGATTTTCAGTATTCCATCTTCTATTTTCAGCAATCATTCCTCCATGCACTCCATGTTAAGAAAGGTAGGCCATTTGGAAAGTGGAAGGTCTGAAATCCAAGTAGAGTTTAGGAAGTCCACCTCTTTACCATTGCTAATCTTCCATTTGATTTGGTTTGTAAGCACCATCACGGATAATTTTCCATTGGAGTCCCCAGTTTGGGTTCCCTTAGCCATGGGTTCAGCCCATACTTTTCAATCAAGCATTTGTGGAGCAGCATGTCAAGTTTAGAGAGGAATTCCCAAGCCATTCTAGCCCTTAGGGGGCCATTCCAGCTTTCGACCATGTGTAAGCCAAGGCCACCTTTGTTGGTAGGCATGCAGATTTTGTCCCAAGGAACATAGTGTATCGAATGCTGGTTGTTATTTCCTTGCCAAAGGAAGTTCTTAGCTTCTCAATCTCCTTAGTAATTCCCTTGGGGATTTCGGTGTGGGTTGTTTGGTACATAGAGATGCAAAGTAAGGATGTCCTTATGAGTGTAAGTCGGCCCGCCATTGAAAGGTGTCTAACTCCCCATGAGCTAATTTTGCCTTTTTCTTTTGTAGTAGTTGCTGAAAGTCTGCTATTTTTAATTTCCTCATGGCAAGTTTAATGCCCAAGTAATCAAGCTCCTCAACTCTTCTAAATCCAGTGGGCCTAATGATTCTGTTGGCCTTCCATCTGTGTATGGCTTTGCTGAAAATAATGACAGTTTTGGTGGAATTGATACATTGCCCCATCTAGTTGCAATAATTTTTCAGAATTTGGAGGACACCCTTTGCATGGGCAATGGAAGCTTTTGTGGTGAATAAAGTGTCATCTGCATAAAGAAGGTGTGATATGCATGTTCCCCGTTAGCGATAGGCACACCAAATTCTGCCCCAAGTTGCTTGATAGCTAAGGAAAGCAGTTCTAAGCAAAGGATAAAAAGATAGGGAGATAACGGGCACCCTTGTAATCCACAAAACATTCATTCTTCTTTGCCCATTTAATAAGAGAGGAGAAGGAAGGAAATGCCTTTGGAGAATCTAATTCGAACTTCATGGGTAACCCAAATTGTAGGATTATATTTAAAGTTTCCCAGCTCATTTTATCATATGCTTGCTCCATGTCAAATTTAATAGCCATGAATCCCTCCTTAGAGGTGGAGTGTTGGAATTTATTAATAATTTCTTGGGCTGCCAAGCAGTGGTGGGAGATAGATCTAGTAGGCACAAAAGCACCTTGCTCTTCTGAAATGATATTTGGCAGAATGTTTTTCAGCCGGCACACTAAGATTTTTGCTATGACTTTGTAGGCGGTTCTGCATAGGCTTATGGGTCTATATTTTGCCGGACAATCAGCATTGGAGGACTTGGGCAAGAGATTTACCAAGGTTTCCTTCCATTGAGGAATCATGGTTCCACTTCCAAAAAATTCCATGATAGCCGCCACAACATCTTGGCCAATGATCCTCCAAAAGCACATGTAGAAGGATGTTGTGATGCCATCAATCTCAGGGGCACGATTAGTATCCATCGATTTGATCGCTTCCCAAATTTCAGCTTCATTGATATCTACTTCTAAAAGATTACAGACCTGAGATGGGATGGTGTTGATTTCAGCAAGTGAAGGCCAATTGTTAGTAGTAATTGGATGTGCACACCACTTTCGCTAAAAAAAGTTCATAAAAGCTTGGTGGATGAGGATCGGGTCTTTCGTAATCTGGCCATCTTCAAGTTTGAGGGTGTTGATTCTATTTGACCTCTTTCTAGAAGTTGCAACGGTGTGAAAGTAATGTGTGTTAGCATCCCCCTCTTCAGCCCACTTGACTTTAGCTCTTTGCCGCCACCAACAAGATAAACGGGTCAGGGTTGAGTTCAGCTCATTTTCCTTGAGTTGGAGGTCTCTTTCTTTCTGCTCTGTCATCCCCTGTGGAGAGCAATCAACCACTTATAGTTGTAGAATTTTCTCTTGTAGGGAGTCCCTTTGCTTACTCAAATCTTTGAGCTTGTTTTTGCTCCAGTGGGATAAGTTCCTTAGTGTGCGGCTTCATTTTCTGTCCAAGTTTTTAGCCCTGGACCCTTGATAGTTACCTTACCAACATCTCCACACTAGTTTCCAAGCCATAGGATATGAAAGCCAAGTGTCTTCGAATTTCAGCCACCGTTGTGATTTCCACATCTCAATAGAGTTGGTTGGGATGCAATGGAATGGAAGCGATCAAGGCTCACCCATATTCAACTATTTTTATCTTTTTTGTTGGTCCATGTGAATCTTGGACGGTAAAAATACTCATGTAAGTCCCCATTGGTGAGAATTCCATCATCTCATTTGCCGGTGAGCTTTTGAAAGGCTTCCCCTTTTTTGTCTTTGGCCTCATAGATGTAGGTTAATCTCCCCAATGGATGGCAACGGTATTGCAGGAGTTAAGGTGTCCCAAAGTCTCCGCCGAAGGTGGTAGTCTTTGTTAGCATAATAGATGGTCACCCTCCATATCGCTTTATCTGGCAGCTGTATGTCTCCCACAATGCATTGTTCATTTTGCATGAGAGGAGAGAAAGTAATTAAATCATTTCTCCAAAGAGTAAGGTTGCCTCCAGATTTTTTTACAGCAGGTTGTTGAAAAAAACTCTAGTTGCCCCCCACAATTTGATCAATCTCCCTTCTAGTGATGTCTGTCACTTTAGTTTCTATAAGGCAAATGAAAAGAGCATGATGCACTACAAGAATTTGCCAGAGATAGTGGTCTGTGGCCTTTTTTCGGACCCCTCAGCAATTCCACATTATGATGGAAGTCATGGGTAGACATCATGGGAGGAGTCCCCCCCAATGTCAATATGGAATTCACTTTTCTTGCATTTCTGAGGAGCTGCTTTTATGGGGCCCAATTGACCCAATTCTCTATTGAAGTGTGCCTTAGATATCCGATTCTGTCTAGTTTTTGCATTTCTATTTTTGAACAAATTCAGGTCATCATGTGTTCCTTTAACGACCAGGAAGGAAGGTGTAGAGTTGTTGGAGTTGGCCTCCCTTCATCAATGTTTTTTGTTGTTGTTGGTTTCCACCGCTATCCTCCCTTCTAGCCTCCAGCATTTTGGTGCCGAATCTATTTTCTTTTTGCATTTTTGTTTACGTTCTGCAGATTTTTACTTGGTGGTGTCTCCCTTCTTGTTGTGGTTCTTTGTTTTCAGGTTTGGAGAGTCTTGGCTTCCTCTGATACTAAGGTCCATGGCCCATAGGTCCCTATGACTTCTTCATTGGCTATATTGACATTGTTGACCATTTTCCTTTGGTATTTCTTTGCTGCCAGCATTTCGCAATTGTGTGTCGCCAAATGGCTTGAATATTCCTGCATGTTATTTGATTGGTAGGCTGGAACTACATTCTGTAGGATTTGCTAAAGTGCTGAAAATTTTGCACTTATCGTGGTTGGGTGGTTCTGAAGTGAGAGGAGGGAGCTTTGTTCTTGTTGGTGGGTTGCACATTAGGAGCTATGTTAGCCTTATCAAGACACATGTCAATTTTGTGTCCAACCTTGCCACATTTGAAACAGAGTTGGGCAATTCCTTCATACTCGACTTTTTGGAAGAAGCGGCCATTGACTCCATTGATCCAGATTTCAGGTGGGAGACTTTTTGAGAGGTCAACTTTGACACATAGCATAAAGACTTTGACCCCATCGCGTTTGATTGTCCATCCACATTGGCTCACCAACATAGGAAGCAATTCTGGATAAGTTATTGCTATCCCAATAGATGAGAGGTGGGCTAGGTAGTCGCATCCAAATGGGAGAGGTGAAGCCTTGCAATGAGTCAGGAGGGAGGGTTGGACTCCATTTGTCCATAACAATGACATTTCCTGCAATGAACCATGGGCCTCAATTGTTTGGAAGATGCATAGGAAGCAGTCAGCCGCAACTAGCTCTTTAGGTTATTATTTAAGAAGTAGAAGGGTAGTCTTTTGCCAAGTAGCTTACCGACTAGGGCTGCTTCAAGTCTTTGGATATTGGATTGCATAGAGTTATTATCAAGAGTAACACCCACTCCTTCATTATCTTTAATTTCATCAAAGTGAACTTTGGCAAGTGGGACAACCGGCGGCTTCCTCCAATGTCATTTTGCTTGTGTTTGATGGCCTTGCTGTGGTTTCCTGAGGATGGGAATTGGGTATTTTGAATGTCCCCTGCCTGCTGGACTCACCACTAAACAATTGGTTTGCATTTCCCCTTGTAGTCTTCTTTGAGGCATTTCTACAAACAGGTTGTGTGCATCTTTCAGGATTCATGAGATTAGTGCTATGGGGTCAGCCAGCCTTCCGAATTGGAAGGTCGGCATGGTGTATTTCACATCCACACGTTGCTATCTACCATACAAGAAAATTATTGTTTGTCGACCATCTCAAATAAGAGATGCCTTGCCCTAAGACCCAGAGCCACCATTTAAGGGAGATTGTTTGGACATACCGATTGTGCTCTTGACACCCGAATGGGTTTGAATTCAACATTTCTATTCAGGTTGCCTTCTCCAATCATCTTAGCCCGACCAGCTACCCATCTTTTGGTTGCAATTCCTCCTGCTTCTGGCCTCGCCTGCCAGGCGGAAGGAGGCGCCGCTTGAGTAGCCATTTCCAGGAGTTGCCTCAAAGAGCATTGCATCGACTTGGCCGCACCCACATTTCCACTCCCGATTGCATTGCAATTGGCATCAGAGTCCATCTCCATAGCTGAAGCTCCACTGCACCTAGCTGCCCGATTTAGAGCCGCCGAACAATTGGCTACTGTTTCTTTGGAATCCAATTCCATTTCACTAGATGCACTCCCACCTGCGTGCTGGTCGGCTCCTACCCATGAACCAATGCCCAGGGAGGAGTCAAGGCCATGGTACTGCTCCATGCATCAGTAGAAGAGTTTCCTGGCTCCGTGAGCTTCCTCTAGCTAGGCCGTGAGCCTTCACTCCACCTTCTTCCTCTAGCCTGCTGCAACCAGTAGAGTCAAGTTCCATCTCGCTTCCATTGTGCCAAACCAACCAAGAGCTATTGAGCTTGTTGCTATCTTCTCTCCCTCATCTCCATCATCCTCTTTGGAGCTACCATGTCTCCCCTTGAGCTCTGTCGACTTCCTCCCGAACCACCAAGACCACTCTTCATGTTGGCCTCACATCCAAGGCACCACCACCTTTCCAAATGCCTCCTTGCTACCACCACCCCACCTCCTTGAGTGAGGGCACTGGTCACCCCTCAAGATACCCAGCTTCTCTCACTAGAAAATAAGAGAGAGAAGAAAAGAAGAAAAATGAAAGAGGCTCCCAAAGTTTTTTGGTTCCTTGAAAAGATGCATTTGCATTGATAATGAAAAAGACTGATTACAAGTTATAAAAGTTGCAAAGGAAAACAAAAGCTAGCTACTAACAGCATGTTTCTTATCCTCCTCCAAAAGCATGAAAAACTGTAGAGGAATAGTGTGGTTATCTGAGCTATGCCAAACAAAATCAAAAGTAGTAGCAACATTCGCACAAAAATTAACTAAGCTATTGTTAGATCTTTGTGTGTTAGTAAAAATGACCTGGTGGAAGTTCTTCAGAAAGCTAATGTCTGGAGCGTGAGGGAGCCGGTTCTGCCATATCTCATTGTGAAGAGAGAGCTTGAGGTGGTCCACCACCCCTATGTTGTCTTCTTCAATGACAATGCCTTTGTACTCACATCCAAGGCTCAATGATGTGTAGAGCATGCTAATTCCACCCAGTGTCCCAATGTTGGAAGCAATGACCCATGGCTTTGATGAAGTTGCCATTCTCATCCCTTAAGACCACTGCAACACCAGCCGACCCATTAGAAAGCAAGGAGCCATCCACATTTTCCTTGATCTAACCAGGAGGGGGAGGACACCACAATGTAGGTTTGATCAGCCCATAGGGCTGGGTGATGTCCCATTGCTTCTGGAAAGGAAAAGAGGTAGAATGTGTGATGGAGCTAAGGGCAATAATCCTCGTACCATAGCAGGTGAGTCTTGGCTATGTGGTTCTCCAAACCGGTAAACAATAGCACAATACATTCTAGCCCAACACAAGTTGTCTCTCATTACCGAGGGCTTGGAGTAAATCGCAAGTTGAAAAATAGGATTGAACGACCCCATTTAGCCAAATTCGATTATGTTGTGTGACGGAACATTGGACAACAATGTGTTCGCCTTCTTCCTCTGATTACACCCCATGGGCAAAGGGTGGTGTCAGTTAAACCCCGATGAGCAAGCCAAGTGTTAGTTGGCAAAGAGTCTTTGATGAGCCGCCACCAAAACAAGTTTTCCCTAGGTGGGAGTTCCAAATTCTGCATACTATATGGCCAATCTGAAATTTCAGCAAAATAGATTTTGTATAATATGGAAGTGAGAGTTGTCCCCATGGGTGCCTTGATGAGCTCTGAGATGTCATTTTGGTGCTCCTCCACAATGGGAATGCTTTGGAAATGAGTTCTGCAAGGTCCCACCAAAAGGGTATGCATTTTCATGAGTCTTCTTCTATTTTCAGCAATCAGATTTTCTACCTTCCATTCCTCTATGCACTCCATGTTGAGAAAGGTAGGCCATTTAGAAAGAGGAAGGTCTGAAATCCAAGTAGAGTGTAGGAAGTCCACCTCTGTACCATTGCTAATCTTCCATTTCAGATTTCGGTTCAAGCTGTAAGCACCATCCTGGATAATTTTCCAGCAAATGGAGTCCCCTCGTTTAGGTTCCCTGAGCCAAGGGTTCAGCCCATACTTTTCAATTAAGCATTTGTGGAGCAAAGATGTCGTTTAGAGAGGAATTCCCAAGCTATTCTAGCCCTGGGGGCCATTCGACTTTTCCATGTGTAAGCCAAGGCCACCTTTGTTGGTATGCAAATTTTGTCCCAAGGAACATAGTGTATGCAATGGTTGTTATTTCCAAAGGAAGTTCTTAGCTTCTCAATCTCCTTAGTAATTCCCTTGGGAATTTTGGTGTGGGTTGTTTGGTACATAGAGATGCAAAGTAGGGAAGTCCTTATAAGTGTAAGTCGGCCCACCATTAAAAGGTGTCTAACTCCCCATGAGCTGATTTTGTCTCTTGGTTTTTGTAGTAACTGCTGAAAGTCTACTATTTTTAATTTCCTCATGGAAAGTTTAATGCCCAAGTAATCAAGCTCCTCAACTCTCGAATCCAGTGAGCTCGGTGATTCTTGGCCTTCCATCCGTATGGCTTTGAACACAACATCATTTTGGTGGAACATACCCGTCCCATTTTGCAATAATTTTCCAGAATTTGGAGGACACCCTTTGCATGGGCAATGGAAGCTTTTGTGGTGAATAAAATGTCATCTGCATAAAAAAAGTGTGATATGCGTGTTCTCCCATCGACGATAGGCACACAAAACTCAACACCGTGTTGGATAAGGATGAGCAGCGAGCAAAGGATGAAAGGTAAGGAGAGTAATCCACAACTAGCTTATCCATTCAATTCTTTGCCCATTTAATAAGAGGGAGAAGGAAGGTGAGGAAATGCACTGTAGGATCCAATTCCGGAACTTCATTGGTAACCCAAATTTGTGTAGGATTATAGTTAAGGTTTCCCAGTTCATTTTATCATAAGCTTGCTCCATGTCAATTTTAATGGCCATGAATCCCTCCATTGAGGTGGAGTGTTGAAATTTATTAATAATCTCTTGGGCCACCAAGCAGCGGTGGGAGATAGATCTAGAAGGCACAAAGGCACCCTGCTCTTTAGAAATGATGTTTGGTAGAATGTTTTTCAGCCGGTACACTAGGATTTTTGCTATGACTTTGTAGGCGGTTCTACATAGGCTTATGGGTCTATATTTCGCAGGATAATCAGCATTGGAGGACTTGGGAAAGAGAAGGTTTCCTTCCAATCGAGAATCATGGTTCCACTACCAAAAAATTCCTTGGCCACAACATCTTGGCCAATGATCCTCCAAAAGTACTTGTAGAAGGATGTTGTGATGCCATCAATCCCAGGAGCACGATTAGTACCCATCAATTTGATCGCCTCCCAAATTTCAGCCTTGTTGATATCCGGTTCCAACATATCACAAACCTGAGATGGGATGGTGTTCATTTCAGCAAATGAAGGCCAATTGTTAGTAGTAATGGGATGTCCACTCCACTTCCGCTGAAAAAAGTTCATAAAAGCTTGGTGGATTAGGATCGGGTCTTCCGTAGTCTGGCCATCATCAAGTTTGAGGGTTTTCATTCTATTTGACCTCTTTCTAGCAGTTGCCATAGTGTGAAAATAATGTGTGTTGGCATCCCCGTCTTCAGCCCACCTGACTTTAGCTCTTTGCCATCACCAACAAGATAAACGGGCCAGGGTTGAGTTCAGCTCATTTGCCTTGAGTTGGAGGTCTCTTTCTTGCTGCTCTGTCATCCCCTGTGGAGAGCAATCAACCACCTATAGTTGCAAAATTTCCTCTTGTAGGGAGTCCCTTTGCTTACTCAAATCTTTGAGCTTGTTTTTGCTCCAATGGAATAAGTTCCTTAGTGTACCACAAGTTTTCAGCCGACCCTTCATAGTTACCTTGCCAACATCTCCACACTAATTTCCAAGACATAGGATATGAAAGCCAAGTGTCTTCACCACCAGCAGGATTTCCATATCTCCTTAGAGTTGATTTGGAGAACAATAGGGCAATGATCGATGCAACCCTTGAAAGGTGTTTAGTTTGTGCCAAGGGGAGGAGGTTGGATGCAATGGAGTTGATGAGGAAGCGCACCCATATTCGACTATTTTTATCTTTGTTGTTGGTCCATGTGAATCTTGGGCCGGTAAAAGTCAGCTCATGTAAGTCCCCATTGGTGAGGAATTCCATCATCTCATTTCCGTCAGTGAGCTTTTAAAAGGTTTCCCCCCTTTTTTGTCTTTGGCCTCATAGATGCAGTTAAAATCTCTCCCAACAATGGATGGCATGCCAGATTCATAAAGGAGTTAAGGTGTCCCAAAGTCCTAATGTGGTAGTCTTTGTTAGCATAACAGATGGTCACCCTCCATATAGCTTTATCCAAATATGTCTCCTACAATGCATTGTTCATTTTGAGTGAGAGAGAAATTAATTAAATCATTTCTCCAAAGAGCAAGGATGCCTCCGATTTTCTGAAGTTGTTGTAAAAAACACCAGTTGCACCCCACAATTTGATCAATCTCCCTTCTAGTGATGTCCGTCACTTAAGTTTCTATAAGGCCAATGAAAAGAGCATGATGCTCCACAAGAATTTGCCAGAGATAGTGGCCCGTGGCCTTCTGACTCGACAATTCCATTATGACGGAAGTCATGGGTGGGCGTAAGAGGTCTTCCCCCCACCGTCGATGTGGAATTCACTCTTTTTTCATTTCTATGGTATCGCTTTGATCGGCCCAAGCTGACCAAGTTCCCGCTGAAAATGTGTTTTAGAAACACTGCCTTGCCCACTTTTTGCTTTGTTGTGTTTGAATAATGTGGTGGCATCTTCAGTTTCCTTGGCTGCAGAAAAAATTGTGGGAATTTGAGTTGTGGATAACTCCCCCTTGCCTTTGTCATGTGGAGATGGCATTGGGTAACTTCCTCTATTCTCTTCAGAATTATTAGAATGTGTGCTGACTTTTCCATCTGCATGCAATTTTTGGTTTTGTGCCATAACAGTTTTCTATTTTGTAGTGTTACCCTTGTACATCTTGTTCTGGTTTTCAATTTTAGGAGGTCGATTCTTCCTTCTTTGCACCAATGTCTAGGGTCCATATAAATTCCCTAAGTCAGGTTGAGCTGTAGCATCGGAGGGCCCTTCTTTACCTATGGCTTGGGTTGTTGAAAATGTGCAGAATTCTAGAACAGTTGTTTTGTCAGAGAGATAGAAATGCATTGGCAATGGGCTCTTTCCCTCTGTTTTCAGAAGCAATTTTATTGCTAAAATCTGCAGCAGGATTGGTGACCAAGCTACTGCAGTCCTACTATATGTTGGTGGATGTTTTTGTTGGTTGAGAGTTTATACCAACTGTTAGAGTCTTTATCAATTCCGCAACCGATTTGTCACAAAGGTGGGTTCGTTGTGTTGGGTTGGGAGGGCTTTTTTGATGTGTGGCATGGCCTTGTCAATTTTACTTTATCCGGACAAGTCTCCTTGTGTCCAACTTTGCAAATGGAAGCATAATTCATACTCAACTTTTTGAAAGAAACGGCCTTTGTAGCCATTGATCCAAATTCCCGGAGGAAGTTTCTTCGATAGATCCACCTTGACACATATCCGTGCATATGTGCTTTGACCCCATTTGCTAGTTTGGTTATCCATCCATAATGGTTCACCAATGAATGAAGCTATTCGAGCTAGATTGTTATCATCCCAATAAATGAGTGGTAGCCCAGGGAGTCGCACCCATAAGGGTGTGGTCAAGCCTAATAGTGAGTTAGGAGAGATAGTGGGGGTCCATCTATCCATATAATGATGCGTTGATGATAAACCACCATCATCGAAGCGTGTCACGGGCACAATTGAAAAAATGCATAAAAACAATCCCAACAAGAACCAACTCAAAATCCCCCACGACTCCATTTACGCCTGTCAAGGTCAATGTTGGGGAGTTTTTGCCTAGTAATCTCCCAACAAGAGCGCCGCCTCTTAATGTTATTTTGCATAGAATGATCGTAAGGGTCACTCCCACTCCATCCTTGTCTTGAACTTCTTCAAATTTGAATTTTGCAAGGTGACCGCCACCATCGCTTCCAAGCATTATTTATAGTTTTGTCTCCTTATGTCATGTGGTATGGTGGCGCCCCTTGGTTTGGTAATCCAGGTGTAATTGACATCCTTTGTCCAAGTGCTAAAAATCTGGCCGGTTGGTGTCCTTTGGAGTTGGAAAACTGATCCTTAGAACCTGAGTTATATGTCTGTGCAGAAGTCATCTAATGATGGGCAGTGGATGAAGTAACTCCTTCCTGCATAGGTGCATAGGGTTTGCTTGCTTGCTGACCAAATTTATTTGTGAGCATTTTGACAAACATGTTGTGTGCATTCTCCTGGATTCAAGAAGTCAGTGCTATGGGGGTGGGTTTCAGCCCCTTCCAAAAAATTTGGAAGGCTGGCGTGGTGTACCTATTGAGCATTCACATCCAAGCAAATTCTATCTTCCATACAACCAGAATTACCAATGGAAAGTGGGGTCAACCCAAAGTCAGTTGCCTCAAAGACCCAGAGCCACTCCTAATGAGGGAAGACTACATTGACATACCGTGATGGCCTAAGCTCACGATTGAACCCGAATTGGATTGGGAATTAGCAATTTGTTTCTTTCTGCCACCAATTGATGCCACCAGATGGTTGCTCGCTTTATCCATTCTCGCCACACCAGAATTAGTCCGTATGAGTTAAGGCGCCAATTTGAGTGGCGTCGCGTTTAAATCACAGAGGTTGCAACCGTGTTTCCATAACCATCAGCAATGCAATCAGCGGCCGCCTCCATATCCATAGTCGCACAACCACTATAGTTTTCCGCCCGATAGTGGTTGGTCGATGGGCCATAAAGTTCATTAATCCAATTCATTTCTCTGCGGTTCACGCCTGTTGGTCCTTTCCTACCCGTGAATTGATGCCACTGTAGGAGTCCATGGCCATGGTTACTGTTCCATTGGTTACTGTAGCTTCTGCAGCCTTGTCGATACCTCCATTTGGATATTTTGTTCGATTGGAACCTGCTGCCGTGCCTTCTCCATCAAGGTCGTGAGCTTACAGCCCTCCTTCCTCCCTTAGGTTGCTGCCATCAATGGAGTCTAGCTCCATGTTGATTCTGTCATTGCCAAAGCCGATTGTTTGTGTGCTAGCTTTGTCTCCTCCTTGTTGCCCATCTTCTCCACCTTCCTCCTTAGAGCCTTGGCTACCATGTCTCCCCTTGGAGCTTCCTGGTCGACTTCCTATGCTGGTCGAACCACCACCAGCACCACCCTTCATGTTGGATGGCCTCACATCCAAGGCACCACCACCTTGCCGGCTGGCCTCCTTGCTACCACCACCCCCACTCCTCCTTGAGTGAGGGGGCAACCCTTGGTCACCCCTCGCATACCCAGAGCTTCTCTCACTAGAAAATAAGAGAGAGAAGAAAAGAAGAGAAATGAAAGAGCCTCGCAAAGTTTTTGGGTTCCCCAAAGTTTTTGGGTTCCTTGAAGTGATGCATTTGCATTGATAATGAAAAAGACTGATTACAAGTTAAAAGAGTTACAAAAGAAAGCAAAAACTAGTTACTAACAACATGTTTCTTATCCTCCTCCAAAAGCACAAAAAATTACGGAGGAATAGTGTGTTTATCTGAGCTATGCCAAACAAAATCAAAACTGGTAGCTACATCCGCACAAAAATCAGCTAAGCTATTATTAGATCTTTGTGTGTAAGTAAAAATGACCTGGTGCAAGTTCTTTAGAAAGCTAATGTCTAGAGCGTGAGGAAGTCGGTTCTGCCATATCTCATTGTGAAGAGAGAGCTTGAGGTGATCCACCACCCCAATATTGTCCCCTTCAATGACAATGCCTTTGTACTCTGTCATCCAAGGCTCAATGATGTGTTGGGTGTAGAGCATGGCCGCAAGTTCCACAGTTGTGCTATCCCAATGTTGGAAGCAATGACCCATGACTTTGATGAAGTTGCCATTCTCATCCCTTAAGACCACTGCAACACCAGCCAACCCATTAGAAAGCAAGGAGCCATCCACGTTTTCCTTTATCCAACCAGGAGGGGGAGGACACCATAATGTAGGTTTGATCAGCCCATAGGGCTGGGTGATGTCACATTGCTTCTGGAATGGAAAAGAGGTAGAATGTGTGATGGAGAAAAGAATGGAGGTAGCAATAATCCTCAGTGTACCATAGCTGCGACCGTGAGTCTTGGCTGTACGAGTTCTCCAAACTTGGTAAACAATAGCACAATACATTCTAGCCTAACACAAGTTCTCACTGCATACCTCAGTGAGGGCTTGGAGTAAATCATGCAAGTTGTTGAAAAATGGGATTGAACAGCCCCATGTTGCCAAATTCTGGATTATGTTGTGTGTGATGGAACATTGGACAGCAATGTGTTCGGCAGTCTCTTCTTGATTACACCCCCAAGGGCAAAGGGTGGTGTCAGTTAAACCCCGATGAGCAAGCCAAGTGTTACTTGGCAAAGTATCTTTGATGAGCCGCCACCAAAATAGCTTTTCCCTAGGTAGGAGTTTCAAATTCTGCATGTTGTAGGGCCAATCTGAAATTTCAGCAAAACAAATTTTGTATAATATGGAAGTGAGAGTTGTCCCCATGGGTGCCTTGATGAGCTCTAGAATGTCATTTTGGTGCTCCTCCATAATGGGAATGCTGGAAATGAGTTCAGCAAGGTCCGAACTAAATAGGGTGTGCATATTTTCAGTATTCCATCTTCTATTTTTAGCAATCAGGTTTTCTACCTTCCATTCCTCCATGCACTCCATGTTGAGAAAGGTAGGCCATGTGGAAAGAGGAAGGTCTGAAATCCAAGTAGAGTTTAGGAAGTCCAGCTCTTTACCATTACTAATCTTCCATTTCAGATTTCGATTCAGGCTGTAAGCACCATCCTGGATAATTTTCCAGCAATTGGAGTCCCCCCGTTTGGGTCCCCTAAGCCATGGGTTCAGCCCATACTTCTCAATCAAGCATTTGTGGAGCAGCATGTCAGGTTTAGAGAGGAATTCCCAAGATATTCTAGCTCTTAGGGGGCCATTCCAACTTTCGACCATGTGTAAGCCAAGGCACCTTTGTTGGTAGGCATGCAGATTTTGTCCCAAGGAACATAGTGTATGCAATGCTGGTTGTTATTTCCTTACCAAAGGAAGTTCCTAGCAAGCTTCTTAATCTCCTTAGTAATTCCCTTGGGAATTTTGGTGTGGGTTGTTTGGTACATAGAGATGCAAAGTAAGAAAGTCCTTATAAGTGTAAGTCGGCCCTCCATTGAAAGGTGTCTAACTCCCCATGAGCTGATTTTGTCTCTTGCCTTTTGTAGTAGCTGCTGAAAGTCTACTATTTTTAATTTACTCATGGCAAGTTTAATGCCCAAGTAATCAAGCTCCTCAACTCTTCTGAATCCAGTGAGCCTGGTGATACTGTTGGCCTTCCATCTATGTATGGCTTTGCTAAACAATAGCAGTTTTGGTGGAATTGATACGTTGCCCCGTCCAGTTGCAATAATTTTCCAAAATTTGGAGGACACCCTTTGCATGGGCAATGGGAGCTTTTGTGGTAAATAAAATGTCATTTACATAAAGATGGTGTGATATCGTGTTCCCCCATTGGCGATAGGCACACCAAACTCAACACCGTGTTGCTTGATAGCTAAGGATAGCAGTTCTGAGCAAAGGATGAAAAGGTAAGGAGATAACGGGCACCCTTGTCGGAACCCACAACTAGCTTATATCCATTCAGTTCTTTGCCCATTTAGCAAGAGGGAGAAGGAAGGCGAGGAAATGCACTGGAGGATCCAATTCCAGAACTTCATTAGTAACCCAAATTTGTGTAGGATTATAGTTAAGGTTTCCCAGCTCATTTTATCATAAGCTTGCTCCATGTCGATTTTAATGGCCATGAATCCCTCCTTTGAGGTGGAGTGTTGAAATTTATTAATAATCACTTGGGCCGCCAAGCAGTGGTGGGAGATAGATCTAGAAGGCACAAAGGCACCCTGCTCTTCAGAAATGATGTTTGGTAGAATGTTTTTCAGCCGATACACTAGGATTTTTTTTATGACTTTGTAGCTAGCAGGTATTACGTATTTAGAAAATTAGCATTGGAGGACTTGAGCAAGAGAATAACCAAGGTTTCCTTCCACTGAGGAATCATGGTTCCACTACCAAAGAATTCCTTGACAGCCGCGACAACATCTTGGCCAATGATCCTCCAAAAGTACTTGTAGAAGGATGTTGTGATGCCATCGATCCCAGGGGCACGATTAGTACCCATCGATTTGATCGCCTCCCAAATTTTAGCCTCGTTGATATCCGGTTTCAACATATCACAAACCTAAGATGGGATGGTGTTCATTTCAGCAAACGAAGGCCAATTGTTATGTGCACTCCACTTCCTGAAAAAAAAGTTCATAAAAGCCATGGAATAGGGACCACCTGTAGTCCGCCATCAAGTTTGAGGGTGTTGATTTATTTGACCTCTTTCAGAAGTTGCAATGGTGGTGAAAGGAATGGTTGGCATCCCCTCTTCAGCCCGACCTAAATTTTCACACCAACAAGAACTGACATGTTGAGTTCATCTCATTTGCCATGAGTTGGAGGTCTCTTTCTTACTACTCTATCATCCCCTTTGGATAGCAATCAGCCACCTGTAGTTGTAGAATTTCCTCTTGTAGGGAGTCCCTTTGCTTACTCAAATCTTTGAGCTTATTTTTGCTCCAGTGGAATAAGTTCCTTAGTGTATGGCTGCATTTCCTTTCCAAGTTTTTAGCCCTGGACCCTTCATAGTTACCTTGCCAACATCTCCACACTAATTTCCAAGCCATAGGATATGAAAGCCAAGTGTCTTCAAATTTCAGCCACCGCCAGGATTTCTACATCTCCTTAGAGTTGATTTGGAGAACAATAGGGCAATGTCAGATGCAATCCTTGAAAGGTGTTTAGTTTGTGCAAAGGGGAGGAGGTTGGATGCAATGGAGTTGATGAGGAAGTGAGCAAGGAGCACCCATATTTGACTATTTTTATCTTTGTTGTTGGTCCATGTGAATCTTGGGCCGGTAAAACTCAGCTCATGTAAGTCCCCATTGGTGAGGAATTCCATCATCTCATTTTCCGCCGGTGAGCTTTTAAAAGGCTTCCCCCCTTTTTTATCTTTGGCCTTATAGACGCAGTTAAAATCTCCCCCAACAATGGATGGCAGATTCTCAAGGGAGTTAAGGTGTCCCAAAGTCTCCATCGAATGTGGTAGTCTTTGTTAGCATAACAGATGGTCACCCTCCATATAGCTTTATCTGACAGCTGTATTTCTCCCACAATGCATTGTTTATTTTGCGTGTGAGGAGAGAATATAATTAAATCATTTCTCCAAAGAGCAAGGATGCCTCCAGATTTTCCTACAGCAGGTTGTTGTAAAAAACTCCAGTTGCGCCCCATAATTTGATCAATCTCCCTTCTAGTAATGTCTGTCACTTTAGTTTCTATAAGGCCAATGAAAAGAGCATGATGCTCCACAAGAATTTGCCAGAGATAGTGGCCCGTGGCCTTCTTACGGACTCCCTGACAATTCCACATTATGACGGAAGTCATGGGTGGACATCATGGGAGTAGTTCCCCCCAATGTCAATACGGAATTCAATTTTCTTGTGTTTCCGAGGAGCTGCTTTTATGGGGTCCAATTGACCCAATTCTCTATTGAAGTGTGCCTTGGATATCCGATTCTGTCTAATTTTGGCATTTCTATTTTTGAACAAATTTAGGTCATCATGTGTTCCTTTAACGGGCTGGAAGGAAGGTGTAGAGTTGGAGTTGGTTTCATTGGATGGAGATCTCTATTTTAGTAAAGCATTTGGCTATTTTATGTTGCTTGCCTAGATTGCTGGCTGGTTGTTTGTTCATTTTTCCTTATTTTGTGCATTGGCTGATGCATTGTTTCTATCTTGTATTTGCATGTTTGATTGGTCAGCTAGAACTACACCTTGTTCTGGAGCTGTAGGATTTACTAAAGTGCTGAAAATTTTCTGCACTTGATCAAGTGGTTGGGTTTCTTTCAACTGAGAAAGAGGGAGCTTTGTTCTTGCTGGTGGGTTGCACATTGGGAGCCATGTTAGCCTTATATGGACACATATCAATTTTGTGTCCAACCTTACCACATTTGAAACAGAGTTGAGCAATTCCTTCATACTCAACTTTTTGGAAAAAGCGGCCATTAACTCCATTTATCCAGATTTCAGGTGGGAGACTTTTTGAGAGGTCAACTTTGACACATACCCAAGCATAAAGACTTTGACCTCATCTGCTCGTTTGATTGTCCATCCACATTGGCTTACCAACATAGGAAGCAATTCTGGCCAAGTTATTACTATGCCAATAGATGAGACGTAGGCTAGGTAGTCGCATCCAAATGGGAGAGGTGAAGCCTTGCTATGAGTCAAGAGAGAAGGTTGGACTCCATTTGTCCATAGCTATGACATTTCTTGCAATGAACCATGGTCCATTCTGGAGCACTGCATCACGGGCCTCAATTGTCTGGAAGATGCATAGGAAGCAGTCAGCCACAACTAGCAGTAAATTGAATTCACCCCATTTGCTCCATTTTCCCTTTAGGTCGTTGTTTAAGAAGTAGATGGGTAGTCTTTTTCCAAGTAGCTTACCAACTAGGGCTGCTTCAAGTCTTTGGATATTGGATTGCATAGAGTTATTATCAAGAGTAACACCCACTCCTTCATTGTCTTTAATTTCATCAAAGTGAACTTTGACAAGTGGGACAACCGCGGCCTCTCCAAGGGTTTGGAGTGTGTCATTTTGCTTGTGTTTGATGGTTTTTGAGGTTGGGAATTGGGTATTTTGAATGTCCCCCTCACCTGAACAATTGGTTTCATTTCTCCTTATAGTCTTCTGAGGCATTTCTACAAATGGTGCATCTTCAGGATTCATGAGATCGCTATGGGAGTTCCAAATTATGGAAGGCTGGCATGGTGTACCTGTTTGTAGTTCACATCCACACAGTTGCTATCTATAATATAAGCAGAAAATGGTTGTTGGGTGTCGGCCATCTCAAATCTGTAGGAGATGCCTTGCCCTAAGACCCAAGAGCCACTCACTCCATTGAAGGGAGATTGTTTGGACATACCTGATTGCTGTGCTCTCGATCGACCTCAATGGGTTTGAATTCTTTCTATTCGTGTTTCTCCAATCGCTCACCCAGCCTACCCGTTGGTTGCAATTCCTCCTTCTGTCTACCCGTATTTGAATGGAAGGAGGTGCTCAGTTTGAGCAGCCGTT
Source organism: Cymbidium sinense (assembly GCA_021442155.1). Lineage (NCBI taxonomy): Eukaryota > Viridiplantae > Streptophyta > Magnoliopsida > Asparagales > Orchidaceae > Cymbidium > Cymbidium sinense. The sequence continues at coordinate 40,624,562 of CM038232.1, read as the reverse complement.
ACCGAGGGAGTTATCACCTCTTGCATACCGATTATGTCCAACTTTCGCACCCGCATTTCCACTCATTGCAGCAATTGGAATCGAGTCCATCTCCATAAAGCTCCACCGCACCTAGTCGATTCAAAGTCGCCAAACAATATACTGCTTTCATTGGAATCCAATTCCATTTCACCAGATGCACTCCCACCTGCTTGCTGGTCGGCTCCTACCCGTGAACCAATGCCCAGGGAGGAGTCGAAGGCCATGGGTACTGTTCCATTGCTTACTATAGCAGTGCTTCCTCTGGCCTGGCCATGAGCCACACTTCCTCCAGCTAGGCCGTGAGCCTTCACTCCACCTTCTTCCTCTAGGCTGTTGTAATCAGTAGAGTCAAGTTCCATCTGGCCTGCCTCCATTGCTGCTGAAATCGAACCAAGAGCTGCCCTATTGGAGAGCTTGTTGCTATCTTCTCCTTGCTGCCCCTCATCTCCATCATCCTCTTTGGAGCCAAGGCTACCATGTCTCCCCTTGGAGCTCCCTGGTCGACTTCCTCTGGCCAACCACCACCACACCACCCTTCATGTCGGTCTCACATCCAAGGCACCACCGCCTCCTCCTTGCTACCACCACCCCACTCCTCCTTGAGTGAGGGGCAACTGTCACCCCCCCCCCCCCAAGATACCTAGCTTCTCTCACTAGAAAATAAGAGAGAGAGAAGAAAAGAAGAGAAATGAAAGAGCCTCCCAAAGTTTTTAGGTTCCTTGAAAAGATGCATTTGCATTGATAATAAAAAAGCTGATTACAATGTAGAAAAATTGTTAAAGAATGCAAAAACTAGCTACTAACAGCATATTTCCTATCCTCCTCCAAAAGAGAAAAACACTGTGGAGGAATAGTGTGGTTATCTAGACTATGCCATACAAAATCAAAGCTAGTATCTATATCTACACAAAAGTCTGCAAGAGTGTTGTTAGATCTCTTTGTGTATACAAAAATAACCTGGTGGAAGTTCTTCAGAAAATTGATGTCAGGAGCATCGGGAAGTCGGTTCTGCCATATTTCATAGTTAAGAGAGAGTTTGAGGTGATCCACCACACCTATATTATCCCCTTCAATGATAATGCTCTTGTATTCGGTCATCCACGGCTCAATAATTTTTCTAGTGTAGAGCATAGCCGCCAATTCTACTGATGTGCTATCCCAATGCTGAAAACAATGACCCATGGCTTTGAGGAAGTTGCCATTTTCATCCCTTAGCACCACTGCAATACCGGCCAACCTAGTGGGAAGGAGGGACCCATCAACATTAGCCTTGATCCAGCTAGGAGGGGGAGGACACCACAAATTTGGTTTGATTAGCCCATAGGGCTGGGTGATGTCCCATTGCTTCTGGAGAGGATAAGAGGAAGAATGCATGATGGAGCTTAGAATCTAGGTAGCAATAGTCTTCGGGGTACCATGGCTGTGGCCGTGGGTCTTGGCAGTGTAAGGAAGTGGGTTGTTTGGTACATAGGGATGCAAAAAGGAAGTCCTTATGAGTGTAAGTCGGCCCACCATTGAAAGGTGTCTAACTCCCCATGAGCTGATTTTGCCTCTTGCCTTTTGTAGTAGCTGCTGAAAGTCTACTATTTTTAATTTCCTCATGGCAAGTTTAATGCCCAAGTAATCAAGCTCCTCAACTCTTCTGAATCCAGTGAGCCTGGTGATTCTGTTGGCCTTCCATCTGTGTATGGCTTTGCTGAGCACAATGGTAGTTTTGGTGGAATTGATACGTTGCCCCGTCCAGTTGCAATAATTTTCTAGAATTTGGATGACACCCTTTGCATGGGAAATAGAAGCTTTTGTGGTGAATAAAATATCATCTGCATAAAGAAGGTGTGATATGCGTGTTCCCCCGTTGGCAATAGGCACACCAAACTCAACACTGTGTTGCTTGATAGCTAAGGATAGTAGTTCTGAGCAAAGGATGAAAAGGTAGGGAGATAACGGGCACCCTTGTCAAAATCCACAACTAGCTTGTATCCATTCAGTTCTTTGCCCATTTAACAAGAGGGAGAAGGAAGACGAGGAAATGCACTGGAGGATCCAATTCTGGAATTTCATTAGTAACCCAAATTTGTGTAGGATTATAGTCAAGGTTTCTCAGCTCATTTTATCATAAGCTTGCTCCATGTTGATTTTAATGGCCATGAATCCCTCCTTTGAGGTGGAGTGTTGGAATTTATTAATAATTTCTTGGGCTGCCAAGCAGTGGTGGGAGATAGATCTAGAAGGCACAAAGACACTCTGCTCTTCAAAAATGATGTTTGGTAGAATGTTTTTCAGTCGGTACACTAGGATTTTTGCTATGACTTTGTAGGCGGTTCTACATAGGCTTATGGGTCTGTATTTCATAGGATAATCAGCATTGGAGGACTTGGGTAAGAGAATAACCAAGGTTTCCTTCTACTGAGGAATCATGGTTCCACTACCAAAAAATTCCTTAATAGCCGCCACAACATCTTAGCCAATGATCCTCCAAAAGTACTTGTAGAAGGATGTTGTGATGCCATCAATCCCAGGGGCACGATTAGTACCCATCGATTTGATTGCCTCCCAAATTTTAGCCCCGTTGATATCTGCTTCCAACAGATCACAAACCTAAGATGGGATGGTGTTGATTTTAGCAAACGAAGGCCAATTGTTAGTAGTAATGGGATGTACACTCCACTTCCGCTGAAAAAAGTTCATAAAAGCTTTGTGGATTAGGACCGGGTCTTCCGTAGTCTGGCCATCATCAAGTTTGAGGGTGTTGATTCTATTTGACCTCTTTCTAGCAGTTGGAATGGTGTGAAAGTAATGTGTGTTGGCATCCCCCTCTTCAACCCATCTGACTTTAGCTCTTTGCCACCACCAACAAGATAAACGGGCCAGGGTTGAGTTCAGCTCATTTGCCTTGAGTTGGAGGTCACTTTCTTGCTACTCTGTCATCCCCTGTGGAGAGCAGCCAGCTGCCTGTAGTTGCAGAATTTCCTCTTGTAGGGAGTCCCTTTGCTTACTCAAATCTTTGAGCTTATTTTTTCTCCAGTGGAATAAGTTCCTTCTGTCATGCATTTCCAAAGTTTTCAGCCTGACCCTTCATAGTTACCTTGCCAACATCTCCACTCTAATTTCCAAGCCATAGGATATGAAAGCCAAGTGTCTTCAAATTTCAGCCACCGTTGTGATTTCCACATCTACTTAGAGTTGATTTGGAGAATAATAGGGCAATGATCAGATGCAATCCTTGAAAGGGGTTTAGTTTGAGCAAAGGGGAGGAGGTTGGATGCAATGGAGTTGATGAGGAAGCCATCCATTATTTTTCTTTGTTGTTGGTCCATGTGAATCTTGGGTTAAAGACACTCATGTAAGTCCCCATTGGTGAGGAATTCCATCATCTCATTTGCCGGGTGAGATTTTAAAAGGCTTCCCTCTTTGGCCTCATACATTCGCTAAAATTTCCCCAACAATGGATGTAGGTATTGAAGGAGTTAAGGTGTCCCAAAGTCTCTCAATGTGGTAGTCTTGTTAGCATAAGATGGTCACCCTCCATATAGCTTTATCAGCATGTATGTCTCCCATGCATTGTTCATTTTGCGTGAGAGGATAGAAAGTATTAAATCATTGCTCCAAAGAGCAAGGCCTCAGATTTTCCTCTACAGGTTGTTGTAAAACTCAGTTGCACCCACAATTTGATCAATCTCCCTTCTAGTGATGTCCGTCACTTTAGTTTCTATAAGGCCAATGAAAAGAGCTTGATGCTCTACAAGAATTTGCTGGAGATAGTGGCCCATGGCCTTCTTACGGACTCCCCGATAATTCCATATTATGACGGAAGTCATGGGTGGACGTTACGAGAGGTCTCCCCCCCCGCCGTCAATGTGGAATTCACTCTTTTTTTGTTTTTGTGGTATCACTTTGATCGGCCCAAGCTGACCAAGTTCCCGCTGAAAATGTGTTTTAGAAACACGGCCTTGCCCATTTTTTGCTTTGTTGTGTTTGAATAATGTGGTGGCATCTTCAGTTTCCTTGGCTATAGAAAAAACTGTGGGAATTTGAGTTGCGGATGACTCCCCCTTATCGTTGTACATCTTGTTCTGGTTTTCAATTTTAGGAGGCTAATTCTTCCTTCTTTGCACCAATGTCCAGGGTCTATATGAATTCCCTAAGTCAAGTTGAGCTGTAGCATCAGAGGGGCCTTCTTTACCTATGGCTTGGGTTGTTGAAAACGTGCAATCGGACAGAATGCTTTTGAGCTCGAGAATTGATAGTGCTGAAATCTGCATTGGCAATGGCTCTTTCCTCTGTTTTGAGGTAGTTTTATTCTGAAATCTATAGCAGATTGGTGACCAACTGCACTATATGTTGGTGGATGTTTTGTTGGTTGAGAGAGTTTATACACAGTTGTTGAGTCTTTGCTGAATTCCTGCACCCGATTTGTCACAAAGGTGGGTTGCTGTTGTGTTGGGTTGGGGGAGTTGGTGGGCTTGTTGATGTGTGGCATGGCCTTGTCAATTTTTGCTTTATCTGGACAAGTCTCCAGCTTGTGTCCAACTTTGCTGCAATGGAAGCATAATTGGGCAATACCCTCATACTCAACTTCTTGAATGAAACGACCTTTGTAGCCATTGATCCAAATTCTCGGAGGAAGTTTCTTCGATAGATCCACCTGACACATATCTGTGCATATGTGCTTTGACCCCATTTACTAGTTTGGTTATCCATCCATAATGGTTCACAATGAAAATATTCAAGCTAGATTGTTATCATCCCAATAAATGAGTGGTAGCCAGTCGCATCCATAAGGGGTGTGGTCAAACTAATAGTGAGGAGAGAAAGTGGGGGTCCATCTATCCATAGCAATGACGTTGCCGACGATAAACCACGGTCCATTACTTAGAACTGCATCACGGGCTTCGACAGATTGAAAAATGCATAAAAAATAATCCGGTCCAACAAGAACCAACTCAAAATCCCCCACACTCCATTTAGTCTCGGTCAATGTTGAGGAAGTAGAAGGGGAGTTTTTTTTCTAGTAATCTCCCAACAAGAGCTGCCTCCAGCCTCTTAATGTTGTTTTGCATAGAATGATCGTCAAGGGTCACTCCCACTCCATCCTTGTCTTGAACTTCTTCAAATTTGAATTTTGCAAGTGGGACCACCACCGGTTGCTTCCAAGCATTATTTGTAGTTGTGCCTTGTCTCCTATGTCATGTGTGGTATGGTGGCGCCCCTTGGTTTGGTAATCCGTGTAATTGACATCCTTGTCCAAGTGCTTTCGGCTTGGTGTCCTTTGGAGTTGGAAAACAGATCCTTAGAACCTGAGTTATATGTTTGTGCAGAAGTCATCTGATGATGGGCAGTGGATGAAGTAACTCCTTCCTGCATAAGTGCATAGAGTTTGCTTGCTGGCTGGCCAAATTTCTTTGTGAGCTTCTCTGCAGCATTTTGACAAACATGTTGTGTACATTCTCCTGGATTCAAGAAGTCATATGGTCCAGCTTCATTTGGAAGGCTGGTGTGGTGTACCTGTTGAGCATTCACATCCAAGCAAATTCTATCTTCCATACAACCAGAATTACCAATGAAAAGTGGGGGGTCGGTCAACCCAAAGCCGTCGGGGGTGCCATGTCCAAAGACCCGAGAGCCACTCACTCCAATGAGGGAAGACTGCATTGACATACCTGTGATGGCAGCTAAGCTCGCGATTGAACTTGGAATTGGATTGGCTTTAGAATTAGCAGTCAATTTGGCTTCTTTCGGTGCCACCAATTGATGCGCCACCCAATGGTTGCTGCACTTCCTCCATTCTCTGCCTGCAGCGGCACTAGCAATTGGCCGCTGTATGAGTTAAGGCGCTCAATTTAAGTGGCCGTAGTCGCCTCCCGGTTGTCGCGATCCTGTCTAGAGGTCACAGTCGCATTTCCATAACCATCTGCAATGCCGGTAGCCTCCATATCCAGTCGACTATGATGCGCCACCCGATAGTGGTTGGTCGAGTTAGCCATAACAAGTTCATTGGAATCCAATTCCATTTCTCCTGCCGGTGTCCACTGTCCTTTCCTGCCCGTGAATTGATGCCACGGAGTCCATGGCCATGGTTACAGTTCCATTGGTTCAGGTTTCTGACCTTGGATACCTCCATTTAGATTTATTATTCGATTGGAACCTGCTGCAGTGCCTTCTCCATCATGGCCATAAGCTTGCAGCCCTCCTTCCTCCCTTAGGCTGCTGTCGTCAATGGAATCTAGCTCCATGTTGATTGTTGTCATGGCTGCTAGAATCTGCCCTAGGTGCTAGCATGCTGCTGTCTCCTCCTTGCTGCCCATCTTCTTCACCTTCCTCCTTGGAGCCTTGGCTGCCCTGTCTCCCCTTGGAGCTCCCTAGTCGACTTCCTCTGCTGGCCGAACCACCACCAGCACCACCACCTTGTCGACTGCCCTCCTTGCTACCACTAACCCCACTCCTCCTTGAGTGAGGGGCACCTGGTCACCCCATAGAAGCTTCTCTCACTAGAAAACAAGAGAAGAAAAGAAGAGAAATGAAAGAGCCTCCAAAGTTTTTGGGTGTCAGGCCAAAGTTTTTGGGTTCCTTGAAATTTGCATTTGCATTGATAAAGAAAGATATTACAGGCTAAATAAGATCAGCAATAAAAGAAAAGCAAACTAACTTGAAGCTAAATGCTTCCTATCATCCTCCAAAATAACATGAAAAGTAGGAGGGATAAAATAAAAATCGTGATATCATACAAACTTCAGTAGTAGCAAAGTGTGCACAAAATCTGCTAACCATTGTAGTCCTGATGTGAGAGAACGCACTGGTGGAACTCACAAGAAGCCAAGATCAGGCCTAAGGTGAGAGGTTGTCCAAGAACTCTCAGCATCTTCAGAAGGTCACCGTAGTGTTGTCTCCTTCAAGAATGATACCCTTCAACTCATGCATCCAGGGCTCAACAAGCTGCTTGATGGCGAGCATGGCCTGCATCTCTACAAAGGTGCTATCCCAATGCTGGAACTGAATACCTACAGCCTTGATAAGATTTCCCATGTCATCTCCATACACCAACACCGGGCAAGCGGTGCAGATCACATTAGCCTTTAGCCATCCGGGAGGGGGAGGGAGTCCAGGAGGAGTATGAAAACAGCCGGTGTGGCTGGTGGAGCTCCCAATGCTCATGAAAAGGAAAGGATGCAGTGTTGGTGTGAGCTTCCAAAATGTTTTCCGCAAGAATTTTGGGGGTTCCATAAGGCCGTCCATGAGTCTTTGCATTCCTGGCCCTCCAAACTTGATAAACAATGAGCGAGCTCTACCCCAAGTAGATCATCTTTGGGGTTTGGTCAAAAGAAGAGAGATCTGATGAGGCAAAGGAAGGCATAACAACAAGTATGAACCTTCAGACCAAAGTGAGAGAGCATCTAGTCGGTCCAAAAAATCCTCTGCATTGGGCATTTTCCCAAGAAAAGGTTGGGATATTAAACTTCAAAATGCGCCACCAAAATAACTTCTCTCGAGGATGGAGCCGAAACCTCTAAAGCCACTGATAACAAGAGCAATCCTGCAGGAACAGAGCATCATAAGCAAGTGAAGTGAGTGACTTACTTAGGGGTAGATGAGTCAACTCCGGGATATCCGCCACTAAGTTTGAGTGAGTCACCACTCCTTTGATCAGCTCAACAAGGTCATGGCCAAAGTGAAACTTCAATTTGATAGTGTCCCAGCTTCTATATGGTCGAATGAAGGCACTCAACATTTGTTCCTCGAGGGCAGCTACATCAATGAAGGTCGGTCTCCTGGAGAGGGAAAAGTCTACAGCCAAGTATGTGAGAGAACTTGCACCTTGCTTCCATCAGCAATCCTCCATCGGATAATATGCTTGAGGCTTTGGGCTCCACTAAGAAGAATAGCCCAGGACTTGGAATCACCCCTCCTCAAAGAACTCCCCCAAATATCATCACCATACTTCTCCCACAGGCACTGGTGTAGAAGAGTAGTAGGCTTCTGAATGAAGTCCCAGGCTAGTCGTGCCCTTAAAGGGCCAGTCCAAGTGGTGGCTGAATGAAAACCAAGGCCCCCAACCTTCTGAGGTGAACATATGTCATTCCACTTGACATAATGGACACTCTTCTATGTGGAGCTCTTATCCCAGAGGAAGGATCTGCAAAGCTTCTCAATCTCCAGCAAAACATGTGAAGGGATGATGGTATGTGTAATCTGGTAAGCTGATCCAAGCAATAGAGCTGAAGAGAGTAAGGTGGAGCGGCTCGCAAGGGATAGGTGACGGGATCCCCAAGCTAGAATCTTCTCCCTTGCCCGATGAATTAGCTGAGAGTAATCACTCCTGTGAAGTCTTTGTAGTGCTAGCTTGAGGCCAAGATAATCCATCTCCTAGACTCTCCTAAACCCAAGCATCCTTGCAATCTGATTTGTCCTCCATCTAATTGCAGCACGGCTATAGATGATAGTAGATTAGCGAGTGACAGCCGGTCAACAGTACTCCTCAAGAATGCCTCCAATTTGTTTTCCATGTGCAACTAATGCCTGAGAAGCAATAATAATATCATCAGCACATAAAAGATGAGAGATGTAGGTGCCTCCAATAATCAAAGACATGCCCAGCTGGGGCCCCTTCTGCTTGAAGGCTTGGGTAAGAAGCTCAGAGCACAGGATTAATAAGTAAGGGGAGAGCGGACACCCTTGTTGAAAACCACACTGAGCATCAATCCACTCAGTCTGTCTTCCATTCAGTAAGATAGAGAACTTCGAGAATGTAATACACTACATCACCCACTTGCTAAATGTAGGAAGGAAACCCATCAAAACCAGGACTTTCTCCAAAGTCTTCCAACTCATGTGATCATATGCCTGCACCATGTCAATCTTGATCACCATGCCCCCAACCTGAGAGGTTGAGTGCTTAAGCTTATTAAAGATTTCCTGGGCTAAGAGGCAGTGATGTGAGATGTTCCTTTGTGGCACAAAGACACCTTGCTCCTCAGAGATGATGGCAGGGAGGATATGCTTCAGTCTATTAACCAGGATCTTTGCAACCAGCTTGTAAATGGTCTGACATAGACTAATAGGCCGAAACTTGGATGGGCAGTTGACCTTAGCACTCTTCGGAATCAGCATAATGAGAGTCTCTTTCCAATTGTCATCCATGCAATAAATGAGAAAGAACTCTGACAACATCATCCTCCTTACACACCTTGCTTGTAGAAGGGCGAGGTAATCCCATCCAATCCTGGAGCTCTATTGGGCCCCATCGAGTGTAAGGCCTCCCAAATTTCCTTCTCTGTAATGTTAGCATCAAGAAGAGTTTTGACATGAGGAGGTACCTGCCTGTCGCTCAGAATGGTAGGCCAATCATCAAGTGAAACATCCCCTTCGATCCACTTATGCCGGAAGAAAGTGGTGAAGGCAGAAGTAATGTCCTCAGGACTATCCCGAATGCTTCCATCCTCACTCATGACACTATTGATTCTATTGGTGCGATGTCTAGCAGAAGCAACAGTGTGGAAAAAGTGAGTATTACCATCTCCCTGTTGAAGCCATCTGGACTTGGCTCTCTATTTCCACCAAGTGTTGAGCCTAGCAAGAGTAGAATTCAACTCCACCACTTTGGAACGAAGATCAGCTCCTGTGTAGTGGATAGACCTTCATTAGAACAATCAATAATCTAGAGTTTGGTAATGTCCTCCTCCAATTTACTCTTCAGAGAGTTCAGATCCTTCATCTTGCTTTTACTCCAATGAAAGAGAGCCTTCAATGTTCGCTCTCGTTGGAGAATATCGCCAGAGCCATAATCATTTTTCTCCCATTTCTACCACACAAGCTTCCAGGCCATAGGGTAAGAAAGCCACACCTCCTCAAATCGTAGCCACCGGTGTGGTCTATCCTACGCAGGGAAAGTAACTGAAAGCAATAAGGGACAGTGGTCAGAAGCAATATGAGAAAGGTTACTGACCTTCGTGTATCTGAGTAGGTTGGATGCCAAGGAGTTGATAAGGATCCTATCGAGTCTGACCCAAATCTTTACTTCATCCTTGTTGGTCCATGTGAATTGGCCAACAAAATCAAGCTCATGTAAGTCGGAGGCCATGCAATCCTCCATTTCCGCAGTGAGTAAGAAAGGCTTCCCTCCCTTCTTATCCTGGCGGTCGATGTAGTTAAAATCTCCACCAATAATAGTAGGGGGGCTGGCGATCTACATTGCTAAGAATAGTCCAAAGTGTCCTCCTGGTGATAATCTTTATTAGCATAAACCCAAAGAGTCCACTGGTGTTATTAGGCATACTAACACTTCCATATCTCTGATCGGAACAGGTTGGGGTGAATCGATTGCTTTGCCAAAGAATAATAATCCCACCAAAATTCCCTATAGAGGGATGACAAATGAACTGCCAGCTGCTTCCAACCAACTTGTCCACTTCCCGCCGAGAGATCTCCTCAATCCTAGTTTCCACTAGGCCAATCATACATATATCATGGCCTGTCGGTGTGGGTAGGTAGTGTTTTTCTTCGCCCCTACAATTCAAAAGGATGGATGACATTAAGTCACCATGGAGATTTATACCCCCCTCCCCTGCGTGATTCCTGTACCTTTTCCTCTTCTTTGAGCTGGCCTCAATTGGCCCCAAATTCTGTAGCTCCCTCTCAAAGTGTGCCTGAGACACCCTTACCTTTATGGGAGTATGCATGGTTGCCTTCTCCTACACTGGCTTTTTGAGTTTCTCCACTGTGGCTTTGGCTTGAAATATATGGGGGAGGACAATAGGGAGGGGCTCTTTGAAGAGGTCGGGTTGGCCACCTTGCCTTCTTCCCACCTCTTCAAGTTAATGCTTGTGTTAGTTCTCTTCTTCACGGTGACCAGACCAAGGACCATACTGAAGTGGGTTCCTCAGTTGTAGGTAATGGTGGTGGAATAGCCTTTGTCATTCTTACCTTTAGTGGGATTGATTGGCTACATTCCACTTCGCCTAAAGCAAGCTGGGCCAAGTTCTGCATAGACTCATGCACATTAGTCTAGACAGGAGGAGAAGAGGAAGTCTTACCCGTAGTGGGAGCAGCTGGAGGAACTCTTTTGGTGGGGGCAAGAATCAACCTTGCGTCCCACCTTTCCACAAGCAAAGCAGAGTTGAGTAATACCCACATACTCAACATGTTGGAAAAACCTTTGGTTTCTTCCATGGATCCAAACTCCAGGGGGAGTTTCTGTGAAAGATCAAGTGTTGCATACTCTGGCAAACATGCTTTTCCTTCCATGGATCCAAACTCCAGGGGGAGTTTCTGTGAAAGATCAAGTGTTGCATACTCTGGCAAACATGCTTCGCCCCCATGAGTTTGTTGGGTGATCCACCCACAGAGGCTCTCCAATGAAGAAAGCGATCCTGGCAATATTAGTGTTATCCCAATAAAGCAGAGGGAGGTTAGGAAAGCATACCCAAATCAGAGAGGAGAGCCCATGAAGAGATTTGGGATTGAAAGTGGGAGTCCACTTATCCAACCCAATAACATTCCCCGCAATGAACCAAGGCCCATTAATTAAGACTACATCTCTAGCCTTAGTAGTTTCAAAGATGCAAACGAGGCAATCTGGGGCAACCATAATTAATTTGAACGCCCCCCACCAACTCCACTTCCTCTACAGGTCTACATTGAGATAAAAATATGATGGCCTTCTCCTCAATATCTTTCGAACAAGTGCTCTTTCAAGCTTCAATTGATTGTCTCCATAGCTTGGTCATCAAGTAGAACAGTAATGCCATCCTCCATGAGTGCTGCATTTTTATCTATAGGCCCCAATTTTACGTATTCTTTCTTCTTCCAAGGGTTGGCTTGATCATTAGAATGCTTGCCCTCCATTGGTCGAGAGGTAGCACCATTTGAAGCTCTAGGAAGTATGGGCTAGAGATGAAAGAGCTCCCCCAAAGTTTTTGGGTTCCTTGAAATTTTGCATTTGCATTAATAAAGAAAAAGGTATTACAAACTAAGCAAGTTCGATAAAAAGAAAAGCATGCTAACTTAAACTAAATGCTTCCTATCATCCTCCAAAATAACATGAAGCAGGAGGGATAAAACAAAAATTAGTAGAATGCCATACAAACTCAGAAGTAGTAGCAAAGTGTGCACAAAAATCTGCTAACCGATTGTAGTTCCGGCTGATGTGAGAGAGACACACGGTGGAACTCTCAGAAAAGAATATTAGGTGGGGAGGGTAACTCTGCAGAAGCATCTTCTAGAGGTAGGTCACCACAGTAGTGTTGTCTCCTTCAAGAATAATACCCTTCAACTCATGCATCTAGGGCTCAACAAGCTGCTTGATGGCGAGCATGGCCTGCATCTCCACAAAGGTGCTATCCCAATGCTGGAACTAAATACCTGCGGCCTTGATAAGATTGCCCATGTCATCTCTGATCACCACCCCAATACCTGCAACACTAGACTGATGTAGTGCACCATCCACATTAGCCTTTAGCCATCCGGGAGGGGGGAGTCCAGGAGGAGTTTGAAAACAGTCGGTGTGGCTGGTGGAGCTCCCATTGCTCACGAGAAGGAAAGGATGCAGTGTTGGTGAAAGCCTCCAAAATGTTTTCCGCATGAATTTTGGGGGTTCCATAAGGCCATCCATGAGTCTTTGCATTCCTGGCCCTCCAAGCTTGATAAACAATAGAACAATAAGCTCTACCCCAAGTAGATCTATCCTTGGGGGTTTGGTCAAAAGCAGCAAAGAGATCCTGTGATGTGGCAAAAGAAGGCATAACAAGCCCCCAACTAGCAAGAACCTTTAAGATCACAGTAGTGAGAGAGCATCTAGTCAGAATGTGGTCCAAATCCTCAGCTTCAGAGTAGCCCCACGGGCATTGAACCTCCTCCACAAGTCCCCATTGATGCAGCCAAAAAAGGGTTGGGATAACACCCTTCAAAATGCGCCATCAAAATAACTTCTCCTGAGGATGGAGCCGAAACCTCTTGAGCCACTGATAACAAGAGCAATCCTACGGGAACAGATCATCATAAGCAAGCGAAGTGAGTGACTTACCTAGGGGTAGATGAGTCGCCTGGGATATCCACTAAGTGCAGTGAGTCACCACTCCTTTGATCAACTCAACAAGGTCATGGCCAAAGTGAAGCTCCAATTTGGTAGTGTCCTAGCTTCTATCTGGTCGAATGAAGGCACTCACCATCTGAGACTCAAGGGTAGCTACATCAATGAAGGTCGGTCTCCTGGAGAGGGAAAAATCTATCAGCCAAGTATGTGAGAGAACCTGTACCTTGCTCCCATCAGCAATCCTCCACTGGATAATATGCTTGAGGCTTTGAGCTCCACTGAGAAGGATAGCCTAGGAATTGGAATCACCACTTCTCCCCATATCATCACCATACTTCTCCCAAGCATCGTGTAGAAGAGTAGTAGGCTTCAATGAAGTCCTAGGCTAACCGCCTTAAAGGACCAGTCAAGTGGTGAATAAAACCAAGGCCCCAACCTTACGGTGAACATATGTCATTCCAATTTGACATAATGGACACACTTCATTCTCTTATCCCGAAGGATCTGCAAAGCTTCTCAATCTCCAGCAAAACATTTGAAGGGATGATGGTATGTGTGTAATCCCAAGGCTGAAGAGAGAAGCAGGTGGAGCGGCCAAGGGATAGGTGATGGGATCCCTAAGTTAGAATCTTCTCCCTTGCTCGATGAATCAACTGAGAGTAATCACTCCTGTGAAGTATTCGTAGTGCTAGCTTGAGGCCAAGATAATCCATTTCCTGGACTCTCCTAAACCCAAGCATCCTAGCAATCCAATTTGTCCTCCATCTGGTTGCAGCACAGCTAAAGATGATAGCAGATTTAGCAAAGTATTGTTGTGATGCACGAAGCAATAATAATAATCATCGACATATAAAGATGAGAGATGCAGTACCTCCGATGAGACATGCCAGTGGGGCCCCTTGCTTGAAGGCTTGGGTAAAGCTTCAAGATGAACAAGTAAGGGGAGAGCGGACACCCTTGTCCCACACTCAGCATCAATCCACTCGGTCCATCTTCCATTCAGATAGAGAACTTGAATGTAATACAACACCCACTTGTCAATGTAGGAGGAAACCCATCCGTGACTTTCTCCAAAGTCTTCTAACTCATATGCCACGCTCCATGTCAATCTTGATCACCATGCCCCAGAGGGGTTGAGTGCTTAAGCTTATTAAAGATTTCTTGGGCTAAGAGGCTGATGTGAGATGTTCCTCACAAAGGCACCTTGCTCGAGAGATGATGGCGAGGAGGATATGCTTCTTATAAACCAGATCTTTGCAACCGGTTGTAAATGGTTTGACATGACTAATAAACATGGATGGCGTTGGCCCCGCACTCTTGAATCACAATGAGCATCTCTTTCCAATTATCATCCATGTGGGAAGTGAGAAAGAACAATAACATCCTCTTTCACACACCGCCAGAATTGCATGTAGAAGGACGAGGTAATCCCATCCAATCCTTTAGCTCGATTGGGCACAATTGAGTGTAAGGCCTCCCAAATTTTCTGCTAAGTAATGTTAGCATCAAGAAGAGTTTTGACATGAGGAGGTACTTGCCTGTCGCTCAAAATGGTAGGCCAATCATCAAGTGAAACATCCCCTTTGATCCACTTATGCCAGAAGAAAGTGGTGAAGGCAGAAGTAATGTCCTCAGGACTGTCCCGAATGCTTCCATCCTCACTCATGACACTGTTGATTCTATTGGTGCGATGTCTAGCAGAAGAAATAGTGTGGAAAAAGTGAGTATTACCATCTCCCTATTGAAGCCATCTGGACTTGGCTCTCTGTTTCCACCAAGTGTTTAGCCTAGCAAGAGTAGAATTTAGCTCCACCACCTTGGAACGAAGATCAGCCTCCTATGTAGTGGACAGACCTTCATCAGAACAATCAATGATCTGGAGTTCGGCAATGTCTTCCTCCAATTTGCTCTTCAAAGAGTTCAGATCCTTCATTATCTTTTTGCTCCAATGAAAGAGGGCCTTTAATGTTCTGCTACTTTTTCATTAGAGAATATCAGCTTTAGAGCCATAGTCATTTTTCCACAATTTATGCCACACCAGCTTCCAGGCCATGGGGTAAGAAAGCCACATCTCCTCAAATCGTAGCCACCGATGTGGTCTATCCTGTGCATCAAAAGTTACTGAAAGCAACAAAAGATAGTGATCAGAAACAATATGAGAAAGGTGACTGACCTTTGTGTCTCTGAGTAAGTTGGATGCCAAGGAGTTGACAAGGATCCTGTCGAGTCTGACCCAAATCTTACTTTTGCCATCCTTATTGTTGGTCCATGTGAATTATTGGCCAACAAAATCAAGCTCATGCGAGTCAGCGGAGGCCATGCAATCCTCATTTCCCAGCAGGAGTAAGAGAAAGGCTTCCCTTCTTATCCTCGAGTGGGATATAGTTAAAATCTCCACCAATAATAGTAGGGGACTGCTGATCCACATTGCTAAGAATAGTCTACCAAAGTGTCCTCCTGCAGTGATAATCTTTATTAGCATAAACCCAGAGTCCAGGGTATTATTGGCATACTAACTAACACTTCCTAGAACTATCGATCGGTAAGAGCGGTTAGGTGAAGAATCAGTTGCTTTGCCAAAGAATAATAATCCCTCCAGAATTCCCTATTGAGGGATGACAAATGAACTGCCAGCTACTTCCAACCAACTTGTCGACTTCCCGTCGAGAGATCTCCTCAATCCTAGTTTCCACTAGGCCAATCATATAGATATCATGGCCACCAATCGGTGGCGTGGTAGTGGCCCAGTTTTCTTTTACCTACAATTCAAAAGGATGGATGACATTAAGTCACCATGAGGGATTTATCCCCAGGTGATTCACTTGTGTACCTTTTTCTCTTCTTTGAGTTGCCTCACTGGCCCCAAATTCAGCCTCCTCAAAGTGTGCCTGTGACACCCTTGCCTTTGTTGTAGTATGCATGGTTGTCTTCTCCCACACTAGATTTTTGAGTTTCTCCACTATGGCTTTGGCTTGGAATATAGGAGTTGAAGAAGCTTCAATAGTAGGGAGGGATTGCTTTGAAGATACTCCTTGTGGAGGAGCTCTTCCCGAGAAATGAGTAGTTGTAGGTTGGCCACCTTTATGGCCTTGCTTCCCACCTTCCTTCTTCTTCAAGTTAATCTGTTGCTGCTTGTTATTAGTTTTCTTCTTCCTGGTGACCAGCACCCAAGGACCATACTCAGAAGAAGTGGGTTCCTCAGGCTATGTAGGAAATGATGGTGGAATAGCCTATTGTGTCTCAACATTCTTGCCTTTAGTGAGATTCTGATTGGCAGTGCTACATTCCCCCTTCTCAGCTAAATCAAGTTGGGCCAAGTTCTGCATAGACTCATCCACATTAGACTGAACAGGAGGAGAAGAGGAAGTCTTACCCATAGTGGGAGCAGCTGGAGGAACCCCCTTGGTGGGGCAAGAATCAACCTTGTGTCCTACCTTTTCACAAGCAAAGTAGAGTTGAGTAATACCCTCTTACTCAACATGTTGAAAACCTTCTTTCTTCCATGGATCCAAACCTGTGGGGGAGTTTCATGAAAGATCAAGTCTGATGCATACTCTGGAAAACATGCTTTGCCCCCATGAGTTTGTTGGGTGATCCACCCATAAAAGCTCTCCAATGAAGGAAGTGATCCTGGCAATATTAGTATTTCCCAAGAAAGGTGGGTTGGGAAAGCGTACCCAAATCAGAGAGGAGAGCCCATGAAGAGATTTGGGATTGAAAGTGGGAGTCCACTTATCCAACCCAATAACATTCCCAGCAATGAACCAAGGCCCATTCATCAAGACTGCATCTCTAGCCTTAGTAGTTCCAAAGATGCAGACGAAGCAATCTGGGGCAACCATAATTAATTTGAAGGCCCCCCACCGACTCCACTTCCTCTGCAGGTCTGCATTGAGATAAAAATATGATTGTCTTCTCCCCAATATCTTCCCAACAAGTGCTCTTTTAAGCTTCAATTGATTGTCATCCACAGCTTGGTCATCAAGTGGAACAGTAATGCCATCCTCCATGAGTGCTGCATTTTTGTCTATAAGCCCCAATTTTACATATTCCTTCTTCTTCCAAGGGTTGGCTTGATCATTAGAATGCTTTCCCTCCATTGGCCGAGAGGTAGCACCATTTGAAGCTCTAGGAAGAGCCTCTCTAGGAAGGCTATTATCTTCAAACAAAGGGTTAGTGGTTGCCCTGCCCTTCCCCTTGTCCAATCCTTGAAGCACACCCCAAGCAAAGGTGCTCGGGTTTACTATGGCATTAGTGCAAACACCTTGTGTGCACTACCCTGGAGCAATGTGATCAGCCATAGGGACATCTTGGTCAGCCACCCCACTTGCAATTGGGTGTCCGACATGTTCCCCACCTGAAAAATCATCCATATGGTCCGGGCAACTAGCCCCATTGTCATCAATATCACACATATTGTAGACATAAATTGGGTCCCTTCAATGCTCGGTTTTCCTTTATGTGTGTTGTTAGCCTTAGTAAATCCAAATTTTGATCTTCATCATCATGCATATCAAGATCCCCATTGGCCACTTGCTGGCCTAGCATGTCTAGTTCGTTGTGTAGAAGCCAAATAGTGAGTGAACAAGCTCGTTGGCTTGTCGTTTGTCCTGCGCCTCCCCTGCCTCGCCTCCCCGGTAGCACTGAGCCACGCTTCATGCTGTGGCGCCATGTCATATGCATTATGCGCGTTGTAAGCGGTTGGCATAGCTTGCTCCTGCGCGAGCGCTTCATGCATACGGCGCATTATCCTCGCTGCGGTTGCCCGCCATTAGCGCATGATAGCACCCAGATGTTATTTCGCCCACTGGTCCATTTTGTAATTTGCACCGCCTTCTTTGCACTCGATCCCGCAATTAGCACACACCTATGATTTGTGGTGCTATGCGAGCCTCTAGCTCGGCAGCACCGCCTCTGGGACATCTGGCCTGCTCAGGCCTCCACCGCAAGCCACGCTGCTCCTGGGCCAGACTCTACCCGTGAGAGTCTACAGCATCTGGGCTTAGATTTTCCATGATCCATTTGTCCGGCCAAACCAGCACCACCACTTGCCAACCCGAGCGCCTCCTCTTGCCAGAGAAGCCTTGTAGGTTCTTTGGAGAAGTCGCCACCTTCTCCATGCATTTCAATGTCAAACTCGGCACCAACCCGACCATCCCTTGCAAAAGAACCCTTGTCCATCCCTAGCACCTCCTTACCATGGCCCCTCTCCTTCTTGCCACCTTCTCGGCCCTCCCTCTTAGCCGCCTTGTCCCTTGTTGGAGGAGGTGACCGCCGGCCACCCCCCACCATGGAGAGAAGAGAGTATTGGAAAGCTGCCCCTCAAGAGAGAGAAACAAATCATGGAAATGAAAGAGCCCCCAAAGTTTTTGGGTTCCGGGAAAGTTTTTGGGTTCCCCAAAGTTTTTGAGTTTGAAAGTTTTGGGTTCCTTGAAAAGATGCATTTGCATTGATAATGAAAAAGCTGATTACAATGTAGAAAAATTGCTAAAGAAAGCAAAAACTAGCTACTAACAGCATATTTCCTATCCTCCTCCAAAAGAGCAAAAAACTATGGAGGAATAGTGTGGTTATCTAGACTATGCCATACAAAATCAAAGCTAGTAGCTATATCTGCACAAAAGTCTGCAAGAGTGTTGTTAGATCTGTTTGTGTATGCAAAAATAACCTAGTGGAAGTTCTTCAGAAAACTAATGTCAGGAGCATCTGGAAGTGGGTTCTGCCAAATTTCATTGTTAAGAGAAAGTTTGTGGTGATCCACCACACCAATATTATCCCCTTCAATGATAATGCCCTTGTATTCGGTCATCCACGGCTCAATAATTTTTCTAGTGTAGAGCATAGCCGCCAATTCAACTGATGTACTGTCCCAATGCTGAAAATAATGACCCATGGATTTGAGGAAGTTGCCATTTTCATCCCTTAGCACCATTGCAATACCGGCCAACACATTGGGATGGAATGAGCCATCGACATTAGCCTTGATCCAGCCAGGAGGGGGAGGACACCACAATTTATTTGATCACCCATAGGGTGATGTCCCATTGCTTTGGAGGATAAAGAGGAAGAATGTGTGATGGAGCTTAGAATCGAGGCAAAGAATAGTCTTGGTACCATGGTCATGCGTGGTCTTAAGCGGTTCTCCAAACTGGTAAACAATTGTACAAGACATTCTAGCCCAACATAAGTTATCATTGTACCTCAATGAGAGCTTGGAGTAAATTTTGTGTGTTGCTGAAAATTGGATTGAAAGCCCAATTTGCAAAAATCTGGATTATGTTGCTTGTAACAGAACATTGAACAGCAATATGTTCAACAGTATCTTCCTGATTACACCCTCAAGGGCAAAGGGTGGTATCAGTTAATCCCCGACGAGCAAGCCAAGCATTAGTCGGCAAGGAATCCTTGATGAGCCACCACCAAAATAGCTTTTCCCTAGGTGGGAGCTTCAAATTCTGCATGCTGTAGAGCCAATCTGAAATTTCAGCAAAATAGATTTTGTATAATATGGAAGTGAGAGTTATCCCCATGGGTGCCTCGATGAGCTCTGAGATGTCATTTTGGTGCTCCTCCATAATGGGAATGCTGGAAATGAGTTCAGCAAGGTCCGGACCAAATATGGTATGTGATTTTCAAGATTCCATCTTCTATTTTAGAATCAGGTTTTCTACCTTCCATTCCTCCATGCACTCCATGTTGAGAAAGGTAGGCCATTTGGAAAGAGGAAGGTCTGAAATCCAAGTAGAGTTTAGGAAGTCCACCTCTTTACCATTACTAATCTTCCATTTCAGATTTCGGTTCAGGCTGTAAGCACCATCCTGGATAATTTTCCAGCAATTGGAGTCCCCCATTTGGGTTCCCTAAGCCATGGGTTCCCATCCTCTCAATCAAGCATTTGTAGAGAGGAATTCCCAAGTTTTTCTAGCCCTTAGGGGCCATTCCAGCCTTTCGCCATGTGTAAGCCAAGGCTACCTTTGTTGGTTGGCATGCAGATTTTGTCCCATGGAACATAGTGTATACAATGCTAGTTGTTATTTCCTTGCCAAAAGAAGTTCGTAGCAAGCTTTTCAATCTATTTAGTAATTTTCTTAGGGATTTCGGTGTGGGTTGTTTGGTACATAGAGATGCAAAGTAAGGATGTCCTTATAAGTGTAAGTCAGCCCGCCATTGAAAGGTGTCTAACTCCCCATGAGTTGATTTTGCCTCTTGCCTTTTGTAGTGCTAAAGTCATTTTTTAATTTCTCATGGCAATTTTAATTCCCAAGTAATCAAGCTCCTCAACTCTACTGAATCCAATGAGCCTAGTGATTCTGTTGGCCTTCCATCTGTGTATGGCTTTGCTGAAAACAATGACAATTTTGGTGGAATTGATGCGCTGCCTCATCCACTTGCAATAATTTTTCAAAATTTGGAGGACACCCTTTGCATGGTCAATGAAAGATTTTGTGGTGAATAAAATGTCATCTGCATAAAAAAGGTGTGATATGCGTGTTCCCCCGTTAGCGATAGGCACACCAAATTCAGCCCCATGTTGCTTGATAGCTAAGGATAGCAGTTCTGAGCAAAGGATAAAAAGGTAGAAAGATAACGGGCACCCTTGTCAAAATCCACAACTAGCTTGTGTCCATTCAGTTCTTTGCCCATTTAACAAGAGGGAGAAGGAAGGCGAGGAAATGCACTGGAGAATCCAATTCCGGAAATTCATGGGTAACCCAAATTATTGTAGGATTATAGTTAAGGTTTCCCAGCTCATTTTATCATATGCTTGCTCCATGTCAATTTTAATGGCCATGAATCCCTCCTTAGAGGTGGAGTGTTGGAATTTATTAATAATTTCTTGGGCCACCAAGTAGTGGTGGGAGATAGATCTAGTAGGCACAAAGGCACTGCTTCAAAATGATAT
This sequence comes from Cymbidium sinense, assembly GCA_021442155.1. Taxonomy (NCBI): domain Eukaryota; kingdom Viridiplantae; phylum Streptophyta; class Magnoliopsida; order Asparagales; family Orchidaceae; genus Cymbidium; species Cymbidium sinense. The sequence continues at coordinate 40,603,614 of CM038232.1, read as the reverse complement.
TAGAATGTTTTTCAGACACACTAGGATTTTGCTATGACTTTGTAGAGGTTCTCGATAGGCTTAGTATTTTGCAGGACAATCAGCATTGGAGGACTTGGGGAAGAAAAATTACCAAGGTTTCTTCCATTGAGGAATCATGGTTCCACTACCAAAAAAATTCCTTGACGCCACAACATCTTGGCCAATGATCCTCCAAAAGTACTTGTAGAAGGATGTTGTGATACCATCAATCCTGACCGATTAGTACCCATTGATTTGATCTCCTCCCAAATTTCTCATTGATCTTCCAAAAGATCACGCACGAGATGGGATGGTGTTGATTTCAACAAATGAAGGCCAATTGTTAGTAGTAATGGGATGTGCACTCCATTTCTCTGAAAAAGTTCATAAAAGCTTGGTGGATGAGGACCGTCTTCAGCCGCCCCTCATCAAGTTTGAGGGTGTTGATTCTATTTGACCTCTTTCTAGCAATTGCAACGATGTGAAAGTAATGTGTGTTGGCATCCCCTCACGATTTAGCTCTTTGCGCCACCAACAAGATAAATGGGCAGGTTGAGTTCAGCTCATTTGCCTTGAGTTGGAGGTCTCTTTCGCTCATCATCCCCTGAGAGCAATCACCACGTAGCTGCAATTTCCTCTTGTGGGAGTCCCTTTGCTTACTCAAATCTTTGAGCTTGTTTTTTGCTCCAGTGGAATAAGTTCCTTAGTGCTGCATTTCCATCCAAGTTTTCAACCTGACCTTCATAGTTACCTTGCCAACATGTCCACACTAATTTCCAAGCCATAGGATATGAAAGCCAGGTGTCTTCAAATTTCAGCCACCGTTGTGGTTTCCACATCTCCTTAAAGTTGATTTGGAGAACAATAAGGCAATGATCAGATGCAATCCTTGAAAGGTGTTTAGTTTGTGCAAAGGGGAGGAGGTTGGATGCAATGGAGTTGATGAGGAAGCGATCAAGGCGCACCCATTTTCGACTATTTTTATCTTTGTTGTTGGTCCATGTGAATCTTGGGATGGTAAAAGTCAGCTCATGTAAGTCGCCATTAGTGAGGAATTCCTTCATCTCATTTACCTTCGGTGAGCTTTTAAAAGGCTTCCCCCCTTTTTTGTCTTTGGCCTCATAGATGCAGTTAAAATCTCCCCCAACAATGGATGGCAAGCCGGTATTTAGCAAGGGAGTTAAGGTGTCCCAAAGTCTCCGCCGAATGTGGTAGTCTTTGTTAGCATAACAGGTGGTCACCCTCCATATAGCTTTATCTGGTAGCTATATGTCTCCCACAATGCATTGTTCATTTTGCGTGAGAGGAGAGAAAGTAATTAAATCATTTCTTCAAAGAGCAAGGATGCCTCCAGATTTTCCTACAGCAGGTTGTTGTAAAAAACTCTAGTTGCACCCCATAATTTGACCAATCTCCCTTTTAGTGATGTCCATCACTTTAGTTTCTATAAGGCCGATGAAAAGAGCATGATGCTCCACAAGAATTTATCGGAGATAGTGGCCCGTGGCCTTCTTACGGACTCCCCGACAATTCCACATTATGACGGAAGTCATGTGTGGACGCTATGAGTCTCCCTTCCATCGATGTGGAATTCACTTTTTCATTTTTTGTGGTATCGCTTTGATCGCCTGCCAAGTTCCCACGATGTTTTAGAAACGCCTTGCCCACTTTTTTTGTTTTGTTGATTGAATAATGTGGTGGCATCTTCAATTTCTCGTTAAAAATGTGGTTTATTTGTTGTGGATGGCTCCCCTTGTCTTTGTCTTTCATGAGGAATGCATTGAATACATATTTCCATTTGCTTTGGAGCTATTAGAACAGTGCTGAAATTGCTACCGGGTTTTGTACTGCTTATTTTGAGGTGTCTCCTTGAACATCTTGTGTTTTCTGTTGGAGGCCAATTCTTCCTTCTTGCCACCAATTTCCATGGTCCATATGATTTATCTAAGTCAAGTTGAGTATCATGGAGAACTTCTTCCCGTATTTGAGCTCAGAGAAGTGCAAATCGAGGGGAGGCTGTACCCGAAATTCTGATAGGTGATGGATCACATGGGGCACTTGTATCTACAGGAGGGTTGTTTGCTGAAAGTGACTCTTTCCCTTTGGTTTAAACTATTTTAATGCTGAAATCAAGATGATTGCCAAACTTTGCTTGTACAATGGTGGATGGTTTAGCAAGTTGAGTGTAAAACCTGAACCCTGCTGATTTTTGCACTTGGTTTGTGGGGGTGGGTTCTTGTGGGTTAGTAGAGTAGTTGGGCTTGGTGCCATGGCCTTGTCAAGTTTTGCTCTATCCTGACAAGTTTCAAGCTTGTGTCCTACTTTTCCACAGTGGAAACATAGTTGAGCAATTCCTTCATATTCAACCTTTTGGAAAAAGCCACCTTTGAAGCCATTGATCCATATCCCAGGAGGGAGTCGCTTTGATAGGTCAACCTTGACACAGATCCGTACATATGCGCTTTGCCCCCATTTGCTGGTTTGGTTTTCCATCCATATTGGTTCACCAACGAAAGATGCAATTTGGGTCAGATTGTTGCCATCCCAATATATGAGGGGTAGACTGGGGAGTCGCATCCATAAAGGGGTAGTGAGACCAGCAAGCGAGTCAAGAGAGAAATCGGGAGTCCACCTGTCCATCACAATAACGTTGTCGGCAATAAACCAAGGTCCATTACGAAGAACTTCATCCCGAGCTTCAACTGATTTGAAAATACACAAAAAACAATCAGGGCCAACAAGCACTAAGTTGAATTCCCCCCATTGACTCCACTTGTGCTTCAAATCATTGTTAAGGAAGTAGAAAGGGAGCTTTTTCCCAAGGAGTTTTCCAACTAGTGCGGCTTCCAACTTTTGAATGTTCTCCTGCATAGAGTTATTGTCCAATGTGACAGCAACCCCCTCCTAATCACTGATGTCTTCAAAGCTAACTTTGGCTAATGGGACAACTGCAAGCAAGCATAGTAGTGCTTGTCCCTTCATGTTGTGTGACATGAGGTGTTGTGTGAAGTGTAATCCCTTGCATATGCTATCTGTCGTTGGTCCATTTGAGTTGAGAATGAGCATTTGAACTTGTGATATTTGGCCCTGTAGCCTCTTGGAGGTGGGAATTAGATGCATTGAACCTCCCCATAGTGCATAGAACTCTGATTGTTTCGCTATCACCTTCGCCTTCTTTGAGATAATATCACAAGCACCTTGTGTGCATGGTCGGATTGAAGAAATCGCATATGGAGTTTTAGCCCCTTCCAGTGTGTGGAAGGTCATGGATTGTCCATTTTAGAGTTCCACACAACATAAGCATCCATAACAAGAATCAAAAATATTCACCTCAAACCCGTAAGACTCACCAGGACCCTTAAATGGAAGGGAAGATACGCAATTGCGACGCTATCAATGGATCCGAGTTGGTCCGAAATTCCCATTTGCGCAAATTGAGCGGAGAACAATTGACCGCCATCACCGCCTCCCGAGTGGTCGCATCCCATTCAGAGGGGAGATGTCCGCCGATGTAGTAGTGCTTCCTAGTGCTCACTGAGGCTGAATTTGGAATAGCCGCCAAGATGCCACCATAATGGGCTGTAGAATTATCCTTAGCGAGGGCGGTGCCATTTGCATTCGATTCCATATCCATAGCATTTTGTAGTGTAGTCGAGCCTACTTTATCGTTTCAGGAATCAATCTTTACTCTTGATGCACATTGATAACTAGCAGCCATCTCCTTCCCCTGCCATGGTTCTTGCATTATTGGTTTGTAGCTTCGCATTTCTGTCGATACCTCCATTTGATTTACGTCGATTGGAACTCACGTGCCTTCTCCATGAAGGCGTGAGCTTGCCCTCCTTCCTCCCTTAGGTCACGCCATCAATGGAGTCCAGGTTGAATGCTATCATGGCTAAACTGAGCTGACCGTCTGGCTGCTATCTCCTCCTTGCTGCCCATCATCTCCACCTTCCTCCTTAGAGCCTGCGCCATGTCTCCCCTTGGAGCTCTGTCGACTTCACTGGCAACCACCAGCACCACCCTTCATGTTGGCCGGCCTCAAATCCAAGGTACCACCACCTTGTTGGCTGCCCTCCTTGCTACCACCACCCCCACTCCTCCTTGAGTGAGTGGGCGACCCTTGGTCACCCCTCCGCATACCCAGAGCTTCTCTCACTAGAAAATAAGAGAGAGAAGAAAAGAAGAGAATTGAAAGAGCCTCCCAAAGTTTTTGGGTTCAAGTTTTTGGGTTCCTTGAAAAGATGCATTTGCATTGATAATGAAAAAGCTGATTATAATGTAGAAAAACTGCTAAACAAAGCAAAAACTAGCTACAATAGCATATTTCCTATCCTTCTCCAAACGAGCAAAAAACTGTGGAGGAATAGTGTGGTTATCTAGACTATGCCATACAAAATCAAAGCTAGTAGCTATATCTCGCAAAAAGTGCATGAGTGTTGTTAGATCTTTGTGTATGCAAAAATAACCTAGTGGAAGTTCTTGAAAACTAATGGAGCATCCGGAAGTGGGCCCAAATTTCATTGTTAAGAGAAAGTTGAGATCCAATATTATCCTTCAATGATAATGCCCTTGTATTCGGTCATCCACCAATAATTCTTCAACCCATGTGCTATCCCAAAAAACAATGACCCAAGGCTTTGAGGAAGTTGCCATTATCCACACCCAGCACATGGAGCCATCGACAGCCTTGATCCACCCGAGAGGGAGGACACAACAAATTTGGGTGATGTCCCATTGCTTAGAGGATACGCGTGATGGAGCTTAGAATCGAGGAAGCAATAGTCTTAGGTCGTATGGCCGGTCTTGGCGATGGGTTCTCCAAAGCTGATAAACAATTGCACAATACATTCTAGCCCAACATAAGTTATCATTGCGTACCTTAATGAAAACTTGGAGTAGATTTTGCAAGTTGTTGAAAATTGGGATTGAACAGCCCCAATTTGCCAAAATTTGGATTATGTTGCTTATAACTGAACATTGAACAGCAATATGTTCAGCAGTCTCTTCCTGATTACACCCCCAAGGGCAAAGGGTGGTATCAGTTAATCCCCGACGAGCAAGCCAAGCATTAGTCAGCAAGGAATCCTTGATGAGCCACCACCAAAATAGCTTTTCCCTAAGTGGGAGCTTCAAATTCTGCATGCTGTAGGGCCAATCTGAAATTTCAGCAAAATAGATTTTATATAATATAGAAGTGAGAGTTGTCCCCATGGGTGCCTTGATGCACTTTGGGATGTCATTTTGGTGCTCCTCCATAATGGGAATGCTAGAAATGAGTTCAGCAAGGTCCAGACCAAATATGGTGTGCAGATTTTCAGTATTCCATCTTCTATTTTCAGCAATCAGGTTTTCTACCTTCCATTCCTCCATGCACTCCATGTTGAGAAAGGTAGGCCATTTGGAAAGAGGAAGGTCTGAAGAAATTAGAGTTCTCAAAGCAAGCCCACGCTCTGGACTCCATGTTGAGAAAGGTAGGCCATTTCTCAAGAAATTAGAGTTCTCAAAGCAAGCCCACGCTCTGGACTCCATGTTGAGAAAGGTAGGCCATTTGGAAAGAGGAAGGTCTGAAGAAATTAGAGTGCTCAAAGCAAGCCCATGCTCTGGATACATTAGCATGGGATAACACCACAGGATTTCGGTCCTATTATGTTGGCCTTCGGGATCGGAGTAATGATTAAGAGGGATGGTCGGAATCATTCGTATTTCATAGTCAGAGGTAAAATTCTTGGATTTATGAAAGACGAACCACTGCGAAAGCATTTGCCAAGGATGTTTTCATTAATCAAGAATGAAAGTTTGGGGCTTGAAGACGATCAAATACCGTCCTAGTCTCAACCATAAACGATGTTGACCAGGGATTGACGGATGTTTCTTTTAGGACTCTGCCGGCACCTTATGAGAAATAAAAGTTTTTGGGTTCCTTGAAAAGAAGCATTTGCATTGATAATGAAAAAGATGATTACAATGTAGAAAAACTGCTAAAGAAAGCAAAAACTAGCTGCTAACAGCATATTTCCTATCATCCTCCAAAAGAGCAAAAAATTATGGAGGAATAGTGTGGCTATCTATACTATGCCATACAAAATCAAAACTAGTAGCTATATCTGCACAAAAGTCTGCAAAAGTGTTGTTAGATCTGTTTGTGTATGCAAAAATAACCTGGTGGAAGTTCTTCAGAAAACTGATGTCAGGAGCATCTGGAAGTCGGTTCTGCCAAATTTCATTATTAAGAGAAAGTTTGAGGTGATCCACCACACCAATATTATCCCCTTCAATGATAATGCCCTGTATTGGGTCATCCATGGCTCAATAATTTTGCTAGTGTAGAGCATAGCCGCCAATTCAACTGATGTGCTGTCCCAATGCTGAAAATAATGACCCAAGGCTTTGAGGAAGTTGCCATTTTTATCCCTTAGCACCACTGCAATACCGGCCAACCCATTGGGATGGAGGGAGCCATCGACATTAGCCTTGATCCAGCCAGGAGGGGGAGGACACCACAAATTTGGTTTGATTAGCCCATAGGGCTGGGTGATGTCCCATTGCTTCTGGAGAGGATAAGAGGAAGATGATGGAGCTTAGATCGAAAGAATAGTCTTCAGGGTACCATGGCTATGGCCGTGGGTCTTGGCAGTACGGGTTCTCCAAAGCTGATAAACAATTACACAATACATTCTAGCTAACATAAGTTATCATCCTCAATGACTTGGAGTAGATTTTGTGTTGCGATAATTGGGATTGACAATTTGCTAAAACTGGATTATGTTGCTTGTAACGGAACATTGAACAGCAATATGTTCAGCGCCTCTTCCGATTACACCCCAAAGGGTGGTATCGTTAATCTGAGGACAAGCCAAGCATTAGTCAAGAATTCTTGATGAGCCACCAAAAGCTTTTCCCTGTGGGAGCTTCAAATTCGCATGTTGTAGGCCAATCCAAATTTCAGCAAAACAGATTTTGTATAATATGGAAGTGAGAGTTGTCCCCATGGATGCCTTGATGAGCTATGGGATGTCATTTTGGTGCTCCTCCACAATGGGAATGCTGGAAATGAGTTCAGCAAGGTGCAGACCAAATATGGTATGCAGATTTTCAGTATTTCATCTTCTATTTTCAGCAATTAGGTTTTCTACCTTCCATTCCTCCATGCACTCCATGTTGAGAAAGGTAGGCAATTTGGAAAGAGGAAGGTCTGAAATCCAAGTAGAGTTTAGGAAGTCCACCTTTTTACCCTAATCTTCCATGTCATATTTCACAGTAAGCACCATCCCTGGATAATTTTCCAGAATTGGAGTCCCCTTGGGTTCCTGCCATGGGTTCAGCCCATACTTCTCAATCAAGCATTTGTGGAGTAGCATGTCGTTTAAAGAGGAATTTCTTATTCTAGCCCTTAGGGGCCATTCCATTTCGCCATGTGCCAAGGCCACCTTGTTGTTGGCATTTTGTCCCAAGGAACATACATGCAATGGTTTGTTATTTCCTTGCCAAAGGAAGTTCCAAGCTTTTAATCTCCTTAGTAACTTGGGGATTGTGGGTTTTTTGGTACATAGAGATGCAAAGTAAGGATGTCCTTATAAGTGTGGCTCGCCATTGAAGGTGTGTTCCCCATGAGCTGATTTTGCCTCTGCCTTTAGTAGCCAAAGTCCGCTATTTTTAATTTCGTCATGGCAAGTTTAATGCCCAAGTAATCAAACTCCTCAACTCTTCTGAATCCAATGAGCCTAGTGATTCTATTGTCCTTCCATCTGTGTATGGCTTTGCTGAAAATAATGACAATTTTGGTGGAATTGATACGCTGCCCCATCCACTTGCAATAATTTTTTAGAATTTGGAGGACACCCTTTGCATGGGCAATGGAAGCTTTGTGAATAAAATATCATCGCATAAAGAAGATGTGATATGCTTCCCAGATAGCACACCAAATTCACCCATGTTGCTTGAAGGGATAGTTCGAGCAAAAGATAAAAAGGTAGGGAGATAACGGGCACTCTTGTCGAATCCACAACTAGTATCCATTCTTTGCCATCCACAGTTTGTATCCATTCAGCTTTTCGTTCTTCAACGGCCAGAAGGCCGCCAAAGCTAGATCCCCATGATCTGCCTGATCAACCCTCTCAATGCCTGAGAGTCTACAAGGTCTGCAGACTCTGATCCAAAGCCTTGCCATGTCCAAGTTCCATTTGGATGCCATTCCGATGCCACCACTGGCCAAACCGTGCGCCTCCCCTTAGCTGAGAAACTGTATATGATCTCTAGTGAAGCCGCCACCTTCCAAGAGTCTTCCAACATCAACTTCGGTAGTAACCCGCCCATCCAACCCAAGATCCTCCTTGTCCGTCCCTAGCACCACCTTGCCATGGCCCCTCTCCTTCTTGCCACCTTCTCGGCCCTCCCTCCTAGCCGCCTTGTCCCTTAGGGAGGAGACCGACATCCCCACCATGGAGAGAAGAGAGTATTGGAAAGCCGCCCCTCAAAAGAGAGAAAAAATCATGAAAATGAAAGAGCCCCCAGAGTTTTTGGGTTCCGGGAAAGTTTTTGGGTTCCTTGAAATTTTGCATTTGTATTAATAAAGAAAAAGGTATTACAAACTAAACAAGTTCAGCAAAAAAGAAAAGCATGCTAACTTGAAGCTAAATGCTTCCTGTCATCCTCCAAAATAACATGAAAAGTAGGAGGGATAAAACAAAATCAATGTCATACAAACTCGTAAGTAGTAGCAAAGTGTGCAAAAAAATGCTAACGATTGGAGTCCCGATGAGAGAACCGCACTTGGTGGAACTCACCGAGGAAGCCAAGATCAGGAGGCTATCCAAGAACTCTAAGCTGCCTTCTAGAGGTAGGTCACCACGTGAGTGTTGTCTTTCAAGAATGATACCCTTCAACTCATGCATCCATGGCTCAACAAGTCGCTTTATGGTAGTATGGCTGCATCTCCACAAGTGCTATCGCAATGTCAAACCTAATTGTGGCCTTGATAAGATTTCCCATGTCATCTCGATCACCACCCCAATACCGCAAAGACTAGACTGAAAACCATCCACATTAGCCTTTAGCCATCCGGGAGGGGGGGAGTCCAAGAGGAGTATGAAAATAGCCAGTGTGGCTGGTGGAGCTCCAATTGGTCACGAAAAGGAAAGGATGCAGTGTTGGTGAAAGCCTCCAAAATATTTGCCGCAAGAATTTTGGGGGTTCCATAAGGCCATCAATGAATCTTTGCATTCCTGGCCCTCCAAACTTGATAAGCAACAGAACAGTAAGCTCTTTCCCAAGTCGATCTGTCCTTGGGGGTTTGGTCAAAAGCAGCAAAGAGATCCTGTGATGTGGCAAAAGAAGGCATAACAAGCCCCAAGCAAGAACCTTCAAGACCGGTGAGAGAGAGCATCTAGTGAATGTGGTCCAAATCCTCGCCTTGAGCACCCGCATTGACTCCACCACAAGTCCTTGATGCACAAGAAAGGGTTGGGATAGCCCCTTCAAAATGCGCCACCAAAATAACTTCTCCTGGGGGTGGAGCCGAAACCTCTTGAGCCACTGATAACAAGAACAATCCTGCGGGAATAGAGCATCATAAGCAAGCGAAGTGGGTGACTTACCTAGGGGTAGATGAGTCACCACTCCTTTACTCAGCTCAACAAGGTCATGGCCAAAGTGAAGCTCCAATTTGGCAGTGTCCCAGCTTCTATCTGTTAGGATGAAGGCACTCAACATCTGATCCTCCAGGGCAGCTACATTAATGAAGGTCGGTCTCTTGGAGAGGGAAAAATCTGTCAGCCAAATATGTGAGAGAACCTGTACCTTGCTCCCATCAGCAATCCTCCACTGGATGATATGCTTGAGGCTTTGGGCTCCACTGAGAAGGACAGCCCAGGACTTGGAATCACCCCTTCTCAAAGAACTCCCCCAGATATCATCACCATACTTCTCCGCAGTAATGTAGAGTAGTAGGCTTTTGAACAGTAAGCGCTTAAAGCCAATCCAAGTGGTGGCTGAATAAAACCAAGGCCCCAACCTTCTGAGGTGAACATATGTCATTCCACTTGACATAGTGGACACTCTTCCTGTGGAGCTCTTATCCCAGGAAGGATCAGAGCTTCTAATCTCTAGCAAAACATTTGAAGGTGTGTAATGTGTGTGGATCCGTGCAAGAGAGTCAAGAGAGGGTGGAACGACCCATAAGGGATAGGTGATGAGATCCCCAAGCTAGAATCTTCTTTTTTGCCCGATGAATCAGCTGAGAGTAATTACTCCTGTGAAGTCTTCGTAGTGCTCGCTTGAGGCCAAGATAATCCATCTCCTGGACTCTCCTAAACCCCAGCATCCTAGCAATCTGATTTGTCCTCCATCTAGTTACAGCACGACTGAAGATGATAGCAGATTTAGTAGCATTGATACGCCAGTGTACGCATCTCTCAAGATTGCCTCTAATTTGTTTGACATGTGCCATGATGCCCGAGAAGCAATAATAATATCATCAGCATATAAGAGATGAGAGATGCAGGTACCTCCAGTAGTCAGAGACATGCCTAGCTGGGGCCCCTTCTACTTGAAGGCTTGGGTAAGAAGCTCAGAGCACAAGATGAACAAGTAAGGGGAGAGTGGACACCCTTGTCAAAACCACACTGAGCATCAATCCACTCAGTCCGTCTTCCATTCAGCAAGATAGAGAACTTCAGGAATGTAATACACAGCATCACCCACTTGCTGAATGTAGGAGGGAAACCCATCAGAACCAAGACTTTCTCCAAAGTCTTCCAACTCATGCGATCATATGCCTGCTCCATGTCAATCTTGATCACCATGCCCCCAACCTGAGAGGTTGAGTACTTAAGCTTATTGAAGATTTCCTGGGCTAAGAGGCAGTGATGCGAGATGTTCCTCTGTGGCACAAAGCCACATTGCTCCTCAGAAATGATGGCAGGGAGGATATGCTTTAGTCTATTAACCAGGATCTTTACAACTAGCTTGTAAATGGTCAAACATAGACTAATGGGCTAGACCTTGGATGGACAGTTGGCCCTCGTACTCTTCAAAATCAGCACAATGAGCATCTCTTTCCAATTATCGTCCATGCGGGAAGTGAGAAAGAACTCTTGAACAGCTGCAATAACATCCTCCTTCACACACCGCCAGAATTGCTTGTAAAAGGATGAGGTAATCCCATCCAATCCAGGAGCTCGGTTGGGCCCCATCAAGTGTAAGGCCTCCCAAATTTCCTGCTCAGTAATGTTAGCATCAAGAAGAGTTTTGACATGAGGAGGTACCTGCTTGTCGATCGGAATGGTAACAATCGTCAAGTGAAACATCCCCTTCGATCCACTTATGCTGGAAGAAAGTGGTGAAGGTAGAAGTAATGTCCTCAGGATTATCCTGAATGCTTCCATCCTCACTCATGACATGTTGATTCTATTAGTGCGATATCAGCAAACAAGCGTGGAAAAAGTGAGTATTACCATCTCCCTGTTGAAGCCATCTGGACTTGGCTCTTTGTTTCCACCAAGTGTTTAGCCTAGCAAGAGTAGAATTCAACTCCACCACCTTGGAACGAAGATCAGCCTCCTGTGTAGTGGACAGACCATCGTCAGAACAATCAATGATCTGGAGTTCAGCAATGTCTTCCTCTAATTTACTCTTTAGAGAGTTCAAATCCTTCATCTTATTTTTTCTCCAATGAAAGAGGGCCTTCAAAGTTCTGCTACTTTTTCGCTGGAGAATATCAGCTTTAGAGCCATAGTCAATTTTCCCTCATTGCTACCACACCAGCTTCCACGCCATAGGGTAAGAAAGCCACATCTCCTCAAATCGTAGCCACTGATGTGGTATATCCTGTGCAGTTGAAGTAACTGAAAGCAACAAAGGACAGTGATCAGAAGCAATATGAGAAAGGTGATTGACCTTCGTGTCTCTGAGTAAGTTGGATGCCAATGAGTTGACAAGGATCTCAGTTGCCCCAAATCTTACTCGCCTCCTTGTTGTTGGTCCATGTGAATTATTGGCCAACAAAATCAAGCTCATGCAAGTCTGCGGAGGCCATGCAATCCTCCATTTCCCGCACCGCCTGTGAGTAAGAAAAAGGCTTCCCTCCCTTCTTATCCCCAGTCGATGCGCTTAAAATCCACCAATAATAGTAGGGCTGATCCACACTGCTAAGAATAGTCTGCCAAGGTGTCCTTGTGCAGTGGTAGTCTTTATTAGCATAAACTAGCAAAGAGTCCACTGGGTATTATTAAGCATACAAACACTTACCAGAACTATCTGATCTGTAAGAACAGTTGGGGTTAACCCAATCAGATTACTTTGCCAAAGAACAATAATCCCACCAGAATTCCCTATGGAGGGGTGACAAATGAACTGCCAGCTGCTTCCAACCAACTTGTCCACTTCCCGTCGAGAGATCTCATCAATCCTAGTTTCCACTAGGCCAATCATACATATATCATGGCCACCAATCAGGTGGTGTAGGTAGTGGCCCGTAGTTTTCTTTCGGACCCCCCTACAATTCCAAAAAGAATGGAAGATATTAAGCCACCATATTTATCCCGCAGTGATTCACTTGTACCTTTTTCCTCTTTTTTGAGTTGGCCTCAATTGGCCCAAAATTCTGCATCTCCCTCTCAAAGTGAGCCTGAGACACCCTTGCCCTTGTAGTAGGTTGTATGGTTGCCTTCTCCCGCACTGGCTTTTTGAGCTTCTCCACTGTGGTTTTGGCTTGGAATATGGGAGCTGAGGAGGCTTCAGCAGTAGGGAGGGACTGCTTTGAAGGTGCTCCTTAAGGAGGAGCTCTTCTTGGGGGATGAGTAGCTGTAGGTTGGCCACCCTTATGGCCTTGCTTCCCACCTTCCTTTTTCTTCAAGTTAATCTGCTGCTGCTTGTTGTTAGTTCTCTTCTTTCTGGTGACTAGCACCCATGGACCATACTCAAAAGAAGTGGGCTCCTCAGGCTATGTAGGTAATGGTGGTGAAGTAGCCTGTTGTGTCTCAGCATCCTTGCCTTTGGTAGGATTCTGATTAGCTACATTCCCCTTCTCAAAGAATAATAGTCAAGTTCTGCATAGACTCATGCACATTACTCTAAACAGGAGGAGAAGAGGAAGCCTTACCCATAGTGGGAGCAGCTGGAGGAACCCCCTTGGTGGGGCAAGAATCAACCTTGTGTCCCACCTTTCCACAAGCAAATCAGAGTTGAGTAATCCCCTCATACTCAACTTGTTGGAAAAAACTTCTGTTTCTTCCATAGATCCAAACTCTAGGTGGGAGTTTTTATTAAAGATCAAGCCTGATGCATACTCTGGTAAACATGCTTTGCCCCCATGTATTTGTTGGGTGATCCACCCACAGAAGCTCTCCAATGAAGGAAGCGATCCTGGCAATATTAGGGTAGGTTAATTCCCAAATGGAGGAGAGCCCATGAAGAGATTTGGGATTAAAGTGGGAGTCCACTTATCCAACCGCAACGCAACCAAGGCCCATTCATCAACTGCATCTCTAGCCTAAGTTTCAAAGATGCAAATGAAGCATCGAGCAACCATAATCAATTTGAAAGCCCCCCATCTACTCCACTTCCTCTGCAGGTCTGCATTAAGATAGAAATATGATGGTCTTCTCCCCAAAACCTTCCCAACAAGTGCTCTTTCAAGCTTCACTTGATTGTCATCCATAGCATGGTCATCCAGTAGAACAGTAATGCCATCCTCCATGAGTGCTGCATTTTTATCTATAGGCTCCAATTTAACATACTCCTTCTTCCAAGGGTTAGCTTGATCATTGCCCTCCCTAGGCCGAGAGTAGCACCATTTGAAGTTCTAGGAAAAGACTCTCTAGGGAGGCTATTATCTTCAAACAAAGGTTTGGTAGTAGCCTTGCCCTTCCCTTTGTTCAATCCTTGAAGCACTCCCCAAGCAAAGGTGCTTGGGTTCTCTTTGGCATTAGTGCAAACACCTTGTGTGCATTGTCCTGGAGCATTGTGATCAGCCATAGAGACATCTTGGTCAGCCTCCCCGCTTGCAATTGGGTGTCCGACATGATCCCCACTTGAAAAATCATTCATATGGTCCAAGTAACTGTCATCCAATCATCCATATCACACACATTATAGAACATACCTTGGCCAAATTGAGTCCCCTCAATGCTCTCAGTTTTGCCTTTGTGTGTGCTATTAGCCTTAGTAAGGACATCATGATCTTCATCATCATTCATATCAGCATCCCCATTGGCCACTTGTTCGGCAAGTCTAGTATGTCTAGTCCAATGTAATGTAAATCTACCGCAGAGTGAAGAGCTGTTAGCTTGTCGGCTTGTCCTCCCTCCTATGCTACTTAGCTAGACCGCACTCAGGGCTCGCTCGCCGCTGGTAATGCCATGTGTTAGCACCGCTATGCGTTGGCGCGGCATTGCCGCCTGTCATGCGCAGTGCGCAGCCATGCTTAGCGCCCGTGCACTTTCCCTACTCGTGCCGCACGCATCCCCGCAATTAGCGTGCATGCTTGCCGTGCAATCTCCATGCGTTGTGGTCTCGCCCGCAATTTATGCACCCGCCTTCCTGATCTGCCCGCTCGCGAATCGCACCGCAGATTGCGCAGTTGGCCATGATTGGCGTGAGCGTTGCAGACTCCTCCTCAGCTGAAGCACCCCATGGCTTAGGACATCACCGCCTCGCCCCGCCTCGCCAAGATGCCATTGTGGCGGTAGGCAGACTCTGTCTGCAGAGTCTGACTGAGGGCTTGGATTTTTCAAAATCCACTTGTCCGGCCAAACCAGCACCACCACTTGCCAACCCGAGCACCTCCTCTTGCCGGAGAAGCCTTGCATGGTCCTTGGAGAAATCGCCACCTTCCTCATGCATTTCAATGTCAACCTCGACACCAACCTAACCATCCCTTGCAAAAGAACCCTTGTCCGTCCCTAGCACCTCCTTGTCATGGACCCTCTCCTTCTTGCCACCTTCTTGGCCCTCCCTCCTAGTCAGCTTTGTCCCTTAGAGGAGGTGACCGCCACCACCCCCACCATGGAGAGAGAGAGAGTCAAGAGAGAGAAAAATTGGAAAAACCAAAGCAAGTTTTGGTTCCAAAGTTTTGTTCCAAAGTTGGTTCCTTGAAAGATGTAGCATATTTTCAATCCTCCCCCAAAAGTGCAAAAAACTGTGAAGGAATAGTGTGGTTATCTATACTATGCCATACAAAATCAAAGCTAGTAGCTATATCTGCACAAAAATTTGCAAGAGTGTTGTTAGATCTATTTGTGTATGCAAAAAATAGCAGTGGAAGTTCTTGAGCGATGTGGGAAGCATCAGGTGGTTACGCCATATTTCAATGTTAAGAAAAAGTTTGAGGTGATCCACCACACCAATATTATCCCCTTCAATGATAATGCCCTTGTATTCGGTCATCCACGGCTCAATAATTTTGCTAGTGTAGAGCATAGTCGCCAATTCAATTGATGTGCTGTCCCAATGCTGAAAATAATGACCCATGGCTTTGATGAAGTTGCCATTCTCATCCCTTAAGACCACTGCAACACCAGCCAACTCATTAGAAAGCAAAGAGCCATCAACATTTGCCTTGATCCAACTAGGAGGGGGAGGACACCACAATGTAGGATTGATCAGCCCATAGGGCTGGGCGATGTCCCATTGCTTCTGGAAAGGAAAAGAAGTAGAATGTGTGATGGAGCTAAGAATGGAGGCAGCAATAATCCTCGATGTACCATAGCTATGGCCGTGAGCCTTGGCTATAAGAGTTCTCAAACTTAAACAATAGCACAATACATTCTAGCACAAGTTGTCCTTTGTACCTCGGTGAGGGCTTGGAGTTAATCTGCAAGTTCTTTGAAAAGCGATTGAAAACGACCCCATTTAGCCAAATTGGATTATGTTTGTGTAATGAACATTGGACAGCAATGTGTTCGATCTCTTCCGATTACACCCCATGGGCAAAATGGTGTCGGTTAAACCCACGAGCAAGCCAAGTGTTAGTTGGCAAAGAGTCTTCGATGAGCCGCCACCAAAACAACTTTTCCCTAGGTGGGAGTTTCAAATTCTGCATACTATATGGCCAATCTAAAATTTCAGTAAAATAGATTTTGTATAATATGGAAGTAAGCGTTGTCCCCATGGGTGCCTTGATGAGCTCTGAGAAGTCATTTTGGTGCTCCTCCATAATGGGATTGCTGAAAATGAGTTCGACAAGGTCCGGACCAAAAAGGGTATGCAGATTTTCATGAGTCCATCTTCTATTTTCAACAATCAGGTTTTCTACCTTCCATTCCTCCATGCACTCCATGTTGAGAAAGGTAGGCAATTTGGAAAGAGGAAGGTCTGAAATCCAAATAGAGCTTAGGAAGTCCACCTCTTTACCATTGCTAATCTTCCATTTCAGATTTTGGTTCAGGCTGTAAGCACCATCATGGATAATTTTCCAGCAATTGGAGTCCCCTCGTTTGGGTTCCCTTAGCCATGGGTTCGGCCCATACTTCTCAATCAAGCATTTGTGGAGCAGCATATCAGGTTTAGAGAGGAATTCCCAAGCCATTATAGCCCTTAGGGGGCCATTCCAACTTTCGCCATGTAAGCCAAGGCCACCTTTGTTGGCATGTAGATTTTGTCCCAAGGAACAGAGTGTATTGAATGCTGGTTGTTATTTCCTTACCAAAGGAAGTTCCTAGCAAGCTTCTCAATCTATTTGGTAATTTCCTTGGGGATTTCAGTGTGGGTTGTTTGGCACATAGAGATGCAAAGTAAGGATGTCCGTATAAGTTTAAGTCGGCCCGCCATTAAAAGGTGTCTAACACCCCATGAGCTGATTTTGCCTCTTGCCTTTTATAGTAGCTGCTGAAAGTCTGTTGTTTTTAATTTTCTCATGGCAAGTTTAATGCCCAAGTAATCAAGCTCCTCAACTCTTCTGAATCTAGTGAGCCTAGTGATTCTGTTGGCCTTCCATCTGTGTATGGCTTTGCTGAAAACAATGATAATTTTGGTGGAATTGATACGCTGCCCCGTCCACTTGCAATAATTTTTCAGAATTTGGAGGACACCCTTTGCATGGGCAATGGAAGCTTTTATGGTGAATAAAATGTCATCTACATAAAGAAGGTGTGATATGCATGTTCCCCCGTTAGCGATAGGCACACCAAATTCAGCCCCATGTTGCTTGATAGCTAAAGAAAGCAGTTCTAAGCAAAGGATAAAAAGGTAGGGAGATAACAGGCACCCTTGTCGGAATCCACAACTAGCTTGTATCCATTCCGTTCTTTGCCCATTTAACAAGAGGGAGAAGGAAGGCAAGGAAATGCACTAGAGAATCCAATTCCGGAACTTCATGGGTAAACCAAATTATTGTAGGATTATAGTTAAGGTTTCCCAACTCATTTTATCATATGCTTGCTCCATGTCGATTTTAATCACCATGAATCCCTCCTTAGAGGTGGAGTGTTGGAATTTATTAATAATTTCTTGGGCATGGCGTGGTGGGAGATAGATCTAGTAGGCACAAAGGCACCCTGCTCTTCAGAAATGATATTTGGTAGAATGTTTTTCAGCCGGCACACTAGGATTTTTGCTATGACTTTGTAGGCGGTTCTGCATAGGCTTATGGGTCTGTATTTCGCAGAACAATCAGCATTGGAGGACTTGGGCAAGAGAATTACCAAGGTTTCCTTCCTCTGAGGAATCATGGTTCCACTACCAAAAAATTCCTTGACAGCCGCCACAACATCTTGGCCAATGATCCTCCAAAAGTAATTTCAGAAGGATGTTGTCCCAGGGGCACGATTAGTACCCATTGATTTGATCGCCTCCCAAATTTCAGCTTCATTGATATCTGCTTCCAAAAGATCACAGACCTGAGATGGGATGGTGTTGATTTCAACAAATGAAGGCCAATTGTTCATAGTAATGGGATGTGCACTCCACTTCCGCTAAAAAAAGTTCATAAAAGCTTGGTGGATGAGGACCGGGTCTTCCGTAGTCTGGCCGTCATCAAGCTTGAGGGTGTTGATTCTATTTGACCTTTTCTAGATTTACCGGTGTGAAAGTAATGTGTGTTGGCATCCCCTCTTGACCCTCGACTTTAGCTCTTTCTTGCCACCAACAAGATAAACGTGCTAGGGTTGAGTTCAGCTCATTTGCCTTGAGTTGGAGGTCTCTTTCTTGCTGCTCTTTCATCACCTGTGGAGAGCAATTAGCCACTTGTAGTTGCAGAATTTCTTCTTGTAAGGAGTCTCTTTACTTGCTCAAATCTTTGAGCTTGTTTTTGCTCCAGTGGAATAAGTTTCTTAGTGTGCGGCTGCATTTCCTGTCCAAGTTTTCAGCCCTGGACCCTTCATAGTTACCTTGCCAACATCTCCACACTAATTTCCAAGCCATAGGATATGAAAGCCAAGTGTCTTCGAATTTCAGCCACCGTTGTGATTTCCACATCTCCTTAGAGTTGATTTGGAGAGCAATAGGGCAATGATCAGATGCAATCCTTGAAAGGTGTTTAGTTTGTGCAAAGTGGAGGAGGTTGGATGCAATGGAGTTGATGAGGTAGCGAGGCGCAACCATATTCAACTATTTTTATCTTTGTTGTTGGTCCATGTGAATCTTGGACCGGTAAAATGCAGATCATGTAAGTCCCCATTGGTGAGGAATTCCATCATCTCATTTGCTGCTGGTGAGCTTTTGAAAGGCTTCCCCCCTTTTTTGTCTTTGGCCTCGTAGATGCAGTTCAAATCTCCCCCAACAATGGATGGCAAGCCGGTATTTAGCAAGGGAGTTAAGGTGTCCCAAAGTCTCCGCCGAATGTGGTAGTCTTTGTTTGCATAACAGATGGTCACCCTCCATATAGCTTTATCTGGTAGCTATATGTCTCCCACAATGCATTGTTCATTTTGCGTGAGAGGAGCGAAAGTAATTAAGTCATTTCTCCAAAGAGCAAGGATGCCTCCAGATTTTCCTACAGCGGGTTGTTGTAAAAAACTCCAGTTGCGCCCCACAATTTGATCAATCTCCCTTCTAGTGATGTCTATCACTTTAGTTTCTATAAGGCCAATGAAAAGAGCATGTTGCTCTACAAGAATTTGTCGGAGAGAGTGGCCCGTGGACTTTTTTCAGACCCCTCGGTAATTCCACATTATGATGGAAGTCATGGGTAGACATCATGGGAGGAGTTCCCCCCAATGTCAATATGGAATTCAGTTTACTTGCGTTTCTATGGAGCTACTTTTATGGGGCCCAATTGACCCAATTCTCTATTGAAGTGTGCCTTGGATATCCGATTCTGTCCGATTTTTGCATTTCTATTTTTGAACAAATTCAGGTCTTCATGTGTTCCTTTAACAACCTGGAAGGAAGGTGTAGAGTTGTTGGAGTTGGCCTCCCCTTCATCAGTGTTTTGCTATTGTTGGTCAGTTTCCATGCTATCCTCCCTTCTAGTCTCTAGCATTTTGGTGTCGAATCTATTTTCTTTATGCATTTTCTATTTCTGTTCTGCTGAGGATTTTCTGTTGGTGGTGTCTCCCTTGCTGTTGTGGTTGTTGTTTTCAGGTTTGGAGGGTCTTGGCTTCCTCCTAGATACTAAGGTCCATGGCCCATAGGTCCCTGCAGCTTCTTCATTGGCTATATTGACATTCTTGACCATTTTCCTTTGGTATTTCTTTCATAGTGATTCTCACTGTCTTGGCGAATGGCTTGAAATATTCACATGTTGTTTGCTTGGTGGTTTGGAACTACACCTTGTTCAGTTATGATTTAGTAAAGTGCTGAAAATTTGCTGCACTTTATCGTGGTTGGGTGGTTCTTGGCGAAGAGAGAGGAGGAGCATTGTTCTTGTTGGTGGGTTGCACATTGGGGGCTATGTTAGCCTTATCTGGACACATATCAATTTTGTGTCCAACCTTTGAAGCAAAGTTGAGCAATTCCTTCATACTCAACTTTTTGGAAGAAGCGGCCATTAACTCCATTGATCCAGATTCCAGGTGGGAGACTTTGAGGTCAACTTTGACAGAACATAAAAACTTTGACCCCATTTGCTCATTTGATTGTCCATCCACATTGGCTCACCAACATAGGAAGCAATTCTGGCCAAGTTATTGCTATCCCAATAGATGAGAGGTAGGCTAGGTAGTCGCATCCAAATGGGAGAGGTTAAGCCTTGCAATGAGAGAGAAGGTTGGACTCCATTTGTCCATAGTTATGACATTTCCGCAATGAACCATGGTCCATTCAGAACGCATCCAGCCTCAATTGAGTGAGGCGACCCTTGGTCACCCATACAGAGCTTCTCTCACTAGAAAATAAGAGAGAGAAGAAAAGAAGAGAAATGAAAGAGCCTCGTAAAGTTTTTGGGTTCCGGGGGGACCCAAAGTTTTTGGGTTCCTTGAAATTTTGTATTTGCATTAATAAAGAAAAGATATTAAAAAAAGTTCAACAATCAAAAGAAAAGCATGATAACTTGAAGCTAAATGCTTCCTATCATCCTCCAAAATAACATGAAAAGCAGAAGGGATAAAACAAAATCAACGAATGTACTAGTAGTAGCAAGTTTGCATAAAATCCCTTCTTGATTATAGTCATGTGAGAGAATCGGTGGAACTCATTGAAAGCCAAGATCGGTGGTGGAGGCTGTCCAGTAACTCTGCTGAAGCATCTTCTTTAGGTAGGTCACCACAGTAGTGTTGTCTCCTTCAAGAATAATACCCTTCAACTCATGCATCCAGGGATCAACAAGCTGCTTGATGGCGAGCATGGCCTACATCTCCACAAAAGTGCTATCTCAATCTTGGGCGAATACACTGCGGCCTTGATAAGATTGCTCATGTCATCTCGATCACTACCCCAATACACAACACCTGAAGCGGCACCATCCACATTAGCCTTTAGTCATCCGGGAGAGTCAGGAGTATGAAAAATAGCCTGTGTGGTGAGAGCTCCCTAAAGGAAAGGATTGTTGGCGAAAGCCTCCAAAATATTTGTCGCAAGAATTTTGGGGGTTCCATAAGGCCGTCCATGAGTCTTTGCATTCCTGGCCCTCCAAACTTGATAAACAACAGAACAATAAGCTCTTCCCCAAGTAGATCTGTCCTTGGGGTTTGGTCAAAGAGAGATCTGTGATGTGGCAAAGGAAGGCATAACAAGCCCCCAAGTAGCAAGAACCTTTAGGACCGCAGTAGTGAGAGAGCATCTAGTCAGGATGTGGTCCAAATCCTCAGCCTCAGAGCAGCCCAATGGGCAGTGTACCTCCTCCACAAGTCCTCGTTGATGCAGCCAAGAAAGTGTTGGGATAGCACCCTTCAAAATGTGCCACCAAAATAACTTCTCCCAGGGATGGAGCCGAAACCTCTTGAGCCAGCACAAGAGCAATCCCGGGAAGAGAGTAGCGAAGTGAGTGACTTACCTAAGGGTAGAAGAGTGTCACGGATATCCACTAAGTGAGTCACCACTCCTTTGATCAGCTCAACAAGGTCATGGCCAAAGTGAAGCTCCAATTTGGTAGTGTCCCAGCTCCTATCTGGTTGAATGAAGGTACTCAACATCTGATCCTCTAGGGCAGTCACATCAATGAAGGTCGGTCTCCTGGAGAGAGAAAAGTCTCACCAAGTGTGTGAGTACACGCACCTTGCTCCCATGCAATCCTCCCAGGATAATATGCTTGGGCTCCACGAGAAGACGACCGACTTGGAATCACCCTTCTCAAAGAACTCCCCAAATATCATCACCATGCTTCTCCAGACAGGTGTAGAAGAGTGGTGGCCATGAAATCCCAGGGTAAGCGTGCCCCTTAGGACTAGTCCAAGTGGTGGCTGAATGAAAACCAAGGCCCCCAACCTTCTGAGGTGAACATATGTCATTCCACTTGACATAGTGGACACTCTTCTGTGGAGCTCTTATCCGAGGAAGGATCTGCGAGCTTCTCAATCTCAAAAAAACATTTGAAGGGATGATAGTATGAGTAATCAGTAGTGATCCAGTGATGAAAGAGAAGGTGGAGTGGCATGAGGATAGGTGATGGGATCCCCAAGCTAGAATCTTCTCCTTTGCCCAATGAATGGTGAGTAATCACTCGTGAAGTCTTTAGTGCTAGCTTGAGGCCAAGATAATCCATCTCCTGGACTCTCCTAAACTCCAGCATCCTAGCAATCCGATTTGTCCTCCATCTAGTTGCAGCATGGTTGAAGATGATAGCAGATTTAGCAGCATTGATATGTTGCCCAGTCCAAGCACAATACTCCTCAAGAATGCCTCTAATTTGTTTGCCATGTGCCACTCACGAGAAGCAATAAAGCATCGATATAGAGATGAGATCGTACCTCGTAGTTAGAGACATGCCCAGCTGGGGCCCCTTCTGACACCCTTGTCAAAAACCACACTGAGCATCAATCCACTCAGTCCGTCTTCCATTCACCAATATAGAAAACTTCTGGAATGTAATACACTACATCACCCACTTGTAGGTACCTCCAGTAGTCAGAGACATGCCAGTGCCTTCCACCCTTGTCGAAAACCACGAGCATCAATCCACTCGGTCAGGTCTTCCATTCGACAATATAGAAAACTTGGAATGTAATACACTGCATCACCCACTTACTGAATGTAGGAGGGAAACCCATCAGAACCAGGACTTTCTCCAAAGTCTTCCAACTAATGTGATCATATGCCTGCTCCATGTCAATCTTGATCACCATGCCCCCAACCTGAGAGGTTGAGTGCTTAAGCTTATTAAACATTTCTTAAGCTAAGAGGCAGTGATGTGAGATGTTCCTCTATGGTACAAAGGCACCTTGCTCCTCAGAAATGATGGTAGGGAGGATATGCTTTAGTCTATTAACCAGGATCTTTGCAACTAGCTTGTAAATGGTCTGATATAGACTAATGGGCCAGAACTTGGATGGACAGTTGGCCCCCGCACTCTTTGGAATCAGCACAATGAGCGTCTCTTTCCAATTACCATCCATGCGGGAAGTAAGAAAGAACTCCTGAATAGCTTCAATAACATCCTCCTTCATACACTGCCAGAATTGCTTATAGAAGGACGAGGCATTCCCATCCAATCCTGGAGCTCGATTGGGCCCCATCAAGTGTAAGGCCTCCCAAATTTCCTGCTCAGTAATGTTAGCATCAAGAAGAGTTTTGACATGAGGAGGTACCTGCCTGTCGATCGAAATGGTAGGCCAATCATCAAGTGAAACATCCCCTTCGATCCACTTATGCTGGAAGAAAGTGGTGAAGGCAAAAATAATATCCTCAGGACTGTCCCGAATACTTCCATCCTCACTCATGACACTGTTGATTCTATTGGTGAGATGTCTAGTAGAAGGAACAGTGTGGAAAAAGTGAGTATTACCATCTCCCTGATGAAGCCATCTGGACTTGGCTCTCTATTTCCACCAAGTGTTTAGCCTAACAAGAGTAGAATTCAGCTCCACCACCTTGGAACGAAGATCATCCTCTTGTGTAGTGGATAGACCATCATCAGAACAATCAATGATTTGGAGTTCAGCAATGTCTTCCTCCAATTTACTCTTCTGAGAGTTCAAATCCTTCATCTTGTTTTCGCTCCAATGAAAGAGGGCCTTCAATGTTCTGCTGCTTTTCCGCTGGAGAATATCAACTTTAGAGCCATAGTTATTTTTCCCCCATTTTTGCCGCACCAACTTCCAGGCCATAGGGTAAGAAAGCTACATCTCCTCAAATCATAGCCACTGATGTGGTCTATCCTGTGCAGCAGAAGTAACTGAAAGCAACAAAGGATAACGATCAGAAGCAATACGAGAAAGGTGACTGACCTTTGTGTCTCTGAGTAAGTTGGATGCCAATGAGTTGACAAGGATCCTGTCGACAAATCTTACTCGCCCTCCTTATTGGTCTGAATTGTTGGCCAACAAAATCAAGCTCATGCAAGTCCATGGAGGCCATGCAATCCTCCATTTCCCAGACCGCCTGTGAGTAAGAAAAAGGCTTTCCTCCCTTCTTATCCTGTTGAGTCAGGATGCAGTTAAAATCTCTACCAATAATAGTAGGGGACTGCTGATCCACACTGCTAAGAATAGTCTGCCAAAGTGTCCTCCTGCAGTGGTAGTCTTTATTAGCATAAACCCAGCCAAGAGTCCATTGGGTATTATTAGGCATACTAACACTTCCTAGAACAATCTGATCAGTAAGAACAATTGGGGTGAACCCAATTAGATTACTTTGCCAAAGAACATTAATCCCACCAAAATTCCCTATGGAGGGGTGACAAGAGAAATGCCAGCTGCTTCCAACCAACTTGTCCACTTCCCGCCGAGAGATCTCTTCAATCCTTGTTTCCACTAGGCCAATCATACAGATATCATGGCCACCAATCAGGTGGCGTAAGTAGTGGCCCGTAGTTTTCTTTCGGACCCCCTTACAATTCCAGAAAAGAATGGTAGAGATTAAGCCACCATGGGGGATTTATCCCCCCCCCCCTGTAGGTGATTCACTGTGTACCTTTTTCCTCTTCATTGAGTTGGCCTCAATTGGCCCCAAATTCTGCAGCTCCCTCTCAAAGTGGGCCTGAGACACCCTTGGCCTTGTGGTAGGTTTGATGGTTGCCTTCTCCCATACTGGCTTTTTGAGCTTCTCCACTGTGGCTTTGGCTTGGAATATGGGAGCTGAGGAGGCTTCAGCAGTAGGGAGGGACTGCTTTGAAGGTGCTCCTTGAGGAGGAGCTCTTCCCAGGGGATGAGTAGCTATAGGTTGGCCACCCTTATGGCCTTGCTTCCCACCTTCTTTCTTCTTCAAGTTAATCTGCTGCTGCTTGCTGTTAGTTCTCTTCTTTCTGGTGACCAGCACCCATGGGCCATACTCAGAAGAAGTGAGCTCCTCAAGCTGAGTAGGTAATGGTTGTGAAGTAGCCTATTGTGTCTCAGCATTATTTTCCTTGGTAGGATTCTGATTAGCAGTTCAACATTCCCCCTTCTCAGCAATAACAGGCTGGGCTAAGTTCTGCATAGACTCATGCACATTAGTCTAAATAGGAGGAGGAGAGGAAGTCTTACCTATAGTGGGAGCAGCTGGAGGAACCCCTTTGGTGGGACAAGAATCAACCTTGTGTCCCACCTTTCCACAAGCAAAGCAGAGTTGAGTAATCCCCTCATACTCAACCTGTTGGAAAAACCTTCCATTTCTTCCATGGATCTAAACTTCAGGGGAGAGTTTTTGTGAAAGTTCAAGCCTGGCGCATGCTCTGGCAAACATGCTTTGCCCCCATGAGTTTGTTGGGTGATCCACCCACAGAGGCTCTCCAATGAAGGAAGCGATCCTGGCAATATTAGTATTATCCCAGTAAAGCAGGGGGAGGTTAGGGAAGCGTACCCAAATCGGAGAGGAAAGCCCATGAAGAGATTTGAGATTGAAAGTGGGAGTCCACTTATCCAACCCAATGACATTCCCCACAATGAACCAAGGCCCATTCATCAAGACTGCATCTCCAGCCTCAGTAGTTTCAAAGATGTACACAAAGCAATCTGGAGCAACCATAATCAATTTGAAAGCCCCCATCTACTCCACTTCCTGCAGTGCATTAAGATAGAAATATGATGGTCTTCTCCCAAAACCTTCCCAACAAGTGCTCTTTCAAGCTTCACTTGATTGTCATCCACAGCTTGGTCATCCAGTAGAACAGTAATGCCATCCTCCATGAGTGTTGTATTTTTATCTACAGGCCCCAATTTAACATACTCCTTCTTCTTCCAAGGGTTAACTTGATCATTGCCCTCCCTTGGCTGAGAGCTAGCACCATTTGAAGTTCTAGGAAAAGCCTCTCTATGGAGGCTATTGTCTTCAAATAAAGGGTTGGTAGTAGCCTTGCCCTTCCCTTTGTTTAATCCTTGAAGCACACCCCATGCAAAGGTGCTCGGGTTCTCTTTGGCATTAGTGCAAACACCTTGTGTGCACTGCTTTGGAGTAATGTGATCAGCCATAGAGACATCTTGGTCAGCCTCCCCACTTGCAATTGGGTGTCCAGCATGATCCCCACCTGAAAAATTATCCAAATGGTCCGGGCAACTAGCCCTAATGTCATCCATATCACCCTCATTATAGGACATACCTTGGCCGAAATGAGTCCCCTCCATGCTCTCGGTTTTGCCTTTGTGTGTGTTGTTAGCCTTAGTAAGGCTAGCATGATCTTCATCATAATTCATATCAGCATCCCCATTGGCCACTTGTTCGGTCAGTCTAGCATGTCTAGTCCAATGTGTCGGCGTAGGGTGAGGGTGCTGGCTGCGTCCTGGCCTCCTCTACACTAGCCACTTGGTAGCCTGCGCTCACTCGGGCCTCCATTCGCCCGGGCTTAGCATCATGTCGCGCTTGCACGCTTATGCCATGTGTGCAGCGCTTCATGTCGTGCGATCTTTGTTGGCCGGTACATCCATGTCCGCGGCTAAGCGCTTCGCCCGTGATATGCTTGCCGGTATAGCGTTAGCCGCGCGCTTATCGCCGTCTTTGCACATCTCAATTGCGCGCAGATCATGTAATCTCCGTAGTGGTCCCGCGCATCTGCATTTTGCGCACCTTCGATCGCGCCCCGCTCCATGATCAGCGCGGCCATGATTGGCGTGGGCGTTCGCCCCTCTCCCACCCTAGTGCCTCCACTGGGACATCCACCATCCTTTGTCCAGCCTCCCGACTAGCCATGTAGCGCATCTGAACTTCTGATTGCATGGTCTCTGGCAGGGCTTGGATTTTTCAAAATCCCTTTCTCCAGCCAAACTAGCACCACCACTTGCCAACCCAAGCACCTCCTCTTGTTAGAGAAGCCTTGCATGGTCCTTGGAGAAGTTGCCACCTTCCTCATGAATTTCAATGTCGAAATCGGCACCAACCCAACCATCCTTGCACCAAAACCCTTGTCCATCCCTAGCACCTCCTTGCCATGGCCCCTCTCCTTCTTGCCACCTTCTCGGCCTTCCCTCCTAGCTGCCTTGTTCCTTGTAAGGTGGTGAGTGACCACCCCACCATGGAGAGAAAGAGTATTGGAAAGCAGCCCCTCAAGAGAGAGAAAAAAGTCATGGAAATGAGAGAGCCCCCGAAGTTTTTTCCAAAGTTTTTGGGTTCCCAAAGTTTTTGGGTTCCTTGAAATTTTGCATTTGCATTAATAAAGAAAGATATTACAAAGTAAAAAAGTTCAACAATCAAAAAGTTTTTGGGTTCCCAAAGTTTTTGGGTTCCTCAGATCTTCTGTGAAGGGTTCGTGTGAGAGCATGCGTGTCGGGACCCGAAAGATGGTGAACTATGCCTGAGCAGGGCAAAGCCAGAGGAAACTCTGGTGGAGGCAAATTGCTCATCTGACTCGGGTATAGGTGCAAAAGACTAATCGAACCATCTAGTAGCTAGTTCCCTCTAAAGTTTCCCTCAGGATTTTGGAGCCCCGGGCGGAGTTCTATCGAGTAAAGCCAATGATTAGAGGCATCAGGGGCACAACGCCCTCGACCTATTCACAAACTTTAAATAGGTAGGATGGCTAGGATGCTTCATTGAGCCATGCCATGGAATCGAGGGCTCCAAGTTGGCCATTTTGGTAAGGTGGCGATGCGGATGAACCAGGAAGCAGTTACGGTGCTTGCAGCTAACCAGAACCCACAAGGGTGTTGGTCGATTAAGACAACAGGATGGTGGTCATGGAAGTCAATCAGCTAAGGAGTGTGTAACAACTCACAAATCAACAATGGATGGTGCTTGCGACCCACACCATGGGGTGGCAGCCAGGGATGAGCGAGGAGGCGGCGCAGTAAAACATGGGGCTGAGCCTATCAAGCCTTTGGTGCAGATCTTGGTGGTAGTAGCAAATATTCAAATGAGAGCTTTGAAGGCCGAAGGGGGGAAAGGTTCCATGTGAACGGCACTTGCACATGGGTTAGCCGATCCTAAGAGACGGGGGAGGCCCGTCAGAGAGCGCCGCTTCGCGCGAGCTTCGAAAGGGAGTCGGGTTAAAATTCCCGAGCCGGGATGTGGCGGCTGACGGCGACGTTTGGTAGTCCGGAGACGTCGGCGGGGGCCTCGGGAAGAGTTATCTTTTCGCTTAACGGCCTACCCTAAAGCGGCTCGGGGAGGTAGGTCCGGCAGTGGAAGATTACGATGGCGTTGGTTTCCACTGAAAATCAGGAGGGCCGAGTGCCTTCCACGCCCGGTCATACTCATAACCGAATCAGGTCTCCAAGTTGAACAGCCTCTGGTTGATGGAGCAATCTAGGCAAGGGAAGTCGGAAAAATGGATCCGTAACTTTGGGATAAGGATTGGCTCTGAGGGTTGGGCACGGGGGTCCCAATCCCGAATCCATCGCTCCGCCCCACGGGGCCTTCTCCGCGTCGAATAACGACTCGAGAACAGGTCAAGGGAATCGACTATTTAATTAAAGTAAAGCATTTCGATGGTCCTAGTGGATGGTCACATAATGTGATTTCTGCCCAGTGCTCTGAATATCAAAGTAAAGAAATTCAACCAAGCGCGCATAAACGGTGGGTGTAACTATGACTCTCTTAAGGTAGCCAAATGCCTCATCATCTAATTAGTGACGCGAATGAATGGATTAATGAGATTCCCACTGTCCCTGCCTACTATTCAGTGAAACCACAGCCAAGGGAATTGGCTTGGCAGAATCAACAGGAAAAGAAGACCCTATTGAGCTTGACTCTAGTCCAACTTTGTGAAATGACTTGAGAGGTGTAGGATAAGTGGGAGCCGGCTCACCGGCACAAGTGAAATACCATTACTTTTAACATTAGTTTACTTATTCCATGAGATGGAGGCGGGGCCTAGCCCCTCCTTTTGCTTTAAGTCGCCCGGCTGATCCAGGCGAAGACATTGTCGGTGGGGAGTTTGGGCAGGCGACATCTGTTAAAAGATAACGCAGGTGTCCTAAGATGAGCTCAATGAGAATAGAAATCTCGTGTGGAACAAAAGGGTAAAAGCTTGTTTGATTCTAATTTCCAGTGCGAATACGAACCATAAAAGCGTGGCCTATCGATCCTTTAGTCATTCAGAATTTGCAGCTAGAGGTGTCAGAAAAATTACCACAGGAATAACTGGCTTGTGGCAGCCAAGCGTTCATAGCAACATTGCTTTTTGATCCTTCGATGTCAGCTCTTCCTATCATTATGAACTAGAATTCACCAAGTGTTGGATTGTTCACCCACCAATAAGGAACATGAGCTGGGTTTAGATCATTGTGAGACAGGTTAGTTTTACCCTACTGATGATCGTGTTGTAATAGTAATTCAACCTAGTACGAGAGGAACCATTGATTCACATAATTGGTCATCGTGCTTGGTTGAAAAATCGATGAAGCTTCTGGGTGCGGATTATGATGACGCCTCTAAGTCGAATCCATGCTAAAATGCGGTCGAGCCTCGTCACCCCGACCGATGGTAGGGGCTTGACCCCAGTGCGTGGCGTGGCGGCATTCATGTCGGCAGACTAAGATGCCAGCATGGACGCCCTAAAATGCAGTTCTGAATGGACGACGGGCTGAATCCTTTGCAGAAGACTTAAATTCACGATGGGATATTATACAGGCGGTGACATTTCACGATCCGAGATCACGCCTATCGCGGATTTGTCCCTCCCAATTGCCTCCACCAGTGGGAATGGTGAGGTTTGGGCTACCCGAGAAATTCGCACGGGGTGCAGCCGGTGCACGTGCGTGGGCAGCCCACCGGCACGAATGCATGCCCGTGAAAAAATTAGCTCTTTGGGGATTCTGGAACTACCGGGGACCACAAACTGTGTTTTGGGCTGCCCCGTCTATTAGGGAGTGACCCGGCGACATCACTCGCGCCGTGCGGAGGCGCGTGCATCACGAGGGCGGGTGTGTCGATAGCGCATCATCGACATGTCGACATGCGGCGTCGGTCGACGGCATGCTAGTGCCCGTGCCTATATTCTTGAGCCATGCATCGCCGCTTATCCGATGCTGTTCGTGCACCCGTAGGAGCCTTCGATATGCCACAGAAGAAAAATAATGTCCGTGGGTAGGAATCGAGGGCATTTATCCCATTAAATTAGCGGGGTCGGCG
Source organism: Cymbidium sinense (assembly GCA_021442155.1). Taxonomy (NCBI): domain Eukaryota; kingdom Viridiplantae; phylum Streptophyta; class Magnoliopsida; order Asparagales; family Orchidaceae; genus Cymbidium; species Cymbidium sinense. The sequence goes on along the minus strand of CM038232.1, from coordinate 40,573,605 downwards.
GCCACGTCTTGGGCACTCCGGCAAGAATGCGTGCCGACAAAAGTAAGCTTTTGGGGATTTTGAACTCGCGGCGGCGGCACTCCGCCGTGCGAAGGCATGTGGGGAAGGGCGTGCCAATGGCCACGTTGTGAGCATGTTGTGACATGCTCTCTCCCCCCGTGATTATATTCTCGAACTATGCTTCATCGCTTATCCGACACTGATAGTGCACCCATACAAGCCATCGATATTCTGTGCGAGAAAAATAATGTCCGGGTGGAAATCCAGTGCATGCGAGCTGATAAATGCGGGCGTTGATGCGCCCGAGAAACATGACCCAATAGATATTCAAAATATTCGGGTGCTCGGGCGCCCGAAAAAATGACTCGAAGGTCACGCAAAATATTTGGACGCGGCGTGCTCGATCCTCGTGAAGGACGAGCCATCCGGGGGGCAATTGGCGGCGACCGATGCTCGGCGAGTCTGGAGCGGCGAGCGTGCGGTGGTGGCGGATGTGCCCAATGTCGTTGGCCGCACCACCGTCGGACAAGCGTCGGTAGTCGAGCGGGCGATCGCAGATGTGCGGCGGTGCTCATGTGGAAGGCGGTGACCAATGGGATGTGGGGCAAGTGCCTAAGTGCCGCAATCCATGAGCCACACATCACACAAACCACAGATGTGAGCTTAGCATCCTTATCGTCACACGTACGATGGCGGGCATGGCGTGCCGCAGATCAGCGAGATCAAGGGCCTCCAGCGGTGCGCAGCCTCAGCGCTCAGCGCAGGCCCTTACGCAGCGCTCGCTGTGCCAGAGCTTGCTTCGCCCCAGCGCCCAGCGCGCGCCGCGCCCCAGCTTCGCCCAGCCCGCGCCCTCGTGGTGATCGTTACCGGATCTGCTGCACCAGGTGTCTTGCCTCCAGCACCCGGCGCCTCACTGACCCACGGTGGCCTTCGCCACCCGGTGGCGGTCTGGTGTATGTGCACTTAACTCCTCGAAATTGGCCGTGTTTCATGATTTTTTGAGGCTGGAACCTGCTAAAACCTCCTATTAGTGCTCACGGGTGTATTTGGCGGCCTCCATTTGGGCATATGACCGCCCATGAAAAAGTAAGCTTTTTGGGCTTTCTGGAACTTCCGGGGTCTGAAATGTGCATTTTGCCCTGCCTGTCTATTAGAGATGAGCTGAACTAGGCAGCAAGTCCACTATTTTTCTACCAAACATGCACCCGTGACTATGCTCATGATCTTAGGATCTGTATGCTTTCTTCATGTTATGTCAAATAGTTACGAATCAAATGGAATTTTTGGGCATAGTGCTTGGAAGGGCTTCAAGCGGCATACGAATCGATGGCACTCTTCAGAGTATTGGCTGACTTGGCATCTCACTTGGAGCATCTTTGCACTTTGATGTGAATGTACGTGCCTCACGGTATGAAAATGCACATTCATTATCATGTCTCTTCGGTTTGCTTGAGGATGGAGATTGCTTGACCTCTATTTTCGGTCAGTGCCTTTGGGCCAAAAGTAGCAATTTGGGGGACCTTCTATTAGGGAGTGAGCTAGCTTGATAGCCACTCCGCCTTCGTGCGTAGGCATGTTGTGCATGTCTGGATGGGCGTCCCAATGGCCACGTCGTGAGCATGTCATGAAATGCTCTCGTGCCACACCTACATTCTCGAACCATGCATCATCGCTTGTCGGACGATGACCGTTCACCCTCATGAGCCTTCAATATTCATACGAAAAGTAAAGGCGGGTGGAAATCAACGCGACCGACGAAAAATTCAAAATTTGAGTGCTCACGCGGTCAAATGACCAGTTGATGCAAAAAATTTGGGCATGTCAGATTTGATGTTCCTGAAGAACAAGACATCCGAAAGGCTAGTGGGATCGGCTGAAACCCACGGCCAGGCGAGAATATGGAGCTGCGATAGTCATGCGGGGCGGTCGGGGATGGTGGCGACCGGCGACGATGACCGGCGGCAGCGACCGGGGATGACTGGCGGTGGCGATCCGGTATGACTGGTGGCGGTGATCGGCGACAACCTAGGACGACCAGTGGCGGCCGACGATGACCGGCGGTGGTGACCGGCGGCGACCGGACGTGGGGAATTGAGCCTGGCGACGACGTTGCGGCGGGGGCGTGCGCTTATTTAAAAATCAAGACGCACGCACGCGTCGCGACGCGCCCAGCGCCCAAGCGCCCCAAGTGCCCAAGTGCCGCAAGCCGCGAGCCACGCGCCCCGAGTGCCATGCAAGTCACACATCAAAGGAGCTATGGACGTGAGCTTAGCATCCTTATCATTTCACATGTGCCGGCGAGCACAACTGCGTGCCAGGTCGGCGTTAGTTAGTGGCCTGCGGCTATGGCAGCACATGCCTCGGGCCACAGGACGAGCAAGATGGCCTCAGTGGCGGCGACGGCGGGCCTCCATGGAACCCAGCATGCCACCTTGGCTTCCGAACAGCGTCGCGTCGCAGAGCCTCCGGCAGGTCACATGCTCATCGCATCGCCCCAGGGGCTCCGGATCTTGCCACACCTGCGCAAAGCGGTCTCTGGCGTGAGCGCCCCAGCGCATCTTGTGCGCGCAGCCCGTTTCATCACCCAGCCCGGGTTGTTCGCAGGTGTGTCGGACTCAGCGTGCCCTCTCGTAAGCCGTTGCGCCCTGTGACCCAGGTGTGTGGTGCCTATGGGTGCGTAACTCCTCAATATTGGTCATGTCTTGCCATTTTTTGAGGCTGGAACCTCCTAAAACCTCCCGACACTGCTCATGGGTGCATTTGGGGTCCTCCATTTGGGCATATGGCTGCCCATAAAAAAGTAAGCTTTTTGGGATTTCTGGAACTTCCGGGGTCTGAAATGTGCATTTTGCCCTGCCTGTCTATTAGAAATGAGCTGAATTGGGCAATAGGTTTATTGTTTTGCTATCAAACATACATGTAAGGTAGACAATGCTGATGATCTTTGGATCTGCATGCTTCCTTCATCTTATGTCATCATTTGCGAATCGAAAGGATCTTTTGGGCATAGTCGAAGGAAGAGCTTCATGTGGCATACGAATCGACCGCACTCTTTGGAGTATGGGTCGACTTGGCATCCCACATGGAGCTTCTTCCCGCTCTGATGTGAATGTATGTGCCTCGCAGGAGCTCTCCATCTACATCATTATCATGACCCTTTGGTTTGCTTAATGATGGAGATTTGTTGATCTCTATTTTTTGGCAGTGCCTTTGGGCTTGGTGATGTGCTTAGGCTGGAGACCCGTATGCGGCGCATGAGATGTTGTGGACTCTGCTTTTATTGATAGGTGGTCGCCTTCGTGTGGCCAACTATCGGTGTGGCAGTCCTTTCAAATCCTCGCTCCTCAGAATATTTTGGAGATCGATTGTGGCGGTTGCTTGCGACGGGAATCCTTTCATTGTCTGTATTAACATCTGTTGATGTGTCACGGATTAGCCTCTGATGCTCATTTTCATGGCATGGAGACTGCCCTGTGGAATGAGACCCTTCCATCCTCATCTTGGGGAGCCTGTATCTTAGGTGGTGGATGAAGGGTCTCATCATAATGTTGCGAATGTGGCTCTTAGAAATCGGGTCTCGGTGTCACAGCCACCATGCCCGGGTCAGTTTATTCGGAGGTGATCGTGCCTTCATCCTTCGTGCGACTCTGATTCTTTCCCTTCCCTCCATATATATATATATATACATGGTTGTGTTGGGCGAGATCATTGTTGAGTCAAGGACGTGCTACCTGGTTGATCCTGCCAGTAGTCATATGCTTGTCTCAAAGATTAAGCCATGCATGTGTAAGTATGAACTATTTCAGACTGTGAAACTGCGAATGGCTCATTAAATCAGTTATAGTTTGTTTGATGGTACATGCTACTCAGATAATCATAGTAATTCTAGAGCTAATATGTGCACCAAACCCAGACTTCTAGAACGGATGCATTTATTAGGTAAAAGGCCAATGCAGGCTTCTGCCTATTTTCTTATTGATTCATGATAACTCGTTGGATCACACGGCCCTTGTGCCGGCGATGCATCATTCGAATATATGCCCTATCAACTTTTGATGGTATGATAGGGGCCTACCATGGTGGTGATGGGTGACGGAGAATTAGGGTTCGATTTCGGAGAGGGAGCTTGAGAGACGGCTACCACATCCAAGGAAGGCAGCAGGCACGCAAATTACCCAATCCTGACATAGGGAGGTTGTGAAAATAAATAACAATACCAGGCTCTTTGAGCAGTAATTGGAATGAGTACAATCAATTGGAGAGAATGGGTGCAGTGCGGTAATTCTTGCTCCAATAGCGTATATTTAAGTTGTTGCAATTAAAAAGTTTATAGTTGGACCTTGGGTTGGGTCGGTTGGTCCATGGTGTGCACCGCCATCTAGACCATCGGTGATGCATTCCGAATTGGCTTCTGGTGCCTCTGGCGCCATTACTTTGAAGAAATTAGAGTGCTCAAAGCAAGCCCACTGTCACAGAGCTAAATAAAGGGGGATCAGTCATACTCTCTTAGCTATACATAAAGAGGGAAGCTTCTAGAGAAATATAGAAGAAGGAAGAACCTGGAGGGTTCCAGAAGGTTCTACCAAAGTCTAGAAGGCCTTAAGAAGATGAATGCTTCAAGAGGAGTCTAGAATCATATGGAATACTCTAGAAACCTGTATATGCTAAGAGTAGTGTAGAATACTCTAGAATCATGTATATTTTAATGTACTCTAGAATGTTCTTGCTAGACCATGGGAGAGGACTATAAATAGGGGACCTCCCCTCCCATTTGAATCAATCAAAGGATCCCAAGTATTCTTGTATTGTAAATTTCCTTTACATAGTAAAGTGCTTTCTCAATCTTTCTAACCTCTCCTCTCCAAAAGAGATTTGAGTGTTCTAGTCCTGTGTTACGAAAGTTAGGCTGACTTAGCATCGAGGAAAGAGTGCTAAGGCCGCACGGGTGACTTGGAAAGAGTTTCTCCATGACACCACGCTCTGGATACATTAGCATGGGATAACACCACGAGATTTTGGTCCTATTGTGTTGGCCTTCAGGATCGGAGTAATGATTAAGAGGGACGGTCGGCGGCATTCGTATTTCATAGTCAGAGGTGAAATTATTGGATTCATGATTTATGAAAGATGAAACACTATGAAAGTATTTGCCAAGGATGTTTTCATTAATCAAGAATGAAAGTTGGGGGCTCGAAGATGATCAGATATCATCCTAGTCTCAACCATAAACGAAGCCGACCAGGGATCGGTGGATGTTGCTTTTAGGACTCCGCCGACACCTTGTGAGAAATCAAAGTTTTTGGGCTCCTTGAAAGTTGCATATTGTATTAATAATAAAAGTGGGTTACAAAGGGGCACAAAAGTGCAAAGCCAGAAAAGACATACAAACTAGGCCGGAGCAAAACAAAGTTAGACTCAGCAGCAAGTCATGCACAGAAATCTGCCAGTCGGTTATGGTCTCTGCAGATGTGTGAGAAGATCACCTGGTGGAAGTCTCTAAGGAAGCCAATATCAGGTGCCTGTGCTGGTAGTGTAGTCTAGAAAGCCTGCTGCATGGTCTGCTGGAGGTAAGTCACCACCCCATGGTTGTCGCCTTCCAAGACCAGCCCCTTGTATTCATACATCCACAGCTCCAAAATCTATGTAATTGCAAGCATAGCCTTCAACTCCACCTGTGTGCTATCCCAATGCTGGAGATGAATACCAGTGACCTTGATGAGGTTGCAAGTATCATCTCTAATCACAACCCCGATACCTGCCAAGCCAGAGGATAGGAGTGCACCATCAGCATTGGCTTAAGCCATCGGGGAGGAGAGTCCAAGAAGATTGAGGAATCAGCCACTGTGGCTGATGGAGATCCCATTGCTCTCGAAATGGAAAGGCGGCGGTGTTGGTGAATGCCTCCAAGATGTTTACGTCAAGCACCTTGGGGGTTCCATGAGGGCAGCCGTGAGTCTTAGCATTCCTAGTCCTTCAAACCTGGTATATGACATAGCAGTAGGCTTTGCCCCAAGCTAAGACAGCCTTGGGGATGGTGTCGAATGCCTTGAAGAGATCCTGAGATCAGATAAAGGAAGGCATAACAAAACCCTAAGAGGAAAGAACCTACAGGACAGCCATCATGAGGGAGCATCTGATTAGAATATGCTCCAAGTCTTCCTCCTCAGTGCAGCCCCAAGGGCTCTGGAGTTCCTCCATCAGCCCCCTCTGGTGGAGCTAGGTGAATGTTGGCAAAGCCCCTTTCAGGACACGCCACCAAAAGAGCTTCTCCCGTGGATGCAGATGGAACTTCTGAAGCCACGAGCAGTGAGTACCACCGGGTGGGAAGAGAACCTCATAAGCAAGTGCCATGAGGGACTTGCTTAGCAGGATGTGTATAAGTTCTGGCTCATCCATCGCTAAGTCAGAGTGCAACACCACCCTTTTGATCTAGTCCACCAAATCCTGACCAAAGTGAAACTCCAGCTTTGGAGTGTCCCACAGACGGTCTGGCTGTATGAAGGAGCACACCCGGAGGTCTTCAAGTGCAGCCACATCAATGAAGGTAGGTCTCTTGCGAAGTGGAATATTAGCCAGCCAAGTCTAGGAGAGAACATGTACCTTTTTCCCATTAGCAAGTTTCCACCAGATGAGAGGTAGAAGGTTCTGAGCTCCACTTAGGATGACAGCTCAAGATTTGGAGTCCCACCGCCTCAGAGAGCTGTTCCAGATATCATCCCCATAACGCTCCCGAAGGTAGCGGTGGAGAAGAGAATCCGGCTTCTATAAGAAGTCCCACGCTAGTCGTGCCCTCAACGGGCCTGTCCAAGTACTAGCAGAGTGGAACCCAAGACCACCAAGCCTCCTGGGTGTACAAATGGTGGCCCAATTCACATAATGGATGCTCCACTGGGTAGGGCTCTTGTCCTAAAGAAAGGACCTACACATCTTCTCGACCTCCTGCAACACATTCATAGGCAAAGTAGTGTGTGTCAGCTGGTAGATGGATCCTGGCATCAGGGCAGAAGAAATGAGGGTAGCACGGCCAGCCAGTGAGAGGTGCCATGACCCCAGGCAGTAATCTTTCCCTTGGCCTGCTGAATCAACTAGGAGTAATCCTTTTTTGTACAGCTTTTGCATTGCCAGCTTTATGCCCAGATAGTCCATCTTCTGGACTCTTCTGAACCCAATGGATCTAGTAATACGGTTCATCCTCCATCTTTTTGCTGCTTTGCTAAATAGGATGGAGGTCTTGTACGATTGATCTGTGCCCCATCCGAAGAATCATCAAGGATGTCCTTGATTTGCTTACCATGAGCCACCAAAGCCTAGGAAATAATCAGTATATCATCAGCATAAAGATGGTTGGAGATGTAGGTACCTCCAGCAACCATAGTCATGGCAAGATTAGCTCCCCTCTGCCTGAATGCCAAAGACAGGAACTCAGAGCACAAAATGAAGAGGTAGGATGAGAGAGGACACCCCTGACGAAAGCCACAATGAGCGCTGATCCACTCAGTCCTTCGACCATTCAGCAGGATGGAGTACCTGGGGTAAGTGACACACTGAAGAACCCAGTTGCTGAACTTGGCTGGGAAGCCCATAAGAGATAGCATCTACTCCAGAGTTTGCCAACTCATCCTATCATACGTCTGCTCCATATCCACTTTGATAGCCATAAAGCCAACCTGAGAGGTGGAGTGTTGGAACTTGTTGAAGATCTCTTGGGCAAGAAGGCAGTGATGGGAAATGTTCCGCTGTGGGACAAAAGCTCTATGCTCTTCATAAATGAGTACAAGTAAGAGCTGCTTCAATCGATTTACTAAGATCTTCACAATCAGCTTATAGATGGTCTGACATAGGCTGATTGGCCGATACTTGGAAGGGGAATCAGCACCAGCTATCTTGGAAATCAGGACAATGAGAGTTTCCTTCCATTAATGAGGTACTAAAGAACTCCTGGATAGCAGCAATGACATCGACATTCACACATCTCCAAAAGTGTTTGTAAAAAGATGAAGTGATCCCATTTAGGCCCGGGGCCTGGTTGGCCCGCATAGAGTGCACAGCCTCCCAAACTTCATCATCAGTCACAGGAGCATCAAGAAGGGGAGTAATGTGAGAAGGTACCTGCTTCTCAGAAGACAGAGAAGGCCAGTTGTCAAGGGAGACGGCCCCCTCAGCCCATTTCTGCTGAAACAAAGTCGTAAAGGCCGCTCAGATGGCCTCCGGGCTATCCATCAGTCTCTCATCATCTGTCATGATGCCGCTAACCCTATTAGTACGGTGTCAAGAAGAAGCAACAGTGTGGAAGAAGTGAGTGTTACCATCCCCCTGCTGTAGCCATCTAGTCTTTGCCCTCTACTTCCACCAAGTGTTGAGCCTAGCTAAAGTGGAGTTAAGCTCAACAACCTTAGAGTGAAGCTCGCCATCCTATGTCATAGTAAGACCAGCAACAGTACACTCTGCAGTATGGAGGGTGACAATGTCTTGCTCCAGCTTCTCCTTGAGCAGGTGGAGGTTCTTCAACATGCTACAACTGCTTTGGTACCAAAGTCCGCCTTGCTCCACTTCTACCACACAAGCTTCCAAGCCATTGGGTAGGACAGCCAAGTATCCTCAAAATGAAGCCACCGCTGAGGTGGCGAATGAGAAGCTAGGGAGACTGAAAGTAAGAGTGGGCAATGATCAGAGGCAATAAGAGGTAAGTGATGAATCTTGGTATCACAGAGTATGTTTGAAGCCATAAAATTGACCAAGACCCGATCAAGTCGAACCCAGATCTTGCTCCTCCCATCCTTGTTGTTAGTCCAAGTAAATCTTGGCCCAGTGAAGCCTAAGTCATGCAAGTCAGCAATGTTCATGCAGTCTTCCATCTTCTGTACAGCCTGGGAGTAGGTAAACCTTTTCCCCCCTTCTTGTCATCCTATGTCAAAATACAGTTGAAGTCACCTCCAATGATAGTTGGAGCTTGCAGATCCACAATATCCCTGATATTCTGCCAAAGCAATCTCCTACAGTGATAAGCTTTGTTGGCATACACCCAACCCACTGTCCACCGATTAGGTGGCGTAGGTAGTTGCTCATTGTCTTCTTACGGGCCCCCTATAATTCCAAAAAAGTATGGAAGACATCAAGCAACCATAGGGGAAGTGTCCCCACTGCTAGTAGGTGTCAGAGGAGTCTTCTTTCTCTTATTTGGGAGGGCCTCCAACCGTCCCAACTCAAGGAGCTCCCTCTCAAAGTGGGTCTTTGAGGCCCTTGTTTACTGCCACTCTTACTACCCTTCTCCCTAAGTGCTTTCTTGGGCTTCTCCAAAGCAGGGGCTTGAAAAGTAGGAGTACTGCTAATATCAACAGAAGGGAGGGTCTTCTGTGGCCAGAGAGGGTGGGGGTACCTAGCTTTTCTGACTGAGGCTTGGGTTTTTTTTCTTTGACCGAGAATCCAAGGTCCATAGTCCTCAGGAGTAGTAGCTGGTGGCTGAGTGGGAAGAGAATGAGGAGCAACAGGCTGATGCTCCATCCTATTGCCAATGCTATCCTCCATGAAGCTGGAAGGACTTGGGGAAGTGCTAATCTCCTTCCTCGACTGAGTGAGCTTTATCCTTCAAATGATCCTTCGCTATCCGCATAGAAGGAGGTTGTGTTTACCTAAGCGGTCTGGGGTGTGTGGAATGCTTGGGCAAGAATCAACTTTGTGGCCCACCTTGCCACAGGAAAAACACAACTGGGTAATGCCCTCATACTCAACTAGTTGGAAGAATCGACCGTGTCTTCCATTAATCCATACTCCAGTGGGTAGTTTGTTGGAGAGATCCAGCCTAATGCAAATCCTAGCATACAGGCTCTGGACCCAGCTATTGGTTTGGTGGTCCATCCACAACGGCTCCCCAAAGAAAGAAGCAATTCTAGCAAGATTGGTATTATCCTAGTAAAGAAGAGGTGGGTTAGGAAATCTTACCCAAATAGGGGAGGACAATCCATGGAGGGATTTAGGATTGAAGGTAGGAGTCCACTTGTCCAATCCAATGACATTCCTCGCCATAAACCATGGCCCATTCATCAGAACAGCATCCCTAGCTTCTGTTGTCTCAAAAATGCAAACAAAATAGTTTAGAGCAACCATCACCAGTTTGAAGGTCCCCCATTGGCCCCACTTCCTCTGAAGGTCTGCATTAAAGAAGAAGAAAGAGGGTCTTCTCCCAAGAATCTTCCCCACCAAAGCCCTTTCAAGCTTTATCTGGTTATCATCAACAGCTTGGTCATCAAGCTTAATGGTAGAGCCATCCTCCATATAGGCTGAAGCTTTGTCCATTGGGCCGAGCTTGATAAACTTCTTCTTCCATGGATTGGATTGGACAAGCCCAGGTTGCCCATGCATTGCTCTCAGGTTTGCCCCATTAGGAACCCTCGGCAAAGGTCTCCTAGGGGAGCTTTGGTTGTCGAACATGGGGTTGGAGGTAGCTTGAATAGGCTCCTTAGCCGAGCCATTGAGATTCCCCCAAAAAATGTGGTAGGGTCTTCAGAGGCATTTCCACAAACATGTTGTGTGCGCTGACCTGTAGCATTGGAGTTGGCCATTTGGACATCATTGGCAGCCGCCCCACTATAGAGTGGGTGTCTGGCATGTGCACGGCTAGTAGGATCATCAAAAGAAGCTTTGGCCAAAGCCACATCATACTCAAAGAAAGCCATAAGGTCGGGCAAACCTCCTTCGGTGAGATCAGCAGCTTGTCCCAGCATGTCGTCGCCCTCCTGCATGGCATCAATCCCATTGGCAATGTCTCGGGCAGCTTAGCTAACCCGGTCGCGCTCTTGCCATGGTTCCTGTATGCACCCGCTTGCCCCTTGCCGCTTCCCGCGCTAATCTGCATGCTTCATCGCCTCTCCCCGCCATGCTCGCCTGCTCGCAATTGCGTCATAGCTGGATTCGTGTGCGCTCAGCATAATTAGCGCTCATTCTGCAATCACGTGCCCAGCAGCACCGCTCTGATTGATGCGGTCGGCGTGCCTTCTCGCTGCCTGGCATGCGCCCTCACCACCGGCGGTGACCAGCTTCACGGCCTCTGGGCTTTTCGTCACCACCCGGTGCCAACTCTCGATCGCGCGACTCTATGGTGAAGCCACCGCACCTGCAAGTCGGGTTGCTGCGCATCAAGAACTGGCAAGCCATCCGTCCCGAGCCCAATGCCTACCAACCCGAGTGTCATTCCTTGTCCCATAGACCATGCAGAGTCTACAGTGTAGACTCCGGTGGCTTGATGTCTTCCCTGATCAAGATCGGCCTCCATCCGATCGTCCGTCCCTGGACATCCTTTATCCATCCCTTGCGCAGCCGCCTTGCCGCCACCTCCTGCAGAATGAATACTGCTAGACTTCTTGCCATCAAGAACATCCAAGTCCGTCGCATGAGGTGAACGGCGCCACCCATTTGTCATCGCCTGCAGTGAGCGATACCAAGCTTGCCATCCTTCCTTGTTGCCTTATCCACTGAGGGAGGTGGACCACCTTGCCATAGAGAGAGAGAGAGTCTGAAATCTGCACCATAGAGAGAGAGAGGGGGGCATGGAAATGAGAGCCGATCCAAAGTTTTTGGGTTTCGGGCCAAAGTTTTTGGGTTTCTTGAAATTTTGCATTTGCATTAATAAAGAAAGATATTACAGACTAAACAAGTTCAATAGCAAAAGAAAAGCATGCTGACTTGAAGCTAAATGCTTCCTACCATCCTCCAAAATAACATGAAAAGCAGGAGGGATAAAACAAAAATCAGCAGAATGCCATACAAATTCAGAAGTAGTAGCACAGTGTGCACAAAAATCCACTGACCGATTGTAGTCCCGGTGATGAGAGAAAGACGGTGGAACTCACTAGAAGCCAAGATCAGGCGAGAGAGGCTATCCAAGAACTCTGGGCATCTTCGGAGGTAGGTCACCACAGTAGTGTTGTCTCCTTCAAGAATAATACCTTTCAACTGATGCATCCATGGCTCAACAAGATGCTTGATGGCGAGCATGGCCTGCATCTCCATAAAGGTGGTATCCCAATACTAGAACTGAATACCTGCGACTTTGATAAGGTTGTTCATGTCATCTCTGATCACCCAATACACACCCAACACCGGACTAAAGCGGTGCATCCACATTAGCCTTTAGCCATCCAGGAGTCTAGGAGGAGTATGAAAATAGCCTGTTCGGTGGAGCTCCCATTGCTCATGAAAAGGAAAGGATACAGTGTTGGTGAAAGCCTCCAGAATGTTTGCCGCAAGAATTTTGGGGGTTCCATAAGGCTGTCCATGAGTCTTTGCATTCCTGGCCCTCCAAACTTGATAAACAACAGAATAGTAAGCTCTACCGCAAGTAGATCTGTCCTTGGGGGTTTGGTCAAAAGCAGCAAAGAGATCTTGTGATGTGGAAAAGAAGGCATAAAAAGCCCCCAAGTAGCAAGAACCTTCAAGACCGCAGCAGTGAGAGAGCATCTAGTCAGAATGTGGTCCAAATCCTTAGCCTCAGAGCAGCCCCACGGGCATTGTACCTCCTCCACAAGTCCCCGTTGATGCAGCCAAGAAAGGGTTGGGATAACACCCTTCAAAATGCACCACCAAAATAACTTCTCCTGGGGATGGAGCCAAAACCTCTTGAGCCACTGATAACAAGAGCAATCCTGCGCAGAGCATCATAAGCAAGTGAGTGAGACTTACCTAGGGTAGATGAGTCACTCCGGATGTGCCACTAAGTTTGAGTGAGTCACCACCCCTTTGATCAGCTCAATAAGGTCATGGCTAAAGTGAAGCTCCAATTTAGTAGTGTCCCAGCTTCTATCTGGTCAAATGAAGGAACTCAAGATCTGATCCTCCAGGGCAGCTACATTAATTAAGGTCGGTCTCCTAGAGAGGGAAAAATCTGGCAGCCAAGTATGTGAGAGTACCTGCACCTTGCTCCCATCAGCAATCCTCCACCGGATAATATGCTTGAGGCTTTAGGCTCCAGAAGGACTGCCCAGACTTGGAATCACCCCTTCTCAAAGAACTCCCCCAAATATCATCACCATACTTCTCCCTCTAGCACCGGTGTAAAAGAGTAGTAGGCTTCTAAATGAAGTCCCAAGCTAGCCGTGCCCTTAAAGGGCCAGTCCAGGTGGTAGCTGAATGAAACCCAAGGCCCCCAACCTTTTGAGGTGAGCATATATCATTCCACTTGACATAGTGGATACTCTTCTGTGTGGAGCTCTTATCCCAGAGGAAGGATCTACAAAGCTTCTCAATTTCCAGCAAAACATTTGAGGGGATGATGGTATGTGTATGTGGTAGGACCAAGAAAACTAAAGAGAGGAGGGTGGAGCAGCCTGCAAGGGATAGGTGACGGGATCCCCAAGCTAGGATCTTCTCCCTTGCCCGATGAATCAGCTGAGAGTAATCACTCTTATGCAGTATTCATAGTGCAAACTTGAGGCCAAGATAGTCCATCTTCTGGACTCTCCTAAACCCAAGCAACCTGGCAATACGATTTGTCGTCCATCTGGTTGCAGTACGGTTGAAGATGATAGCGGATTTAGTAGCATTGATCCGCTGCCCAGTCAAGGCACAGTACTCCTCAAGGATGCCTTTAATTTGTTTGCCATGTACAACTGATGCCTGAGAAGCAATAGTAATATCATCAGCATATAACATGTGAGAGATGCAAGTACCTCCAGTAGTCAGAGACATGCCCAATTGGGGCCCCTTCTGCTTGAAGGCTTGAGTAAGAAGCTCAGAGCACAGAATGAACAAGTAAGGGGAGAGCGGACACCCTTGTCGAAAACCACACTGAGCATCAATCCACTCAGTCCGTCTTCCATTCAGTAGGATAGAGAATTTTGGGAAAGTAATACACTACATCACCCACTTGCTGAATGTAGGAGGGAAACCCATCAGAATGAGGACTTTCTCCAAAGTCTTCCAACTCATGCGATCATATGCCTACTCCATGTCAATCTTGATCACCATGCCCCCAACCTGAGAGGTTGAGTGCTTAAGCTTATTAAAGATCTCTTGGGCTAAGAGGCAGTGATGTGAGATATTTCTTTGTGGGACAAAGGCACCTTGCTCCTCAGGGATGATGGCAGGGAGGATATGCTTCAATCTATTAACCAAAATTTTTGCAACCAGCTTGTAAATGGTTTGACATAGACTAATGGGCCAAAACTTGGATGGTTGGCTGACACTCTTCGAATCAATACAATGAGCATCTCTTTCCAATTGTCATCCATGGAAGTGAGAAAGAACTCGAGCAATAACATTCTCCTTCACACACCGCCAGAATTGCTTGTAGAAGGCGAGATAATCCCATCCAATCCTGGAGCTCGATTGAGCCCCATCGAGTGTAAGGCCTCCCAAATTTCCTGCTCTGTAATGTTAGCATCAAGTAGAGTTTTGACATGAGCAGGTACCTGCTTGTCGCTTGGAATGGTAGGCCAATCATCAAGTGAAACATCCTCTTCGATCCACTTATGACGGAAGAAAGTGGTGAAGGTAGAAGTAATGTCCTCAAGACTATCCCAAATGCTTCCATCCTCACTCATGACACTGTTGATTCTATTGGTGCGATGTCTGGCGTGTGTGGAAAAAAGTGTATTACCATCTCCCCTTTAAGCCATCTAGACTTGGCTCTCTATTTCCACCAAGTGTTTAGCCTAGCAAGAGTAGAATTCAACTCCACCACCTAGGAACGAAGATCAGCCTCCTATGTAGTGGATAGACCTTCGTCAGAACAATCAATGATCTGGAGTTCAACAATGTCTTCCTCCAATTTACTCTTCAGTGAGTTCAGATCCTTCATCTAGCTTTTGCTCCAATGAAAGAGGGCCTTCAATGTTTTGCTATTTTTTCATTGGAGAATATCAACGTTGGAGCCATGGTCTTCTTTTCCCCCAATTCTGGCACACAAGCTTCTAGGTTATAGGGTAAGAAAGCCACATCTCCTCAAATCGTAGCCACCGATGTGGTCTATCCTGTGCAATGGAAGTAACTGAAAGAAATAAGGGACAGTGGTCAGAAGCAAGACAAGAAAGGTGACTGACCTTCGTGTCTCTGAGTAAGTTGGATGCCAAGGAGTTGATAAGGATCCTGTCAAGTCTGACCCAAATCTTACTTCTATCATCCTTATTGTTGGTCCATGTGAATTGTTGGCTAACAAAATCAAGCTCATGTAAGTTAGCGGAGGCCATGCAATCCTCCATTTTCCGCACCGCCTGTGAGTAAGAGAAAGGCTTCCCTCCCTTCTTATCCTGCTGAGTCAAGATGCAGTTAAAATATCCATCAATAATAGTAGGGGACTGCTGATCCACATTGCTAAGAATAGTCTGCCAAAGTGTTCTCCTGCAGTGATATTCCTTATTAGCATAAACCCGAAAGAGTCCACGGTGTTATTAGGCATACTAACACTTCCGAACTATCTCGATCAGAAAACGGTTGGGTGAACCCAATCAGATTACTTTGCCAAAGAATAATAATCTCACCAGAATTCCCTATAGAGGGATGACAAATGAACTGCCAGCTGCTTCCAACCAACTTGTCCACTTCCCGCCGAGAGATCTCCTCAATCCCAATTTCCACTAGGCCAATCATACAGATATCATGGCCACCAATCAGGTGGCATAGGTAGTGGACCGTAGTTTTCTTTCGGGCCCCCTACAATTCCAAAAAAGGATAGATGACATTAAATCACCATGGCAGATTTATCCCCCCCCCCCCCATAGGTGATTCACTATGTACTTTCTTTCTCTTCTTTGAGTTGGCCTCAATTGTCCCCAAATTCTGTAGCTCCCTCTCAAAGTGTGCCTGTGACACCCTTTCCTTTGTGGTAGTATGCATGGTTGTCTTCTCCCGCACTGGCTTTTTCAGTTTCTCCACTATGGCTGTGGCTTGGAATATGGGAGCCTTAGATGCTTCAACAGTAGGGAGGGACTACTTTAAAGGTGCTCCTTATGAAGGAGCTCTTCCTGGGGAATGAGTGGTTGTAGGTTGGCCACGTCTATGGCCTTGCTTCCCACCTTACTTCTTCTTCAAGCTAACTTATTGTTGCTTATTATTGGTTTTCTTCTTCCTGGTGACCAGCACCCAAGGACCATACTGAGAAGAAGTGGATTCCTCAGGCTGTGTAGGTAATGGTGGTGGAATAGCCTATTGTGTCTCAACATTCTTGCCTTTAGTGGGATTCTGATTGGCAGTGCTACATTCCCCTTCTCTAAAATCAAGTTGGGCCAAGTTGCATAGACTCATCCACATTAGGGA
Organism: Cymbidium sinense; assembly: GCA_021442155.1. NCBI lineage: Eukaryota > Viridiplantae > Streptophyta > Magnoliopsida > Asparagales > Orchidaceae > Cymbidium > Cymbidium sinense. The sequence goes on along the minus strand of CM038232.1, from coordinate 40,557,360 downwards.
GGAGGAGAAGGAGGAAGTCTTACCCATAGTGGGAGCAGCTGGAGGAACCCCCTTGGTGGGGAAAGAATCAACCTTGTGTCCTACCTTTTCACAAGCAAAGTAGAGTTGAGTAATACCCTCTTACTCAACATGTTAGAAAAACCTTCCGTTTCTTCCATGGATCCAAACTCCAGGGGGGAGTTTCTACGAAAGATCAAGTCTGATGCATACTCTGGAAAACATGCTTTGCCCCCATGAGTTTGTTGGGTGATCCACCCATAAAGGCTCTCCAATGAAGGAAGTGATCCTGGCAATATTAGTATTTTCCCAGTAAAGCAGGGGGAGGTTAGGAAAGCGTACCCAAATCAGAGAGGAGAGCCCATGAAGAGATTTGGGATTGAAAGTGGGAGTCCACTTATCCAACCCAATAACATTCCCAGCAATGAACCAAGGCCCATTCATCATAGCCTTAGTAGTTCCAAAGATGCAAACAAACAATGGGGCAACCATAATTTGAAGGCCCCACTCCACTTCTCTGCAGTGCATTGAGATAAAAATATGATTGTCTTCTCCCCAATATCTTCCAACAAGTGCTCTTTAGCTTCAATTGATTGTCATCCACGACTTGGTCATCAAGTGGACCAGTAATGCCATCCTCCATGAGTGCTGCATTTTTGTCTATAAGCCCCAATTTTACATATTCCTTCTTCTTCCAAGGGTTGGCTTGATCATTAGAATGCTTTACCTCCATTGGAGAGGTAGCACCATTTGAAGCTCTAGGAAGAGCCTCTCAGGAAGGCTATTATCTTCAAACAAAGGGTTAGTGGTTGCCCTTCCCCTTATCCAATCCTTGAAACAAAGCAAAGGTGCTCGGGTTTACTATTAGTGCAAACACCTTGTGTGCACTACCACAGCAATGTGATCACCATAGGACATCTTGGTCAGCCCCACTTGCAATTGGGTGTCCAAATGTTCCCCACCGAAAAATCATCCATATGGTCCGCCAACTAGCCCCCCAATGTCATCAATATCACACATTGTAGGACATACCTTGGTGGGTCCCTTCTCTCGGTTTTTCCTTTATGTGTGATGTTAGCCTTAGAAAAGCCGACATCTTCATCATCATGCATATCGACATCCCCATTGGCCACTTGCCGGTCTAGCATCTAGTTCATTGTCGCAATCGGCCCGAGTGAGCAGTGCCACGCTGGCGGCTTGTCCCTGGCGCTTGCACGCCACCTAGAAACCTTGCCAGCCCATGGGCTTCTGGCGCTATGTCATTGCATTTAGCATATGTGCGTAGTGGCGGGCATAGCACCTGTCATGGCGTTAGTGCTCTCTCATTTGCGCTTATGCTTGTCGCTGCGCCATCCACGCGCGTGTGCCCCGCCATTAACAAACATGTTAGCACCAGCGTAATTCTCGTCATTGTGGTCCCATGATGGCGGTGCACAATTTCGCACTTCAGCTACTCTGCTCTCTCATTGCACCCGCTCGTGATTTCATTAGGCCATTGCAGCCTCATCCCTCCCTACAGGCCCTGCCTGGACATCCGCAGCTCTCCGCTGCGCATCCTCCGACAAACCCGCCACGGCTGGCAGAGCAGTCTGATGCCGAGTCTCGGTGCAGGGCTTAGATTTTCCAAGATCAATTTGTCCACCAGACCACCCAGCCAACCCTCTCTTATCAAAGAAGCCTTGTAGGGTCTTTGGAGGTCGTGACTTCCCCATACTTTGGTCAAATTGACCCAACGGTAGTCCTTGTAATAGAACCCTTGTCCGTCCCTAGCACCTCTTTGCCATGGCCCCTCTCCTTCTTGCCACCTTCTCAGCCCTCCCTGTTAGCCCCCTTGACCCTTGTAGGAGGAGGTGACTGCTGGCCACCCCCCACCATGGAGAGAAGAGAGTATTGGAAAGTCGCCCCTCAAGAGAGAGAAAAAAATTATGGAAATGAAAGCAAAGTTTTTGGGTTCCAAAAGTTTTTTCCAAAGTTTTTGGGTTCCTTGAAAAGATGCATTTGCATTGATAATGAAAAAGCTGATTACAATGTAGAAAAACTACTAAAGAAAGCAAAAACTAGCTACTAATAGTATATTTCCTATCCTCCTCCAAAAGAGCAAAAAATTGTGGAGGAATAGTGTGGTTATCTAGACTATGCCATACAAAATCAAAGCTAGTAGCTATATCTACACAAAAGTCTGCAAGAGTGTTGTTAAATCTGTTTGTGTATGCAAAAAAAATCTGGTGGAAGTTCTTCAAAAAACTGATGTCAGAAGCATCTGGAAGTCGGTTCTGCCAAATTTCATTGTTAAGAGAAAGTTTGAGGTGATCCACCACACCAATATTATCCCCTTCAATGATAATACCCTTGTATTCGGTCATCCATAGCTCAATAATTTTGCTAGTGTAGAGCATAGCTGCCAATTCAACTGATGTGCTGTCCCAATGCTGAAAATAATGACCCATGGCTTTGAGGAAGTTGCCATTTTCATCCCTTAACACCACTGCAATACCGGCCAACCCATTGGGATGGAGGGAGCCATCAACATTAACCTTGATCAAGCCAGGAGGGGGAGGACACCACAAATTTGGTTTGATCATCCCATAGGGCTGGGTGATGTCCCATTGCTTTTGGAGAGGATAAGAGGAAGAATGCGTGATGGAGCTTAGAATCAAGGCAGCAATAGTCTTCGGGGTACCATGGGCGTGGTAGTGTGTGTCAGCGTCTGGGTTCTCCAAACCTGGTAAACAATTGCACAATACATTCTAGCCCAACATAAGTTATCATTGCATGCCTCAATGAGAGCTTGGAGTAAATTTTGCAGGTTGCTAAAAATTAGGATTGAACAACCCCAATTTGGCAAAATCTGGATTATGTTGCTTGTAACAGAACATTGAATAACAATATGTTCAGCAGTCTCTTCATGATTACACCCCCAAGGGAAAAGGGTGGTATCAATTAATCCCCGACGAGCAAGCCATGCATTAGTCGGCAAGGAATCCTTGATGAGCCGCCACCAAAACAGCATTTCCCTAGGTGGGAGCTTCAAATTCTGCATGGTGTAGGGCCAATCTGAAATTTCAGCAAAATAAATTTTCTATAATATGGAAGTGAGAGTTGTCCCCATGGGTGCCTTGATGGGCTCTGGGATGTCAGTTTGGTGCTCCTCCATAATGGGAATGATGGAAATGAGTTCAGTAAGGTCTGGACCAAATAGGGTATGCAGATTTTCAGTATTCCATCTTCTATTTTCAGCAATCAGGTTTTCTACCTTCCATTCCTCCATGCACTCCATGTTGAGAAAGGTAGGCCATTTGGAAAGAGGAAGGTCTAAAATCCAAGTAGAGTTTAGGAAGTCCACCTCTTTACCCTCACTAATCTTCCATTTCAGATTTCGATTCAGGCTGTAAGCACCATCCTGGATAATTTTCCAGCAATTGGAGTCCCCCCGTTTGGGTTCCCTAAGCCATGGGTTCAGCCCATACTTCTCAATCAAGCATTTTTGGAGCAGCATGTTAGGTTTAGAGAGGAATTCCCAAGCTATTCTATCCCTTAAGGAACCATTCCAGCTTTCGGCCATGTGTAAGCCAAGGCCACCTTTGTTGGTTGGCATGCAGATTTTGTCCCAAGGAACATAGTGTATGCAATGCTGGTTGTTATTTCCTTGCCAAAAGAAGTTCCTAGCAAGCTTTTCAATCTCCTTAAAAATTCCCTTGAGGATTTTGGTGTGGGTTGTTTGGTACATAGAGATGCAAAGTAAGGATGTCCTTATAAGTGTAAGTCGGCCCGCCATTGAAAGGTTTCTAACTCCCCATGAGCTGATTTTGCCTCTTGCCTTCTGTACTACCTGCTGAAAGTCAGCTCATGTGAATCTTGGGTTGGTAAAAGTCAGCTCATGTAAGTCGCCATTAGTGAGGAATTCCATCATCTCATTTTCCATCGGTGAGCTTTTAAAATGCTTCCCCCCTTTTTTATCTTTGGCCTCATAGATGCAGTTAAAATCTCCTACAACAATGGATGGCAAGCCGATATTCTGCAAGGGAGTTAAGTTGCCCCAAAGTCTCCACCGAATGTTGTAGTCTTTGTTAACATAACAGATGGTCACCCTCCATATAGCTTTATCTGGCAGCTGTATGTCTCCCACAATGCATTGTTCATTTTGCGTGAGAGGAGAGAAAGTAATTAAATCATTTCTCCAAAGAGCAAGGATGCCTCAGTTTTCCTACTGACGGGTTGTTGTAAAACTCCGGTTAAGCCCCACAATTTGATCAATCTCCCTTCTAGTGATGTCCGTCACTTTAGTTTCTATAAGGCCGATGAAAAGAGCATGATGCTCCATAAGAATTTGTCGTAGATAGTGGCCCGTGGCCTTCTTACGGACTCCCCGACAATTCCACATTATGATGGAAGTCATGGGTGGACGTTGCGGGAGGTCTCCCCCCTCCGTCGATGTGGAATTCACTCTTTTTTCATTTCCGTGGTATCGCTTTGATCGGCCCAAGCTGACCAAGTTCCTTCTAAAAATGTGTTTTAGAAACACAGCCTTTCCCACTTTTTGCTTTGTTGTGTTTGAATAATGTGGTAGCATCTTCAATTTCTTTGGCTGCAGAAAAAACTATTGGTCTGTTTGGTGTGGATGGCTCCCCCTTGTCTTTGTCTTTGTCTTTGTCATGAGGAATCTGCATTGAATACATATTTCCATTTGCTTTGGAGCTATTAGAACGGGTTCTAAAATTGCCTTCTGCCTGCAGTTTCTAGTTTTGTAAAGTAGTAGTTTTCTATTTTGAGGTGTCTCCTTTGAACATCTTACTCAGGTTTTCTACTGTAGGAGGCCGAATCTTCCTTCTTGCCACCAATGTCCATGGTCCATATGATTTATCTAAGTCAGGTTGCGCTGTAGTATCATGGAGAACTTCTATTCCTGTGGTTTGAGCTGCTGTAGAAGTGCAATCTGCTGAGGAGGCTTCTTTGAGCTAGCGCAAAAAATTACATAGTCTTTGGATGGATCAGTCATGGGGGCACTTGTATCTACAGGAGGGCTGTTTGCTAAAAGTGACTCTTTCCCTTTGGTTTCAAAAACTATTTTAATGCTAAAATCTGCAGTATGATTCTTTGTCCAAACTTCTGATCTTGTTGCACAATGGTGGATGGTTAGCGGGTTGAGCATAGGTTTGTACCTAAGCCCGCTTGCTGAACCCCTGCTGATTTTCTGCACTTGGTTTGCTAGAAGGGTGGGTTGCTGATGTAGTGGGTTAGTAGAGTAGTTGGGCTTGCTGGTTGGTGCCATGGCCTTGTCAAGTTTTGCTCTATCTGGACAAGTTTCAAGCTTGTGTCCTACTTTTCCACAATGGAAACATAGTTGAGCAATTCCTTCATATTCAACCTTTTGAAAAAGCGGCCTTTGAAGCCACTGATCCATATCCCAGGAGGGAGTTGCTTTGATAGGTCAACCTTGACACAGATCCGTGCATATGCGCTTTGCCCCCATTTGCTGGTTTTGTTGTCCATCCACATTGGTTCACCAACGAAAGAAGCAATTTGGGCCAGATTGTTGCCATCCCAATATATGAGGGGTAGACTGGGGAGTCGCATCCATAAAGGGGTAGTGAGACCTGGAAGCAAGTCAGGAGAGAAATTGGGAGTCCACCTGTCCATCGCAATAATGTTGTCGGTGATAAACTAATGTCCACTATAAAGAACTTCGTCCCGAGCTTCAACTGATTTGAAAATACACAAAAAACAATCAGGGCCAACAAGCACTAAGTCGAATTCCCCCCATTGACTCCACTTGAGCTTCAAATCGTTGTTAAGGAAGTAGAAGGGGAGCTTTTTCCCAAGGAGTTTTCCAACTAGTGCGGCTTCCAACTTTTGAATGTTCTCCTGCATAGAGTTGTTGTCCAATGTGACAGCAACCCCCTCCTTATCACTGATGTCTTGAAAGCTAACTTTGGCTAATGGGAAAACTGTTGGTTTGTGCCAAGCAATAGTTGAATTGTTCCTTGTCCCTTCCTGTTGTGTGACATAGTATCGGTGGTTCCTGCCTGAAGTGTAATCAACCCTTGCATATCTGTCTTGCCGGGTCGGGCAACCATTTGAGTTGAGAACTCGATCATTTGAACTTGTGATATTTGGCCCTGTTGTAGCCTCTCGGAGGTGGGAATTAGATGCATTGAACCTCCCCTGCATAGTGCTATAGAACTTGCTGGATTACTGGCCGTTATCACCTTCGGCCTTCTTTGAGATAATATCACAAGCACCTTGTGTGTATGGCTGTGGATTGAAGAAATTAGCACGGTAGAGGCCAGTTTTAGCCCCTTCCAGCAGGTGTGGAAGGCTGGCGTGATTGTCCTGTTTAGAGTTCCCATCCCACACAGGACAAGCATCTATAGAACAAGAATCAGAAATGGGCAGCCCATTCGTCTCAAACCTGTAAGACTCACCAGGACTCTTAAATGGAAGGGAATTCTGCATAGCTGCAATTGCAGCAATGCTATCAATGGATCCAGTAGTTGGTCTGAAATTCCCATTTGTTGTTGCAATCGAGCTGTAGAAAATTGACCGCATGCTTGCCCTCCCCCGGCGTCGGGGTCCCATTCGCAAGGGAGATGTCCGACGCGAGCACTTCGCATAATGAGTGTGCTCGGGTTGAGCCATCGTAGCCAACGGAATAGCTTTCGCCAAGATACCATAATGCACCATAATGGTTGCCGTAACACTATCCCTAGCGAGGGCGGCGCCATTTGCATTCGATTCCATATCCGTCAGTAGCCCCGCTAGAGCTAGTAGACGCTTCAAGGGCCGAACTGCATTCTTGTTTCATTGTAATCAATCTCCATTACTCCTGATGCATTGCCGACAACCAGCCGCTCATCCCCTTCCCCTGCGGCCATGGTTACTATTCCATTGGTTACTGTAGCTTCTGTAGCCTTGCCGATACCTCCATTTGGATTTATTGTTCGATTGGAACCTGCTGCCGTGCCTTCTCCATGAAGGCCGTGAGCTTGCAGCCCTCCTTCCTCCCTTAGGTTGCTTCCATCAATGGAGTCTAGCTCCATGTTGATTGTTGTCATATCTGCTGAACTGAATCGCCTAGGTGCTTGCTATTGTCTCCTCCTTGTCGCCCCATCTTCTCCACCTTCCTCCTTAGAGCTTGGCTACCATGTCTCCCCTTGAGCTCCCTGTGTCGACTTCCTCAAACCACCACCAGCACCACCCTTCTTGTTGGCCAGCCTGACATCCAAGGTATCACCACCACCTTCCCTCCACTACCACCACCCCACTCCTCCTTGAGTGAGGCGACCCTGGTCACCCACATACTGAGCTTCTCTCACTAGAAAACAAGAGAGAGAAGAAAAAAAGAGAAATGAAAGAGCCTCCCCCGAAGTTTTTGGGTTCCGGGCCAAAGTTTTTGGGTTCCTTGAAAGTTGCATATTGCATTAATAAAAGAGGGTTACAAAGGAGCAAAAAAGTGCAAAGCTAGAAAAGGACAAACAAACTAGGCCAGAGCAACATGCTCTCGGTCATCCTCTAAAATAAGAGAAAAAGCAGTAGGAAAAATACAAGCATCATAAGAGTGCCACACAAAGTCGACTCAAGAGTCGCACGATCGCCGTTCTGGGTCTCTATAGATGTGTGAAGACCACGGTGGAAATCAGAAGGAAGCCAATATCAGTGCTGTTTGGAGAGTCCAAAGGCCAGAGGATGGCGGAGGTAAGTCACCACCCCGTAGTTGTCGCCTTCCAAGATCAGCCCCTTGTATTCATACATCCACGGCTCCAGAATTTGTCTAATTGCAAGCATAGCCTGCAGCTCCACTTGTGTGCTATCCCAGTGCTGAAGATGAATACCAGCAGCCTTGATGAGGTTGCAAGTATCATCTCTAATCACAATTCTAATACCTGCCAAGCCAGAGGATAGGAGTGCCCCATCAACATTGGCCTTAAGCCATCCGGGAGGGGGGGGGGGGGACTCCAAGAAGAGTGAGGAATCAGCCGATGTGGCTGATGGAGCTCCCATTGCTCTTGAAATGGAAAGGCAGAGGTATTGGTGAATGCCTCCAATATGTTTACAGCAAGCATCTTGGGGGTTCCATGAGGGCGGCTGTGAGTCTTGGCATTCCTAGTCCTCCAAACCTGGTATATGACATAGCAGTATGCCTTTCCCCAAGCTAGATCAGCCTTGGGGATGTTGTCGAATGCCTTGAAGAGATCCAGAGAACAGATAAAGGAAGGTATGACAAAACCCCAAGAGGAAAGAACCTACAAGACAACCTTCGTGAGAGAGCATCTGATCAGAATATGCTCCAAGTCCTCCTCCTCGGTGCAGCCCCAAGGGCACTGTACCTCCTCTATCAGCCCCCTCGATCGTAGCCATGTCAACATTGGCACAGCCCCTTTTAGGACTCGCCACTAGAATAGCTTTTCCCATGGATGGGAAGAGAGCCTCATAAGGAAGTGTAGTAAGGGACTTTCTTAGAGGAAGGTGCACCAGTTCTGGCTCATCAGCTGCTAAGTCAGTATGTAGCACCACTGCTGTGATTTGCTCCACCAGATCCTGCCCGAAGTGGAGCTCCAATATTTCAATGTCCCAAGATCGGTCTGGCTGAATAAAAGAGCACACCCGGAGGCCTTCCAGAGTAGTGGCATCAATGAATGTGGGTCTCCTGAAAGTGGATGTCGGGCCAACCAAGTCGGAAAGGACATGTACCTTGTTCTCGCTGCCTCCTCCATCAGGGTTTGAGGCTCTGAGCTCCACTGAGAATAACAACCCAGGACTTGGAGTCACCTTGCCTCAAGGAGCTATCCTAGATATCATGCCCATAATGCTCCCAAAGATAGCGGTGTCGGAGGGAGTCAGGCTTGTGTAAGAAGTCCCAGGCAAGTCGTGCCCTAAGTGGGCCAGTCCAGATGGTGGCAGAGTGAAACCCAAGGCCACCAAGCCTCCTAGGAGTACAGATAGAGGCCCACTTCACATAATGGATGCTCTTCTGGGAAGAAATCTTGTTCCACAATAACGATATGCACATCTTCTCAATTTGCTACAACACATTCATAGGCAATATAGTATGTGTCAGCTGATAAATGGATCCGCAAGAGTGGAAATGAGTGGAACGGCCATGTAGAGGTGATGTTCCCCGTGAAATCTTCTCCCTGGCCCTCTGAATCAACTGGAAATGGTCCGTCCTGTACAACTTCAGCATGGCCAGCTTGATTCCCAGATAGTCCATCTCCTGGACCCTCCTGAACCCAACAAGTCTAGTAATGCGGTTGGTCCTCCATCTTTTTGCTGCCTTGCTAAACAAGATGGTTGTCTTAGCATTATTGATGCACTGCATCATCCAAGCATAGTAGTCATCAAGGATAGCCTTGATTTGTTTGCCATGAGCCACTAAGTCCTGAGAGGTAACCAGAATGTCAGCAGCATAAAGTAAGTTGGAGATACGAGTACCTCCAGAAGCCACTATCATGCCTAAGTTGGCTCCCCGCTGCTTGAAGGCCTGTGTAAGCAGCTCAGAACATAGAATGAAAAGGTAGGGTGAGAGAGGACACCCTTGCTGAAATCCACAATGAGCACTAACCCACTTAGTCCTTCTGCCATTCAAAAGAATGGAGTACCTGGGATGGGTGACACACTGAATGACCCATTTGCTGAATTTGGCAGGAAATCCCAGAGAAAAGAGCATCTGCTCCAAGGTTTACCCGCTCATCCTATCGTAGCCCTACTCCATATCCACCTTGATTGCCATGAACCCAACCTACGAGGTAGAATGTTGGAATTTGTTGAAGATCTCTTGGGCAAGGAGACAGTGGTGAGAGATATTTCGCTGGGGGATAAAGGCTCCCTGCTCCTCAGAAATAAGGATCGGTAAGAGGTGCTTTAATCTGTTGACCAGGATCTTGGCAATCAGCTTATAGATGGTTTGACATAAACTTATTGGCCAGTACTTGGAGGGGCAGTTGGCACCAGCAACCTTGGGGATCAGGACAATGAGGGTATCCTTCCACAAGTCATCCATGTGGGAGGTACTAAAGAACTTCTGGATGGCTGCAAGAACGTCAGGTTTCACACATCTCCAAAACTGCTTGTAAAAGCAAGCAGTGATCCCATCCATACCCGGTGCCCGATTGGGCCCCATAGAGCTAAGGGCCTCCCAAACCTCATCTTCAGTCACAGAAGCATCAAGAAGGGGAGTGATGTGGGAAGGTACCTATAGCTCAAGAGGTAGAGAAGGCCAGTTCTCAAGGGAGACCGCCCCCTCAACCCATTTCTTCTGAAAGTAAGTGGCAAAGATCTCAGCTATAGCCTCCTGGCTATCCACCTGCCTACCATCATTCATCATAACACAGCTAATCCTATTGGTGCAATGTCTAGAGGAAGTAATAGTGTGGAAGAAATGAGTGTTACCATCCCTCTGCTGTAGCTATCTAGTCTTCGCCCTCTGCTTCCACCAAGTGCTGAGCCTAGCCAAAGTAGAGTTCATATCAATGACCTTGGAGCGAAGCTCACCCTCCTGAATCGTAGTGAGACCTGTGTTAGAACAATCTGTGGTCTGGAGGGTTTCAATGTCCCTCTCCAGCTCCTCCTTGAGCAAGTGGAGGTTCTTGATACTTCTACTCAATAAAAGAGCCCAGTAGGGTGCACGCTTTTCTTTGGAGCACATCAGCCTTGGTACCATAGTCAGCCTTGCTCCACTTCTGCCACACAAGCCTCCACACTATCGGGTAGGATTGTCAAGTGTCCTCAAAATGGAGCCAGCACTGTGGTGGTATATATGGAGTAGTAGAAATTGAAAGTAGAAGTGGAAAATGATCTGAAGTGATGCGAGGTAAGTGAGGAACCTTAGTATCTTCAAGGGTGTTAGAAGCCACAGAATTGACCAGTACATGATCCAGTTGAACCCATATCTTGCTTCTCCCATCTTTGTTATTGGTCTAGGTATACCTAGGGCCAATGAAGTCTAGATCATGCAAGTCAAAAGTGCTCGAGCAAGCTTCCATCTCCTGAATAGCCTGAGAGTAGGTAAACCTCTTCCCCCCTTCTTATCCTACTAAGATAAGATACAATTGAAGTCACCTCCAATGATAGTTGGTACCTGCTGGTCAACATTATCACTGATATCCTGCCAAAGCACTCTCCTACTATGATAAGCTTTGTTGGCATACACCCAACCAAGCATCCACTGAGAGTTATCAACCATGCTGACCTTCCCTAATACCAACTGATCTGAGAGGATAAGAGGATGTAAATCAACTAGGTACTGCCACCATAAGATAATCGTCCCTCCTGAATTTCCCACTGAAGGGTGACAGAGAAATTGTCAGCTGTTTCTAGCTAGCTTGTCCACCTCCCGCATAGTAATCTGCTCAATCCTAGTCTCCACCAGGCCAATGATGCATAAGTCATGGCCACCTATGAGGTGGCATAGGTAGTTGCCGTGTTTTCTTTTCGCACCCCACCCTGAAGAGGATGGATGACGTTAATCCACCATAGGGGACCTGTCCCCGCCATCTGGTGGTGTGAGTGGAGCCTTCTTCCTCTTTTTTAGAAGAGTCTCACCTTGTCCCAAGTTTTGAAGCTCCCTCTGAAAGTGGGCCTTGGAGACCCTTGGTTTGTGAATGTTATTCTTGCCCCCCTTATCCCGAGGAGGTTTAGCAATTTTTTCCAAATTTGTAGGGGCTTGGAAGACAGGAGGTTTTAGAATATCAATACCCGGAAGGAAGTCCTGAGAAGGTGTGGCCTGTGGTGGAGGCACCCTATTCGGCCTAGCATCAGCTTTGTGCCCAGGTTGTCCTCCCCCTTCGGTCTTCAGAGCAACTTGAGCAGGCCTAGTCTTCTTCTTGTAGGTAACAAGAACCCAAGGCCCATACTCAGCATCAGAGGAACTGGAAGATATGGTAGTTGCCTACTGGGTAGAGGTATGTTGAATATCTGGGCTTTTGCCCTTATCCACAACCACAGGATCAGAAATGATTTGGGCAGAACTACTTTCACCTTTCTCAAATACTGAAGCTTGAGTTTTATCCTACAAAGGGAAATTGGTATTAGCTTGCCTAGTTATTTTACCTAGCTTGGTGCATGGAGATCTTGAGGTGGTAGGACAAGAATCCATCTTGTGGCTAACCCTGCCACAAGTAAAACACAGCTGGGTAATCCCCTCATACTCAACTGGTTGGAAGAACCGGCTATTTCTTCCATGAATCCATACTCCTGTGGGAAGCTTACTGGAGAGGTCAATTCTAATGCAAACTCTAGCATATAGGCTTTACCCCCAGCAATTAGTGGGATGATCCACCCACAATGGATTAGGGGAGACCATAACTAGCTTGAAGGCACCCCACTGCCCCCATTTCCTCTGTAAATTAGCATTAATAAAATAGAAAGAAGGTCTTCTCCCAAGTATCCTCCCCATAAGGGCTTTATCCAGCTTCTGTTGATTATCATCAGCATCATCATCATCTAGTCGAATGGTAGAGCCATCTTCCATCAAAGCTGAAGATTTATCCACAGGGCCAAGCTTCACAAATTCTCTGCACTTCCGGTTAAGGAGTAGAGCTAACTTGAGTTGGCCGAGAATATGATGTGTTTGTTTGGCCTTGCACACCCCCCCCCCCCTTGGTGGGCTATAATGCTTAAAGAGAGGGTTAGTAGTTGTTGATCCACCTCCCTTAGATGGTATGTGAGAAACACCACAAAAAAATTGGGTCAGATTTACTTGGGCATTTTCACAAGCACCTTGTGTGCACTGTGCTGTAGCATCCTTGTTAGCCACATGGAGGTCGGTGGCAGCCGACCCATTGGAGAATAGGTGTCCAACATTATCCATTCCTGTAGTGGCATCCATGGAGTCCAAAAAATTGACCTCCTTATCAACACAACAAGCCATGGGTTCAGAATTACCTCCCTCGGCTAGGTCACCCGCTTGTCCAGGATGGTTACCGCAAGCCCTTCTGGCAACTACCTCAGATTAGCACCCGTAAGGCCTGCCACGCGCACCTTGAAGTCCCTGATTGTTTGCCGTGGGCGCTAGCGCCGCATCGCGCTTGTGTTTTTGCGCTTGCTGCTCGACCTTCCGTGCTCAGCGAGTGCCTCCATCGCATATGCATGCCATGCGCCTGCGTTGCACCGCTGTGCGCGGTAAATCGTCACCGCCCATCCGCTGCACGTGCATGATTTGCGCACCGCCGTTGTTGGTCTGCCGTGCCAGCACGCCTTCATCCACTGCTCAGCCACCCGTCACCAAGCCGCAAGATCGCTTCGCGACGCCATCGCAAGAAGAAGATCTACATCCATTGCAGACTCTACAGTGAATCCTGCACCCGTTTCCAGTGCAGAGTCTACAGTAATCAAGTTCTTTCCAAGATCAAGAACCGGTGAGCCGTCCGTCCCAACGCTAGCGTCGGCCAATCCGAGCACCGTTCCTTGTCCTTCAGCCCATGCAAAATGAATAGTACCCTCATTCTTGCTAGGAATGAAGGTTTTCGATCCATCTGTCCCAACTCCATCGCTTACCGAGCCAAGTGCCACCCCCTTGCCGATTGTCCGAGCAGAGTCTACAGTAATTCCTGGTCGTGCAGAGTCAATAGTGTCCGATCTCTTGTGCCCTTCTTTTCCTCCTCTTCCCATCTTGTCCTAGGGAGGAGGGGACCGTTGGCCACCTCCCGCCATAGAGAGATAAGCTCTAAGAAAAACCGTACCCTATAGAGAGAAGAAAAGTCATGAAAATGAAAAGCCTCTCCTAAAGTTTTTGGGTTCCCAAAGTTTTTGGGTTCCTTGAAAAGATGCATTTGCATTGATAATGAAAAAGACTGATTACAAGTTATAAAAGTTGCAAAAGAAAGTAAAAACTAGCTACTAACAGCATTTTTCCTATCCTCCTCCAACAACAACAAAAACTATGGAGGAATAGTGTGGTTATCTGAGCTATGCCAAATAAAATCAAAAGTAGTAGCAACATTCGCACAAAAATTAGCTAAGCTATTGTTAGATCTTTGTGTGTAAGTAAAAATGACCTGGTGGAAGTTCTTCAGAAAGCTGATGTCTGGAGCGTGAGGGAGTCGGCTCTGCCATATCTCATTGTCAAGAGAGAGCTTGAGGTGGTCCACCACCCCTATGTTGTCTCCTTCAATGACAATGCCTTTGTACTCTGTCATCCAAGGCTCAATGATGTGTTGGGTGTAGAGCATGGCTGCTAATTCCACAATTGTGCTATCCCAATGTTGGAAGCAATGACCCATGGCTTTGATGAAGTTGCAATTCTCATCCCTTAAGACCACTGCAACACCAGCCGACCCATTAGAAAGCAAGGAGCCATCCACATTTGCCTTGATCCAACTAGGAGGGGGAGGACACCACAATGTAGGTTTGATCAGCCCATAGGGCTGGGTGATGTCCCATTGCTTCTGGAAAGGAAAAGAGGTAGAATGTGTGATGGAGCTAAGAATGGAGGCAGCAATAATCCTCGGTGTACCATAGCTGCGGCCGTGAGTCTTGGTTGTACGAGTTCTCCAAACTTGGTAAACTATAGCACAATACATTCTAGCCCAACACAAGTTGTCACTGCATACCTTAGTGAGGGCTTGGAGTAAATCCTGCAAGTTGCTAAAAAATGGGATTGAACAGCCCCATTTAGCCAAATTCTGGATTATGTTGTGTGTGACGGAACATTGGACAGAATGTGTTCGCGTCTCTTCGATTACACCCCATGGGCAAAGGGTGGTGTCAGTTAAACCCCGACGAGCAAGCTAAGTGTTAGTTGGTAAAGAGTCTTTGATGAGCCGCCACCAAAATAGCTTTTCCTTAGGTGGGAGTTTCAAATTCTGCATGCTGTATGGCCAATCTGAAATTTCAGCAAAACATATTTTGTATAGTATGGAAGTGAGAGTTGTCCCCATGGGTGCCTTGATGAGCTCTGGGATGTCATTTTGGTTCTCCTCCATAATGGGAATCGGAAATGAGTTCGAAGGTCGGACCAAATAGGGTATGCAGATTTTCAGTATTCCATCTTCTATTTTCAACAATCAGGTTTACTACCTTCCATTCCTCCATGCACTCCATGTTGAGAAAGGTAGGCCATTTGGAAAGAGGAAGATCGTAAATCCAAGTAGAGTTTAGGAAGTCCACCTCTTTACCATTGCTAATCTTCCATTTGATTTTGGTTCAGTAAGCACCATCCCGGATAATTTTCTAGAATTGAGTCGCTTTGGGTTCCCTTAGCCATGGGTTCAGCCCATACTTCTCAATCAAGCACTTGTCGAGCAGCATATCAGGTTTAGAGCGGAATTCCCAAGCCATTCTAGCCCTTAGGGGGCCATTCCAGCTTTCGGCCATGTGTAAGCCAAGGCCACCTTTGTTGGTAGGCATGCAGATTTTGTCCCAAGGAAGATAGTGTATTGAACGCTGGTTGTTATTTCCTTGCCAAAGGAAGTTCCTAGCAAGCTTCTCAATCTCCTTGGTAATTTCTCAATCTCCTTGGTAAT
The DNA here is from genome assembly GCA_021442155.1 of Cymbidium sinense. Taxonomy (NCBI): domain Eukaryota; kingdom Viridiplantae; phylum Streptophyta; class Magnoliopsida; order Asparagales; family Orchidaceae; genus Cymbidium; species Cymbidium sinense. The sequence goes on along the minus strand of CM038232.1, from coordinate 40,541,905 downwards.
TCCCTTGGGGATTTCGGTGTGGGTTGTTTGGTACATAGAGATACAAAGTAAGGATGTCCTTATAAGTGTAAGTCGGCCCGCCATTGAAAGGTGTCTAACTCCCCATGAGCTGATTTTGCTTCTTGCCTTTTGTAGAAGCTGCTGAAAGTCCGTTGTTTTTAATTTCCTCATGGCAAGTTTGATGCCCAAGTAATCAAGCTCCTCAACTCTTCTGAATTCAGTGAGCCTAGTGATTCTGTTGGCCTTCCATCTGTGTATGGCTTTGCTGAAAATAATGATAGTTTTGGTGGAATTGATACGCTGCCCCGTCCACTTGCAATAATTTTTCAGAATTTGGAGGACACCCTTTGCATGGGCAATGGAAGCTTTTGTGGTGAATAAAATGTCATTTGCATAAAAAAGGTGTGATATGCGTGTTCCCCCGTTAGTGATAGGCACACCAAATTCAGCCCCATGTTGCTTGATAGCTAAGGAAAGCAGTTCTGAGCAAAGGATAAAAAGGTAGGAAGATAACAGGCACCCTTGTTGGAATCCACAACTAGCTTGTATCCATTCAGTTCCTTACCCATTTAATAAGAGGGAGAAGGAAGGCGAGGAAATGCACTGGAGAATCCAATTCCGGAACTTCATGGGTAACCCAAATTGTTGTAGGATTATAGTTAAGGTTTCCCAACTCATTTTATCATATGCTTGCTCCATGTCGATTTTAATGGCCATGAATCCCTACTTAGAGGTGGAGTGTTGGAATTTATTAATAATTTTTTGGGCCGCCAAGCAGTGGTGGGAGATAGATTTAGAAGGCACAAAGGCACCCTGCTCTTCAGAAATGATATTTGGTAGAATGTTTTTCAGCCGGCACACTAGGATTTTTTCTATGACTTTGTAGGCGGTTTTGCATAGGCTTATGGGTCTGTATTTTGCAGAACAATCAGCATTGGAGGACTTGGGGAAGAGAATTACCAAGGTTTCCTTCCACTGAGGAATCGTGGTTCCACTACCAAAGAATTCCATGACAGCTGCCACAATATCTTGGCCTATGATCCGCCAAAAGTACTTATAGAAGGATGTTGTGATACCATCAATCCCAGGGGCATGATTAGTACCCATCAATTTGATCACCTCCCAAATTTCAGCTTCGTTGATATCTGCTTCCAAAAGATCACAGACCTGAGATGGGATGGTGTTGATTTCAGCAAACGAAGGCCAATTATTAGTAGTAATGGGATGTGCACTCCACTTCCGATGAAAAAGGTTCATAAAAGCTTGGTGGATGAGGACCGGGTCTTCTGTAATCTGGCCGTCATCAAGTTTGAGGGTGTTGATTCTATTTGACCTCTTTTTAGCAGTTGCAACGGTGTGAAAGTAATGTGTGTTGGCATCCCCCTCTTCAGCCCACCTAACTTTAGCTCTTTGCCGCCACCAATAAGATAAATGGGCCAGGGTTGAGTTCAGCTCATTTTCCTTGAGTTGGAGGTGTCTTTCTTGCTACTATGTCATCCCCTGTCGAGAGCAATCAGCCACCTGTAGTTGGAAAATTTCCACTTGTAGGGAGTCCCTTTGCTTACTCAAATCTTTGAGCTTGTTTTTGCTCTAGTGGAATAAGTTCCTTAGCTACATTTTCAGTCCAAGTTTTCAGCTGGACCCTTCATAGTTACCTTGCCAACATTTCCACACTAGTTTCCAAGCCATAGGATATGAAAGCCAAGTGTCTTCAATTTCAGCAGTGATTTCCACATCTCCTTAGAGTTAATTTGGAGAATAATAGGGCAATGATTAGATGCAATCCTTGAAAGGTGTTTAGTTTGTGCAGAGGGGAGGAGGTTGGATGCAATGGAGTTGATGAGGAAGCGATCAAGGTGCACCCATATTCGACTATTTTGATCTTTTTTTGTTCATCCATGTGAATCTTGGACCGGTAAAAGTCAGCTCATGTAAGTCCCCATTGGTGAGGAATTCCATCATCTCATTCACGGTGAGCTTTTGAAAGGCTTCCCCTTTTTTGTCTTTGGCCTCATAGATGTTAAAATCTCCCAACAATGGATGAAAGCTAGATTCAAAGGAGTTAAGGTGTCCCAAAGTCTTCGCCGAATGTGGTAGTCTTTGTTAGCATAACAGATGGTCACCCTCCATATAGCTTTGTCTGGCAGCTATATGTCTCCCACAATGCATTGTTCATTTTGCATGAGAGGAGAGAAAGTAATTAAATCGTTTCTCCAAAGAGCAAGGATGCCTCCAGATTTTCCTATAGCAAGTTGTTATAAAAAACTCCAGTTACGCCCCACAATTTGATCAATCTCCCTTCTAGTGATGTTTGTCACTTTAGTTTCTATAAGGCCAATGAAAAGAGCACGACGCTCTACAAGAATTTGCAAGAGATAGTGGCCCGTGGCCTTTTTTCAGACCCTCGACAATTCCACATTATTATGGAAGTCATGGGTAGACATCATGGGAGGAGTTCCCCCCAATGTCAATATATAATTCACTTTTCTAGCGTTTATGAGGAGCTGCTTTTATGGGGCCCAATTGACCCAATTCTCTATTGAAATGTGCCTTGGATATCCGATTCTGTCCAGTTTTTGCATTTCTATTTTTGAACAAATTTAGGTCATCATGTGTTCCTTTAACGGCCTGAAAGGAAGGTGTAGAGTTGTTGGAGTTGGCCTCCCCTTCATCAATGTTTTGCTGTTGATGATCACTTTCCCTGCTATTCTCCCTTCTAGCTTCCAAAGATTTTGGTGCGAACTGCTTTTCTTTCTGATTTTTCTATTGCCAGATTTTTTGTTAGTGGTGTCTCCCTTGCTATTGTGGTTGCTGCTTTCAGGTTTGGAGGGTCTTGGCATCCTCCTGGATACTAACGTCCATGGCCCATAGGCCCCTTCATCTTCTTCATTGGCTATATTGACATTGCTGACCATTTTTCCTTTGGTATTTGCTACTGCCATAGTGCAGATTTCTGCAGTCTATGTGCTGGCCGAATGGCTTGAATATTCTTGCATGTTGTTTGATTGGTCGGCTGGAACTACACCTTGTTCTAGAGCTGTAGGATTTGCTAAAGTCTGACAATTTCCTGCACTTGATCAAGTGGTTGGGTGGTTTGCTAAACTTAAAGAGAGGAGGGAGCTTTGTTCTTATTGGTGGGTTGCACATTGGGAGCCATGTTAGCCTTATCTGGACACATATCAATTTTGTGTCCAACCTTACCACATTTGTAACAGAGTTGAGCAATTCCTTCATACTCAACTTTTTGGAAGAAGCGGCCATTAACTCCATTTATCCAGATTCCAGGTGGGAGACTTTTTGAGAAGTTCACTTTGACACATACCCGAGCATAAAGAATGACCCCATTTGCTCATTTGATTGTCCATCCACATTGGCTCACCAACATAGGAAGCAATTCTGGCCAAGTTATTATTATCCCAATAGATGAGAGGTAGGCTAGGTAGTCGCATCTAAATGGGAGAGGTTAAGCCTTGCAATGAGGTAGGAGAGAAGGTTGGACTCCATTTGTCCATAGCTATGACATTTCTTGCTATGAACCATGGTCCATTCTGGAGCACTGCATCACGGGCCTCAATTGTTTGGAAGATGCATAGGAAGCAGTCAGCCGTAACTAGCACTAAATTGAATTCACCCCATTTTCTCCATTTTCGCTTTAGGTCGTTGTTTAAAAAATAGAAAGGGAGTCTTTTGCCAAGTAGCTTACCAACTAGGGCTGCTTCAAGTCTTTGGATATTGGATTGCATAGAGTTATTATCAAGAGTAACACCCACTCCTTCATTGTCTTTAATTTCATCAAAGTGGACTTTGTCAAGTGGGACAACCGGCGGCTTCCTCCAAGGGTTGTTTGAAGTGTGTGTCATTTTGCTTGTGTTTGATGGCCTTGCTGTGGTTTCCTGAGGATGGGAGGTGGGAATTCTGAAAGTCCTCTGTCTGCTGGACTCACTTCTGAACAATTGGTTTGCATTTTCCCTTGTAGTCTTATCTGAGGCATTTCTGCAAGCAGCTTGTGTGCATTCCTCTGGATTCATGAAACCAGTGTTATGGGGGTCAGTTTCAGCCCCTTCCAGTAGGTATGGAAGGTTGGCATGGTGTACCTATTGTGTATTCACATCTAAGCAATGTCTATCTACCATACAAGTAGAATTTACAAAGGAAGGTTGGGGGTGGTCAACTCAAAACTGTTGGAGTTGCCTTGCCCAAACACCCGAGAGCCACTCACTCCATTGAAGGGAGATTGCTTGGACATACCTGTGATGGCAGCTAGACTATCAATCGAACTTGGTATTGGCTTGAATTGAGCATTTGCATTCATTCGGTATTGCTCCGTCGCCTCCAATTGGGGTACCGCCCGATTGCTGTGCGCACTGCTTCCGTTTCCTGCCAACCGTGGCACTTGTGTGTGGCCACTGTTTGTATTGAGGCACTCAATTTGAGCCACCGTTTCCATGGGAGTAGTTGCTTTTCGAATGTTACTATACACCATAGCGGCCACTGCCGCATTTCTGCTTGCAGCAGCAGTGCAATTTGCGGTAGACTCCATCTCCATTGCCACAAAGTCACATTGGTCTGCTTTCCGATTATGAGCGGCTACGCAAGCTATTACGGTTTCATTGGAATCCAATTCCATTTCTCCTGCCGTAGTGTCCACTGCCTGCTGGTCCTTTCCTGCTAGTGAATTGGTGCCACTGTGGAGTTCCACCATGGTTATCAGTAGCCGCAGTTGATACCTCCATTAGGTGTCACTGTGATTGGAACCCGCCGTGTTTCACCATCAAAGGCGTGAGCTTGCAGCCTCCTTCCTCCCTTAGGTTGCTTCCATCAATGGAGTCTAGCTCCATGTTGATTCGCCATGGTGAAAGAGCTGACCGCCTCTAGGCTTGCTATCTCTCCTCCTTGCTGCCCATCTTCTCCACCTCCCACCTTAGAGCCTTGGCTTTCATTTCTCCCCTTGGAGCTCCCTGGTCAACTTCCTCACAAACCACCACCAGACCACCCCTTCATGTTGGCACCACATCCAAGGCACCACCACCTTGTGCCGCCTCCTTGCTACCACCACCACTCCTCCTTGAGTGAGGGGCCCTTGGTCACCCCAAGATAAGAGCTTCTCTCACTAGAAAATAAGCGAGAGAAGAAAAGAGGAGAAATGAAAGAGCCTCCCAAAGTTTTTGGGTTCCTTGAAAAGATGCATTTGCATTGATAATGAAAAAGACTGATTAGAAGTAATAAAAGTTGCAAAAGAAAGCAAAAAATAGCTACTAACAGCATGTTTCCTATCCTCCTCCAAAAACACAAAAAACTATGAAGGAATAGTGTGGTTATCTGAGCTATGTCAAACAAAATCAAAAGTAGTAGTAACATTCGCACAAAAATCAGCTAAGCTATTGTTAGATCTTTGTGTGTAAGTAAAAATGATCTGGTGGAAGTTCTTCAGAAAGCTGATGTCTAGAGCCTGAGGGAGTCTACCATATCTCATTGTGAGAGAGCTTTGGTGGTCCACCACCCCTATGTTCTCTCCTTCAATGACAATGCCTTTGTACTCTGTCATCCAAGGATAAATGTTGTGTTGGGTGTAGAGCATGGCCGCTAATTCCACAGTTGTGCTGTCCCAATGTTGGAAGCAATGACCCATGGCTTTGATGAAGTTTCCATTCTCATCCCTTATGACCACTACAACACCAGCCGACCCATTAGAAAGCAAGGAGCCATCCACATTTGCCTTGATTCAACCAGGAGGGGGAGGACACCACAATGTAGGTTTGATCAGCCCATAGGGCTCGGTGATGTCCCATTGCTTCTGGAAAGGAAAAGAGGTAGAATGTGTGATGGAGCTAAGAATGGGGGCAGCAATAATCCTCGGTGTACCATAGCTGCAGCCATGAGTCTTGGCTGTACGAGTTCTCCAAACCTGGTAAACAATAGCACAATACATTCTAGCCCAACACAAGTTATCACTGCGTACCTCAGTGAGGGCTTGGAGTAAATCCTGCAAGTTGCTGAAAAATGGGATTGAACAGCCCCATTTAGCCAAATTCTGGATTATGTTGTGTGTGACGGAACATTGGACAGCAATGTGTTCGACAGTCTCTTCCTGATTACACCCCCATGGGCAAAGGGTGGTGTCAGTTAAACCCCGACGAGCAAGCCAAGTGTTAGTTGGCAAAGAGTCTTTGATGAGCCGCCACCAAAATAGCTTTTCCCTAGGTGGGAGATTCAAATTTTGCATGCTGTATGGCCAATTTGAAATTTTAGCAAAACAGATTTTGTGTAGTATGGAAGTGAGAGTTATCCCCATGGGTGCCTTGATAAGCTATGGGATGTCATTTTGGTGCTCCTCCATAATGGGAATGCTGGAAATGAGTTCAGCATGGTCGGGACCAAATAGGGTATGAATATTTTCAGTATTCCATCCACTATTTTCAGCAATCAGGTTTACTACCTTCCATTCCTCCATGCACTCCATGTTGAGAAAGGTAAGCCTTTTTGGGTTTCTTGAAATTTTGCATTTGCATTAATAAAGAAAAAGGTATTACAAACAAAGCAAGTTCAGCAAAAAGAAAAGCATGCTAACTTGAAGCTAAATGCTTCCTATTATCCTCCAAAATAACATGAAAAGCAGGAGGGGTAAAACAAAAATCAGCAGAATGCCATACAAACTCAGGAGTAGTAGCAAAGTGTACACAAAAATCTGCTAATCGATTGTAGTCCTGACTGATGTGAGAGAACAGCACCTGGTGGAACTCACTGAGGATGCCAAGATCAGGCGCCTGAGCTAGAGAGGCTGTCCAGTAACTCTGCTAAAGCATCTTCTGGAGGTAGGTCACCATAGAAGTGTTGTCTCCTTCAAGAATGATAGCCTTCAACTCATCCATCCAGGGCTCAACAAGATGCTTTATGGCGAGTATGGCCTGCATCTCCACAAAGGTGCTATCCCAATGCTAGAACTGAATACCTGCGGCCTTGATAAGATTGCCCATGTCATCTCTGATCACCACCCTAATACCTGCAACACCAGACTGGAGCAGTGCACCGTCCACATTAGCCTTTAGCCATCCGGGAGGAGGGGGAGTCTAGGAGGAGTATGAAAATAGCCGGTGTGGCTGGTGGAGCTCCCATTTCTCACGAAAAGGAAAAGATGCAGTGTTGGTGAAAGCCTTCAAAATGTTTGCCGCAAGAATTTTGGGGGTTCCATAAGGCCATCCATGAGTCTTTGCATTCCTAGCCCTCCAAACTTCATAAACAACAGAACAGTAAGCTCTTCCCCAAGTCGATTTATCCTTGGGGGTTTGGTCAAAAGCAGCAAAGAGATCCTGTGATGTGGCAAAAGAAGGCATAACAAGCCCCCAAGTAGCAAAAATCTTCAAGACCACAGCAGTGAGAGAGCATCTAGTCAGAATGTGGTCTAGATCCTCAGCTTCAGAGCAGCCCCACGGCCATTGAACCTCCTCCACAAGTCCCCGTTGATGCAGCCAAGAAAGGGTTGGGATAGCACCCTTCAAAATGCGCCACCAAAATAACTTCTCCCGGGGGTGGAGCTGAAACCTCTTGAGCCACTAAGAACAAGAACAATCCTGCGGGAACAGAGCATCATAAGCAAGCGAAGTGAGTAACTTACCTAGGGGTAGATGAGTCAGCTCCGGCATATCTGCCACTAAGTCTGAGTGAGTTACCACTCCTTTGATCAGCTCAACAAGGTCATGGCCAAAGTGAAGCTCCAATTTGGCAGTGTCCCAGCTTCTATCTGGTCGAAAGAAGGCACTCAACATCTGATCCTCCAGGGTAGCTACAGCAATGAAGGTCGGTCTCCTGGAGAGGGAAAAATCTATCAACCAAGTGTGTGAGAGAACCTATACTTTGATCCCATCAGCAATGCTCCACCGGATAATATGCTTGAGGCTTTGGGCTTTCAGAAGGAGCCCAGGGACTCTAATCACCCTTCTCAAAGAACTCCCCAAATATCATCACCATACTTCTCCGCAGCACCGGGAAGAGTAGTAGGCTTTTGAATGAAATCCTAAAGCGCAAGCCATTAACAGGGCCCAAGTGGTGGCTAAATGAAAACCAAGGCCCCCAACCTTCTGAGGTGAACATATGTCATTCCAATTGACATAGTGGACACTCTTCTATGTGGAGCTCTTATCCCAGAGGAAGGATCTGCAGAGTTTCTCGATTTCCAGCAAAACATTTGAAGGGATGATGGTATGTGTAACTGCGATCCGAAGTAGAGTCAAGAGAGGGGTGGAGCGCAAGGGATAGGTGACGGATCCCCAAGCTAGAATCTTCTCCTTTGCCCGATGAATCAACTGAGAGTAATCACTCCTGTGAAGTCTTTGTAGTGCTAGCTTGAGGCCAAGATAATCCATCTCCTAGACTCTCCTAAACCCCAACATCCTAGCTATTTGATTTATCCTCTATCTAGTGTAGACAATCAAGATGATAGATTTAGATTGATACGCCTCAGCCCAGTACAATACTCCTCAAGAATGCCTCTAATTTGTTGCCATGTGCCAGATGCGAGAAGATAATAATATCATCGATATAAGAGATGAGAGATGCGGTACCTCCGAATGAGACATGCCTGGGCCCCTTCGCTTGAAGGCTTGGGTAAGAAGCTTAGAGCAAAGATGAACAAGTAAGGGGAGAGTGGACACCTTGTCAAAAAACCACACCGAGCATCAATCTCGCCCATCTTCCATTCAGAATATAGAGAACTTCAGGAATGTAATATACTACATCACCCACTTGAATGTGGAGGGAAACCCATCAAAACTAGGACCTTCTCCAAAGTCTTCCAACTCATACGATCATATGCCTGCTCCATGTCAATCTTGATCACCATGCCCCCAACCCGAGAGGTTGAGTGCTAAGCTTATTAAGATTTCTAAGAGGCGGATGTGAGATGTTCCTCTGTGGCACAAAGGCACCTTGCACCTCAGAAATGATGGCAGGGAGGATATGCTTTACTCTTTTAATCAGGATCTTTGCAACCAGCTTGTAAATGGTCTAACATAGCCTAATGGGCCAGAACTTGGATGGACAGTTGGCCCCCGCACTCTTCGGAATCAGCACAATGAGCGTCTCTTTCCAATTATCATCCATGCGGGAAGTGAGAAAGAACTCCTGAACAGCTGCAATAACATCCATGCGGAATTACTTGTAGAAGGACGAGGTAATCCCATCCAATCTAGGAGCTCCATTGGGTCCCATCGACTGTAAGGCCTCCCAAATTTCCTGCTCAGTAAAGTTAGCATCAAGAAGAGTTTTGACATGAGGAGGTACCTGCCTGTTGATCGAAATGGTAGGCCAATCATCAAGTGAAACATCCCCTTCGATCCACTTATGTCGGAAGAAAGTGGTGAAGGTAGAAGTAATGTCCTCAGGACTGCCCCGAATGCTTCCATCCTCACTCATGACACTGTTGATTCTATTGGTGCGATGCAGCAAGCATGTGAAAAAGTGAGTATTACCATCTCCTGTTGAAGCCATCTGGACTTGGCTCTCTATTTCCACCAAGTGTTTAGCCTAGCAAGAGTAGAATTCAGCTCCACCATCTTGGAACAAAGATCAGCCTCCTATGTAGTGGATAGACCATCGTCAGAATAATCAATGATCTGGAGTTCAGCAATGTCTTCTTCCAATTTACTCTTCAGAGAGTTCAAATCCTTCATCTTATTTTTTCTCCAATGAAAGAGGGCCTTCAAAGTTCTGCTGCTTTTTCGCTGGAGAATATCAGCTTTAGATCCATAGTCATTTTTCCCCCATTTTTGCCACACTAGCTTCCAAGCCATAGGATAAGAAAGCCACATCTCCTCAAATCATAGCCACCGATGTGGTCTATCCTGTGCAGCGGAAGTAACTGAAAGCAACAAAGGACAGTGATCAGAAGCAATACGAGAAAGGTGACTAACCTTCGTGTCTCTGAGTAAGTTGGATGCCAACGAGTTGACAAGGTTCTGAGTCTACCCAAATCTTACTGCCCTCCTTGTTGGTCCATGTGAATTGTTGGCCAACAAAATCAAGCTCATGCAAGTCCGTGGAGGCCATGCAATCCTCCATTTCTCGCACCGTGAGTAAGAAAAAGGCTTCCTCCCTTCTTATCCTGAGTCGATGCGCTAAAGTCTCCACCAATAATAGTAGGGGACTGCTGATCCACACTGCTAAGAATAGTCTACCAAAGTGTCCTCCTGCAGTGGTAGTCTTTATTAGCATAAACCAAGCCAAGAGTCCACTGGGTATTATTAGGCATATTAACACTTCCCAGAACTATCTCATCAGTAAGAACAGTTAGGGTGAACCCAATCAGATTACTTTGCCAAAGAACAATAATCCCACTAGAATTCCCTATGGAGGGGTGACAAATGAACTGCCAGCTGCTTCCAACCAACTTGTCCACTTCCCGCCGAGAGATCTCTTCAATCCTAGTTTCCACTAGGCCAATCATACAGATATCATGGCCACCAATCGTCAGGTAGTGGCTGCCATTTTCTTCGCCCCTACAATTCCAAAAAAAGAATGGAAGACAGCCACCATGGGGATTTATCCCCTCGCAGTGATTCACACCTTTTTCTCCTCTTCTTTGAGTTGGCCTCAATTGGCCCCAAATTTTGCAGCTCCCTCTCAAACTGAGCCTGAGACACCCTTGCCCTTGTAGTAGGTTGTATGGTTGCCTTCTGCCGCATTGGCTTTTTGAGCTTCTCCACTGTGGCTTTGTCTTAGAATGTGTCTTAGAATGTGGGAGCTGAGGAGGCTTCAGTAGTAGGGAGGGACTGCTTTGAAGGTGCTCCTTGAGGAGGAGCCCTTCCCGGGGGATGAGTAGCTATAGGTTGGCCACCCTTATGGCCTTGCTTCCCACCTTCCTTTTTCTTCAAGTTAATCACACGCTTGTTGTTAGTTCTCTTATTTCTCGGTGACCAGACCCATGGACCATACCAAGAAGTAGTGGGCTCCTCAGGCTATGTAGGTAATGGTGGTGAAGTAGCCTGTTGTGTCTCAGCATTCTTGCCTTTGGTAGGATTCTGATTAGCATTACATTCCCCTTCAAAGCAGAAGGGCCCTGCATGACTCATGCACATTAGTCTGAATAGGAGGAGAAGAGGAAGTCTTACCCATAGTGGGAGCAGCTAGAGGAACCCCCTTGGTGGGGGCAAGAATCAACCTTGTGTCCCACCTTTCCACAAGCAAAGCAGAGTTGAGTAATCCCCTCATACTCAACCTGTTGGAAAAACCTTTCGTTTCTTCCATGGATCCAAACTCTAGGGGGGGAGTTTTTGTGAAAGATCAAGCCTGATGCATACTCTGGAAAACATGCTTTGCCCCCATGAGTTTGTTGGGTGATCCACCCACAGAGGAACTCCAAATGAAGGAAGTGATCCCCGGCAATATTAGTATTATCCCGAAAGGTGGGGAGGTTAGGGATGCATACTCAGATCAGAGAGGAGAGCCCATGAAGAGATTTGGGATTGAAAGTGGGAGTCCACTTATCTAACCGAATGACATTTCCTACAACGAACCAAGGCCCATTCATCAAAACTGCATCTCAAGCCTCAGTAGTTTCAAAGATGCAAACGAAGCAATCTGGAGCAACCATAATCAATTTGAAAGCCCCCCATCTACTCCACTTCCTCTACAGGTCCGCATTAAGTTAGAAATATGATGGTCTTCTCCCCAAAACCTTTCCAACAAGTGCTCTTTCAAGCTTCACTTGATTGTCATCCATAGCTTGGTCATCCAGTAGAACAGTAATGCCATCCTCCATGAGTGCTGCATTTTTATCTACAGGCCCCAATTTAACATACTCCTTCTTCTTCCAAGGGTTAGCTTGATCATTGCCCTCCCTTGGACGAGAGCTAGCACCATTTGAAGTTCTAAGAAAAGCCTCTCTATGGAGGATATTGTCTTAAAATAAAGGGTTGGTAGTAGCCTTGTCGTTCCTTTTGTTCAATCCTTGAAGCACATCCCAAGCAAAGGTGCTCGGGTTCTCTTTGGCATTAGTGCAAACACCTTCTGTGTACTGTCTTGGAGCATTATGATCAACCATAGAGACATCTTGGTCAGCCTCCCCCCTTGCAATTGGGTGTCCGGCATGATCCCCACCTAAAAAATCATCCATATGGTCGCAAAATGTCATCCATATCACACACATTGTAGAACATACCTTGGCCAAATTGAGTCCCCTCCATGCTCTCTATTTTGCCTTTGTGTGTGCTATTAACCTTAGTAAGGCCAGCATGATCATCATCATCATTCATATCAGCATCCCCATTGGCCACTTGTTCGACCAGTCTAGCATGTCTAGTCCAGAAATTTGGCCACCAGAGTGAAGGTTCTCTTTGTCGGGTTTATCCTCCGCCTCCTCGCACTAGCCGCGATAGCATGCGTCGCCAGGGCCTCCGCTTCTCTGCTCATGTGCTATGCCATGGCCAGGCACGTGCCTGTCAGATGCTGCTTAAGCGCTGGCTCACATGGCCCCGCCTCATGCGGCCCCAGAGTTAGCACACACGCTCGCCACGCAGTGATGTGGTCCGCCTGCCATGTGCAATTTCGCACCGCCTTCGATCCGCGCCCCCGCCCCGCAATGTGCACGCGGATTGGTGTGAGCTGCCAGGCCAGCTCCTCCACTCGGCAGCACCTCGAGCTGGGACAACCTCGCCTCGTGCCTCCCGCCTAAGCCATGCGCTGCTGGCAGATTTATAGTGCCCGCAGAGTCTGCAGTACCCAAGGGCTTAGATTTTTCAAAATCCATCTTTTCGGCCAAACCAGCACCACCACTTGCCAACCCGAGCACCTCCTCTTGCAAGAGAAGCCTTGTAGGTTCTTTGGAGAAGTCGCCACCTTCTCCATGCATTTCAATGTCAAAATCGGCACCAACCCGACCATCCCTTGCACCAAAACCCTTGTCCGTCCCTAGCACCTCCTTGCCATGGCCCCTCTCCTTCTTGCCACCTTATCGGCCTTCCATCCTAGCCACCTTTACCCTTGTAGGAGGAGGTGACCGCCGGCCACCCCCCACCATGGAGAGAAGAGAGTATTGGAAAGCCGCCCTTGAAGAGAGAGAAAAAAATCATGGAAATGAGAGAGCCAAAGTTATTGGTTCCTTGAAAAGATGCATTTGCATTGATACTGAAAAAGCTGATTATAATGTAAAAAAATTGCTAAAGAAAGCAAAAACTAGCTACTAACAAGATATTTCCTATCCTCCTCCAAAAGAGCAGAAAACTGTGGAGGAATAGTGTGATTATCTAGACTATGCCATACAAAATCAAAGCTAGTAGCTATATCTGCACAAAAGTCTGCAAGAGTATTGTTAGATCTGTTTGTGTATGCAAAAATAACCTGGTGGAAGTTCTTCAGAAAATTGATGTCAGGAGCATCTATAAGTCGGTTCTGCCATATTTCATTATTAAGAGAAAGTTCGAGGTGATCCACCACACCAATATTATCCCCTTCAATGATAATGCCTTGTATTCGGTCATCTACAGCTCAATAATTTTCCTAATGTAGAGCATAGCCGCCAATTCAACTGATGTGCTGTCCCAATGCTGAAAACAATGACCCATGGCTTTGAGGAAGTTGCCATTTTCATCCCTTAGCACCACTGCAATACCGGCCAACCCATTGGGAAGGAGGGAGCCATCGACATTAGCCTTGATCCAGCTAGGAGGGGGAGGAAACCACAAATTTGGTTTGATCAGCCGATAGGGCTGGGTGATGTCCCATTGCTTCTGGAGAGGATAAGAGGAAGAATGCATGATGGAGCTTAGAATCGAGGCAGCAATAGTCTTCGGGGTACCATGGTTGCGGCCGTGGGTCTTGGCAGTACGGGTTCTTCAAACCTGGTAAACAATTGCATAATACATTCTAGCCCAACATAAGTTATCATTGCGTACCTCATTGAGAGCTTGGAGTAAATTTTGCAGGTTGCCGAAAATTGGGATTGAACAGCCCCAATTTGCCAAAAATCTAGATTATGTTACTTGTAACGGAACATTGAACATCAATGTGTTCAGTAGTCTTTTCCTGATTACACCCCTAAGGGCAAAAGGTGGTATCAGTTAATCCCCTACGAGCAAGCCAAGAATTAGTCAGCAAGGAATCCTTGATGAGCTGCCACCAAAATAACTTTTCCCTAGGAAGAAGTTTCAAATTCTGCATCCTGTATGGCCAATCTGAAATTTCAGCAAAACAGATTTTGTATAGTATGGAAGTGAGAGTTGTACCCATGGGTGCCTTGATGAGCTCTAGGGTGTCATTTTGGTGCTCCTCCACAATGGGAATGTTGGAAATGAGTTCAGCAAGGTCCGGACCAAATAGGGTATGCAGATTTTCAATATTCCATCTTCTATTTTTAGTAATCAGGTTTTCTACCTTCCATTCCTCCATGCACTCCATGTTGAAAAAGGTAGGCCATTTGGAAAGAGGAAGGTCTGAAATCCAAGTAGAGCTTAGAAAGTTCACCTCTTTACCATTGCTAATCTTCCATTTCAGATTTTCAGGTCAGAAGCACCATCCCGATAATTTTCCAGAATTGGAGTCCCCGCTTTGGGTTCCCTTAGCCATGGGTTCATCCCATACTTCAATCAAGCATTTGTGGAGCAAAGATATCGTTTAGAGAGGAAATTCCCAAGCCATTCTAGCCCTTAGGGGGCCATTCCAGCCTTTCTACCATGTGCCAAGGCCACCTTTGTTGGTAGGTATGTAGATTTTGTCCCAAGGAACATAGTGTATAGAATGTTGGTTGTTTTTTCCTTGCCAAAGGAAGTTCCTAGCAAGCTTCTCAATCTCCTTAGTAATTCCCTTGGGGATTTCGGTGTGGGTTGTTTGGTACATAGAGATGAAAAGTAAGGAAGTCCTTATAAGTGTATGTCAGCCCGCCATTGAATGGTGTCTAACTCCCCATGAGCTGATTTTGCTTCTTTCCTTTTGTAATAGCTACTGAAAGTCCGCTGTTTTTAATTTCCTCATGGAAAGTTTAATGCCCAAGTAATCAAGCTCCTCAACTCTTCTGAATCCAGTGAGCCTAGTGATTCTGTTGGCCTTCCATCTGTGTATGGCTTTGCTGAAATCAATGATAGTTTTGGTGGAATTGATACGCTGCACCGTCCACTTGCAATAATTTTTCAGAATTTGGAGGACACCCTTTTCATGGGCAATGGAAGCTTTTATGGTGAATAAAATATCATCTGCATAAAGAAGGTGTGATATGCATGTTCCCCCGTTAGGGATAGGCACACCAAATTCAACCCCATGTTGCTTGATAGCTAAGGAAAGTAGTTCTGAGCAAAGGATAAAAAGATAGGGAGATAACGGGCACCCTTGTCGGAATCCACAACTAGCTTGTAT
This sequence comes from Cymbidium sinense, assembly GCA_021442155.1. NCBI lineage: Eukaryota > Viridiplantae > Streptophyta > Magnoliopsida > Asparagales > Orchidaceae > Cymbidium > Cymbidium sinense. Next base: position 40,526,569 of record CM038232.1, on the reverse strand, counting down.
CCATTCAGTTCTTTGCCCATTTAACAAGAGGGAGAAGGAAGGCAAGGAAATGCACCGGAGAATCCACTGGAACTTCACGGTAACCCAAATTGTCATGGATTATATTTAAGGTTTCCCAACTCATTTTATCATATGCTTGCTCCATGTCAATTTTAATAGCCATGAATCCCTCTTTAGAGGTGGAGTGTTGGAATTTATTAATAATTTCTTGGGTCAAGCAAGGTGGGAGATAGATCTAGTAGGCACAAAGGCACCCTGCTCTTCAAAAATGATATTTGGTAGAATGTTTTCACCACACACTAGATTTTGTTATGACTTTGTAGGTGGTTCTGCATAGGCTTATGGGTCTGTATTTTAAAGGACAATCAGCATTGGAGGACTTGGGCAAGAAAATTACCAAGATTTGCTTCCATTGAGGAATCATGGAATGACTACCAAAAAATTCCTTGACCGCCACCACAACATCTTGGCCAATAATCCTCCAAAAGTACTTGTAGAAGGATGTTGTGATACCAACAATCCCAGGGGCACGATTAGTACCCATCGATTTGATCGCCTCCCAAATTTCAGCTTCATTGATATCTGCTTCCAAAAGATCACAGACCTGAGATGGTATGGTGTTGATTTCAGCAAACGAAGGCCAATTATTAGTAGTAATGGGATGTGCACTCCACTTCCGCTAAAAAAAGTTCATAAAAGCTTGGCGGATGAGGACCGGGTCTTCCGTAATCTAGTTTGAGGGTGTTGATTCTATTTGACATCTTTCTAGCAGTTGCAACGGTGTGAAAGTAATGTGTGTTGGCATCCCCTCTTCACGACTTTTAGCTCTTCCACCAACAAGGGCGGTTGAGTTCAGTCATTTGCCTTGAGTTGGAGATCTCTTTCTTGCTACTCACATCCCCTGGAGAGCAATCACCATCCAGTAGTTGCAAAATTTCCTCTTGTAGGAGTCCCTTTGCTTACTCAAATCTTTGAGCTTGTTTTTGCTCCAGTGGAATAAGTTCCTTAGTGTGCGGCTGCATTTCCTGTCCAAGTTTTCAGCCCTTGACCCGTCATAGTTACCTTGCCAACATTTCCACACTAGTTTCCAAGCCATAGGATGTGAAAGCCAAGTGTCTTCGAATTTCAGCCACCGTTGTGATTTCCACATCTCCTTAGAGTTGATTTGGAGAATAATAGGGCAATGATCAGATGTAATCCTTGAAAGGTGTTTAGTTTGTGCAAAGGGGAGGAGGTTGGATGCAATGGAGTTGATGAGGAAGCGATCAAGGTGCATCCATATTTGATTATTTTTATCTTTGTTGTTGGTCCATGTGAATCTTGGACCGGTAAAAGGCAGCTCATGTAAGTCCCCATTGGTGAGGAATTCCATCATCTCATTTGCCGCCGGTGAGCTTTTGAAAGGCTTCCCCCCTTTTTTGTCTTTGGCTTCATAGATGCAGTTAAAATCTTCCCCAACAATGGATGACAAGCCGGTATTCAACAAGGGAGTTAAGGTGTCCCAAAGTCTCCGCCAAATGTGATAGTCTTTGTTAGCATAACAGATGGTCACCCTCCATATAGCTTTATCTGGCAGCTGTATGTCTCCCACAATGCATTGTTCATTTTGTGTGAGAGGAGAGAAAGTTATTAAGTCATTTCTCCAAAGAGCAAGGATGCCTCCAGATTTTCCTACAGCAAGTTGTTGTAAAAAACTCCAGTTGCACCCCACAATTTGATCAATCTCCCTTCTAGTGATGTCTGTCACTTTAGTTTCAATAAGGCTGATGAAGAGAGCATGATGCTCCACAAGAATTTGCCGGAGATAGTGGCCCGTGGCCTTCTTACAGACTCCTCGACAATTCCACATTATGACGGAAGTCATGGGTGGACGTTGCGGGAGGTCTCCCCCCCTCCGTCAATGTGGAATTCACTCTTTTTTCGTTTCCATGGTATCACTTTGATTGGCCCAAGCTGACCAAGTTCTCGCTGAAAATGTGTGTTAGAAACACGGCCTTGCCCATTTTTTGCTTTGTTGTGTTTGAATAATGTGGTGGCATATTCAGGTTCCTTGGCTACAGAAAAAATTGTGGGAATTTGAGTTGCGGATGACTCCCCCTTGCCTTTGTCATGAGGAGATGGCATTGGGTAACTTCCTCTATTCTCTTCAGAGTTATTAGAACAGGTGCTAACTTTTCCATCTGCATGTAATTTTTGGTTTTGTGCCATAGCAGTTTTCTATTTTGCAGTGTTACCCTTGGACATTTTGTTCTGGTTTTCTATTTGAAGAGGCCGATTCCTCCTTCTTTGCACCAATGTATAGGGTCCATATGAATAAAGTCTGAGTCAGATCGAGGGCCTTCATTACCTATGGTTTTTGAAAATGTGCAAAAGGAACAGAATGCTTGTCTGCTGGAATTCTGCATAGTGCTGAAATCTGCATTGGCAATGGGCTCTTTCCCTCTGTTTTCAGAAGCCATTTTATTGTTGAAATCTGTAGCAGGATTGGTAGCCAAGCTACTGCAGTCCTGCTGAATGTTGGTGGATGTTTTTGTTGGTTGAGCAGAATAGTTTATATCTGAACTGTTAGCTGAGTCTTTGCTGAATTCTTGCACCCAATTTGTCACAAAGGTGGGTTGATGTTGTGTTGGGTTGGGGGAGTTGGTGGGTTTGTTGTTGTGTGGCATGGCCTTGTCAATTTTTGCTTTATCTGGACAAGTCTCCAGCTTGTGTCCAACTTTGCAATGGAAGCATAATTGGGTAATACCCTCATACTCAACTTTTGAAAGAAACGGCCTTTGTAGCCATTGATCCAAATTCAAGGAAGTTTCTTCGATAGATCCACTGACACATATCCATGCATAAGTGCTTTGACCCCATTTGCTAGTTTGGTTATCCATCCACAATGGTTCACCAACGAATGAAGCTATTCGAGCTAGATTGTTATCATCCCAATAAATGAGTGGTAGCTCGGGGAGTCGCATCCATAAGGGTGTGGTCAAGTCTAAAAGTGAGTCAGGAGAGAAAGTGGGGGTCCATCTATCCATAGCAACTACGTTGCCGGCGATAAACCATGGTCCATTATTGAGAACTGCATCACGGGCTTCGACAGATTGAAAAATACATAAAAAGCAATCTGGTCCAACAAGAACTAACTCAAAATCCCCCCACTGACTCCATTTGCATCTCAGGCCAATGTTGAGGAAGTAGAAGGGGAGTTTTTTTGCCTAGTAATCTTCCAACAAGAGCTGCCTCCAGCCTCTTAATGTTGTTTTGCATAGAATGATCGTCAAGGGTCACTCCCACTCCATCCTTGTTTTTGGGTTCCTTGAAAGTTGCATATTGCATTAATAATAAAAGAAGGTTTACAAAAAGAGCACAAAAGTGCAAAGCTAGAAAAAATAAAGACTAGGCCGTAGCAACATGCTCACGGTCATGCTTTAAAATACTAGAAAAAGTAGTAGGGAAGATACAAGCATCATAAGAATGCCACATAAAATCAGACTCAATAGCGAGCCGTGCACATTAATCTACCAGTCGGTTCGGTCTCTGCAGATGTGTGAGAAGATCACCTGGTGGAAATCAGTAAGAAAGCCAATACCAGGTGCCTGTGCTGGGAGAGTAGTCCAGTAAGTCTGCTGCAAGGTCTGCTGGAGATAAGTCACAACCCCGTGGATGTCGCCTTCCAAGATCAGCCCCTTGTATTCATACATCCACGGCTCCAGGATGTGTCTAATTGCAAGCTGCAACTCCTGCAACTCCTTGTGCTGTCAGTCTTGGTGAAGATGAAATGCCTTGATGATGAGGTTGCGGTGTATCTCTCGATCACACGACACCGCCAAGCTAGAGGATAAGAGTGCACCATCAACATTGGCCTTAAGCCATCCGGGAGGGGAGTCCAAGAGGAATCACCGATGTGGTCTGGAGCTCCCATTGCTCTCGAAATGGAAAGGCGAAGGTGTTGGTGAATGTCTCCAAGATGTTTGCAGCAAGCACCTTGGGGGTTCCATGAGGGCGGCCGTGAGTCTTGGCATTCCTAGTCCTCCAAGCCGGTAAATGACATAGCAGTATGCCTTCCCCCAAGCTAGATCAGCCTTGGGGATGCTGTCGAATGCCTTGAAGAGATCCTGAGAACAGAGAAAGGAAGGCATGACAAAACCCCAAGAAGAAAGAACCTATAGGATAGCCATCGTGAGTTAGCATCATATTAGAATATGCTCCAAGTCCTCCTCCTCGGTGCAGCCCCAAGGGCACTGGACTTCCTCAGTCAGCCCCCTTTGACGTAGCCAGGTGAATGTTGGCAAGGCCCCTTTTAGGACACGCCACCAAAAGAGCTTCTCTCATGGATGCAGCTGAAACTTCTGAAGCCACGAATAGTGAGTATCATCAGGAGGAAAGAGAGCCTCATAAGCAAGTTCCGTGAGGGACTTTCTTAACGAATGTGTATAAGCTTAGGTTCATCCATCTCTAACTCAGAGTGCAACACCACCCTCTTGATTTGGTCCACCAAATCATGACCAAAGCAACGCTCCAGCATTGGAGTATCCCACATACGGTCTGGCTGTATGAAGGAGCACACCCGAAGATCTTCAAGTGCAGCCGTATCAATGAAGGTAGGTCTCACGTGAATGTGCACCAAGTTTGGGAGAGAACATGTACCTGTTTTCAATCAGCAAGTTTCCACCAGATGAGAGGTAGAAGGCTCTGAGCTCCACTAAGGATGACGTCCCAAGACTTGAGTCCCCAGAGAGTCCCCATATCATCCCCATAACGCACTCGACTAATGGTGCCCCACAATCCACGAAGGCCAGAGAACCCAAGTCCACCAAGCCTCCTGGGTGTACAAATGACGGCCCACTTCACATAATGGATGCTCCGCTGGGTAGGGCTCTTATCCCAAAGAAAGGATCTGCACATCTTCTCAACCTCTTGTAACACATTCATAGGCAAAGTAGTGTGTGTTAGCTGGTAGATGGATCTGGGCATCAGGGTTGAAGAGATGAGGGTAGCACGGCCAGCCTGTGAGAGATGCCTCGAGCCTCAGGCAATAATCTTCTCCTTAGCCCTCTAAATCAACTGGGAGTGATCCTTTTTGTACAACTTCCGCATTGCCAGCTTAATACCTAAATAGTCTATCTCCTGGACTCTCTTGAACCCGATGGATCTAGTAATGCGGTTAGTCTCCATCTTTTTGCTGCTTTGCTAAAGAGGATAGAAGTCTTTGCACAGTTGATGCGCTGCCCCGTCCAAGCACAATAATCATCAAGGATGTCCTTGATTTTCTTGCCATGAGCCACCAAAGCCTGGGAAACAATCAATATGTCATCAGCATAAAGAAGGTTAAAAATGTAGGTACCTCCAGTAGCCACTGACATGCCAAGATTTGCTCCCCTCTGCCTAAATGCCAAGAGCTCGAGAATGAATGAAGAGGTAGGGTGAGAGAGGGCCCCGCCAAAGCCACACCGGCTGATCCACCATTCAAAGAAATGGACACAGTATCCAGCTGAACTTGGCTAGGAAGCCCATGAGAGATAGCATCTGCTCTAGAGTTTGCCAACTCATCCTATCATAAGCCTGCACCATATTCTCCTTGATAGCCATAAAGCCTACCTGAGAGGTAGAATGCTGAAATTTGTTGAAGATCTCCTGTGCAAGAGGGCAATGATGGGAGATATTCTGCTGAGGGACAAAAGCTCCCTGCACTTCAGAGATGAGGACCGGTAGGAGATGCTTCAGCCGGTTCACTAGTATCTTCGCAATCAGCTTATAAATGATCTGACATAAGCTGATTGGCCAATACTTGGAAGGGGAATCTGATCCAGCAACCTTGGGAATCAGAATGATGAGAGTTTCCTTCCATGAGTCATCCATGTGGGAGGAACTAAAGAATTCATGAACCACAGCGATGATGTCGGTCTTGACACAAGTCCAGAAGTGTCTGTAAAGGATGAAGTGATCCCATCTAGGCCCGGGGCCCGATTGGCCCCCATAGAGTGCACAGCCTCCCAAACCTTGCAATCAGATATAGGAGCATCAAGAAGAGGAGAAGTATGAGATGGTACCTACTGTTCAAGAGGTAAAGAGGGCCAGCTGCCAAGGGAGACAGCCCCCTCAGCCCATTTCTGCTGAAAGAAAGTGGTAAAGGATGCTGAGATGTCCTCCGGGCTATCCATCAGTCTCCCATCATCCGCCATGACACCACTAACCCTATTAGTGCGATGTCGGCAAGAAGCGATGGTGTGGAAGAAGTGAGTGTTCCCATCACCCTGCTGCAACCATCTAGCTTTTTTCCTTTGCTTCCACCAGGTGTTGAGTCTGGCTAATGTGGAGTTAAGCTCAACCACCTTGGAATGAAGCTCACCATCCTGTGCCGTAGTAAGTCCATCATCAGTGCAATCTACAGTCTGTAGGGTGGCAATATCCTGCTCCAGCTTCTCCTTGAGCAGGTGGAGATTCTTCAACATGCTTCTACTCCAATAGAAGAGTTCCCGGAGAGTGCGACAGCTCTTTCTCTGGAGCACAGCTACTTTGGTACCAAAATCTTCCTTATTCCACTTCTACCACACAATCTTCCAAGCCATCGGGTAGGATAGCCATGTATCCTCAAAATGGAGCCACCGCTGTGGTGGCAAGTAAGAGCCTGGGGATACTGAAAGTAAGAGTGGGCAATGATCAGAGGCAATCCGAGGTAAGTGATGTACCTTGGTATCTCCAAGGATGTTGAAAGCCACTGAGTTAACCAGACCCGATCAAGCCGAACCTAGATCTTACTCCTCCCCTCCTTGTTGTTGGTCTAAGTAAACCTTAGGCCAATGAAATCTAACTCATGCAAGTCAGCAATACTCATACAGTCTTCCATCTCCTGCACAGCCTGAGAGTAGGTAAACCTTTTCCCCCCCTTCTTGTCCTTCTACGTCAGAATACAGTTGAAGTCCCCTCCAATGATAGTTGGAACTGCAGTTCCACACTATGTCTGATATTCTACCAGAGCATCCTTCTACAGTGGTAAGCTTTGTTGGCATACACCCAACCCATTGTCCATTGGGAACGCCACGACCTTGCCCGACCAACCGATAAAGGATAGAAGGAAGGAAGATCATGCTGCCATAAAATAATCATACCTACAGAGTTTCCCACAAAAGGGTGACAGAGAAAATACCAGTTGCTCCCAGCTAGCTTGTCCACCTCCCGTCTAGAGATCTGCTCAATCCTAGTTTCCACCAAGCCAATAAGACAGAGATCGTGTCCACCAATGAGGTAGTGTAGGTAGTTGACCGTGGTCTTCTTGTGGGCCCCCCTATAATTCCAGAATAGAATGGAAGACATCAATCATCCATAGGGGAAGCATCCTTACCGCTAGGAGATGTTAGAGGAGTCTTCTTTCTCTTCTGCAGGAGTGACTCCCCATGCTTCAAATCTGCAGCCTCTTTCTCCATGTAGGCCTTAGGGGCCTTAGCCTTTGTATTGCTGCTTTTGCCACCCTTCTCCCTAGGAGGTTTAGGTGGTTTGTCCAAACTAGCTGGGGTTTGGAAGATAGGGGGAGTAGAAGTATCAACCTTAGGAAGGAACCCCTGAAGTGGTGTGCTCTTAGGAGAGGACCCCTTCATAGGCCGACCCCCTCCACCAGTCAACCCATGCTTCTGGACTGGTTTGCTTGCATCTACCTTCCTCCCTGCAGTAAGTGCTGGCTTAGTCTTTTTCTTTCTAGTGACTAAAACCCAAGGCCCATAATCAGCATTAGTGGTGGAGGAGGCCTTGGGTGTCCCTGGGGGTGGAGCAGAAGTCTGACTCTCTAGTGCTTTACCTTTGTCACAAACCATAGAGTCAGCACTAGCATGGGCAGTGATACTCTCTCCCTTCTCAAACACTTGATCTGGAGCTTTCTCCTGCGTAGTAGTGTTGATATGAGCTTGCACAGAAGGAGGGGGTTTAGTCTTACCCAAATTTGGTACAGCTGTAGGGGGTGGGTTGCTAGGGCAGGAGTCCACCTTGTGGCCAATTTTCCCACAAGTAAAGCACAATTGGGTAATCCCCTCATATTCCACAGGTTGAAAGAACCTGCCATGCCTTCCATGAATCCAGACTCCAGTCGATAGTTTGCTTGAAAGATCAAGCTGCACTGCATATAGACTTTGCCCCCAGCAATTGGTTTGATGATCTACCCAAAGGGGTTCTCCAAAAAAGGAAGCAATTCTGGAAATATTATTGTTATCCCAATATAAAAGTGGTAAGTTAGGGAACCTTACCCAAATTGGGGAAGTTAACCCATTAAGAGACTTTGGGTTGAAGGTGGGAGACCACTTGTCCAAACCTATGACATTCCCTGCTACAAACCAGGGCCCATTCATCAAGACAGCATCTCTAGCCTCTGTGGTATCAAACAAGCATACAAAGCAGTACTGAGCCACCATGATCAGCTTGAAGGCACCCCATTGCCCCCATTTCCTTTGGAGATCAGCATTAAGGAAGTAAAAGGAAGGTCTTCTTCCCAGGATCTTTCCTACCAAGGCTCTTTCCAGCTTCAGTCGATTATCATCCACTGCTTCATCATCAAGTTTGATAGTTTCCCCATCTTCCATAAAGATAGTTAATTTGTCTACAGGAGCAAGCTTAATGAATTCCTTCCTTTTCCAAGGGTTGGAATGAGGGTAACCACCTTGGCCTTGAGGAGGCCGAGAGGTAGCAATGTTGGCTTGTCTTGGCATAGGCCCAACCTTAGGGCAATCATGCTCAAACAAGGGGTTTGAGGTTGCTAGTCTCCCTCCCTTAGTTGGAGCATCAAGAGTTCCCCAAAAAAAGGTAGTCAATGCTTCAGAGGCATTATCACAAACACCTTGAGTGCATGGAGCTGTAGCATTGGAATCAGTCATGGGGAGGTCATAATCAACCGCCCCACTGGGTGGTGGATGTCCGGCAGGTAGCTCCCCTGTAGAGGCATCCATAGGTACCAAAAAACTGGCCCTATCATCATCACAACAAGCTATAGGATCAAATTGGACTAACCTGGCTATGCCCTCCTTGTCAGATCACGGCGTTGGCCGCCTTTCGCTTGGCGAGCCTACTGCTTCTAAGTCCTTGTCCTGCGCGCGCGCTCACCCGTGCCATTCGATCTCTCTTACACTAGCGCCTTATGCCATAGGCTAGCGTTAGCGCCTCGCACTTCATGGCTACCAGCGTGCCGTGCTTTTCATTTGTACCCGCGGTCATACTGTGGCCCCAGCCCACGCAGCATTGGCCATGTCCCGCGCACCTCCATCATTTGCGCTATGCTCCGCCCGTGCAACTAACGCGATCCGCACAAACCGCGTGCGGTTCGTGATCCGTCTGTGCCTTTCTCCACGAGCTATGGCGTGCCCTTGGAGACACGCACCACCACTAAGCCGGCGCTCTATCATCTAGCTAGCCGGCAGATGGCCACCGCAGATTGTGGCAAGGGCGAGATCAAGATCCGTGTGAGATAAAACTGATCATCCTGCGAGTCTCAGAATCGATCGGCGGGGATCAAGAACCGGTTGTCATTGTCTTCCGCACCGCAGACCACTAGATAGTATGCGGCACGACTCTCTGATTGCATGAGTCTACAATACCCGCAAGAACTTCTTTCCCTTGTTTCTTGAAAGCATCAAGAACCGCTCAGCCTTCCATTTCGGCACCACCACTGGCCAACCCAAGCACAATCCCTTGTTCGAGGAGGTGTGGAGATGTTATGGTGGAGCAATCTCCATCCAATTGCATGTCATGACCAAGATCGGAAGGATCTTGGCCGTCCGTCCCATGAGTTCCCTTGTCCGACCCGAGCACCACCCCCTTGCCATGGCCTCGTGCAGAGTGAACAGTACCCGCAAGCTTGCCTTCCCTTCTTGTTACCTTGTACCGATGAGGAGGTGACCGGCGGCCACCCCCCGCCATAGAGAGAGAGAGCCTAGATTTCTGCACCCTAGAGAGAGAGAGAGGGGCGTGGAAATGAGAGCCCAAACTTTGGGTTTGAGGGGAAAGTTTTGGGTTCCCAAAGTTTTGGGTTCAAAAGTTGGTTCCCCTTGTTTTGGGTTCCTTGAAAGTTGCATATTGCATTAATAATAAAAGAAGGTTACAAAAAAGAGCACAAAAATGCAAATCTAGAAAAAAGAAAGACTAGGCCGTAGCAACATGCTCACAGAGGGAGTATGGTCGCAAGGCTGAAACTTAAAGGAATTGACGGAAGGACACCATCAGGAGTGGAGCAATGACTCAACACAGAAACTTACCGGGTCAGGACATAGTAAGGATTGACAGATTGAGAGCTCTTTCTTGATTCTATGGGTGGTGGTGCATGGCCGTTAGCGATTTGTCAGTTAATTAATTAGCAATGAGACCTCACTCACTAGCTATGCGAGTTCAACCTCATGACCAACTTCTTAGAGGGACTATGGTCGTTTAGGCCACGGAAGTTTAAGGCAATAACAGCTCTGTGATGCCCTTAGATGTTCTGGGCCACATGCACGCTACACTGATGTATTCAACGAGTATATAGCCTTGGCCGATAGGCCCGGGCAATCTTTTGAAAATTTCATCGTGATGGGGATAGATCATTGCAATTGTTGGTCTTCAACGAGGAATTCCTAGTAAGCGTGAGTCATCAGCTCACGTTGAGTACGTCCCTGCCCTTTATACACACCTCCCGTCGCTCCTACCAATTGAATGGTCCGGTGAAGTGTTCGAATTGCTGCGATGTGGGCGGTCCGCTGCCCACAACTCAGCGAGAAGTCCATTGAACCTTATCATTTAGAGAAAGGAGAAGTCATAACAAGGCTTCTGTAGGTGAACCTACAGAAGGATCATTATCGAGACTGAAACACATCGAGCGATTCAGAGAACTCGTGAAGCCAGCAGCAGTGGTTGCCACCGTGGGATGATCGTCCCGGCCATCGCCTCGTCCCCTCCTAGGAGGGGCATGGGGGGCATGGCCGGGGACGGATAAAACACAAATTGGCGTAGCTCCGCGCCAAGGGAAAATCAACAGGCACGGGCCCCACGTCGGGCTCAATGGCGTGGAGCGTCATCACGCTCTATGCGGATGGACACGACTCTCAGCAATGGATATCTCAGCTCTCGCATCGATGAAGAGCACAGCAAAATGTGATACGTGTTGCAAATTGCGGAATTCTGTGAACCATCGAGTCTTTGAACACAAGTTGTGCCGAGCCCGGCCGAGGCGCCGCGTCCGCTGGCGTCAAGCATCGTCATCCAACTCGTCACCCGATGGGTGCATGTCGGCCGAGAGCGGATGCAGTGGCGTCGTGCCTCTCCGTGGTGAAGAGTCAGTCGTCATCTTGCTGGCTGCGGGCAACAAGGGGTGGGTGAAAGCTATGAGCACAACCCGCATTGTCTCATGCGAACTGAGAGAGCGGTGCCCCAGTGATCCCGACCCATGCGTGATCGCATCGCGGCTTGGAATGGACCAGGGATGGGCGAGGCCACCGAAGGATATCAATAAGCAGAGGATAAGAAACTTACAAGGATTCCCCTAGTAACGGCGACCGAACCGGGACATGCCCAGCATGGGAATCAGACTGCCATGTGGTGGCTCAAATTGTAGTCTGGAGAAGCGTCCTCAGTGACAGACTAGGCCCAAGTCCCCTGGAAAGGGGCACCGGGAGGGTGAAACCCCTTTCGAACCCTGCCCATGACACGAAGCATTGTCGGTGAGTCGGGTTGTTTGGGAATCAGACTCTAATGGGCGATAAATTCCAAGGCTAATCTGCAAAGACCGATAGTGAACAAGTACCATGAGGGAAAGATGAAAAGGACTTTTAAAAGAGAGTCAAAGAGTTCTTGAAATTGTCGGGAGGGGATGGGGATGGCGGTGCACCTCGACTGAAGCGGGCCCCGACTCCGCTTGCCAGGCCGGATCATCGTGAGCCATCCGTGGCGAGCCCGGGCAATGGGCCTTAGGAGACAGTTGGTGTGTGGCGTGCGACGCCCGTCATGGCGACCGTGGGCTCCCATTCGACTGTCTTGAAACACAGACCAAGGAGCCTGACATGCGTGCGAGCCAATGGGTGTCGAAGCCCGGTGGGCGCAAGGAAGGCGATGCAGGATCCTCTCGTGGGTTACGCGGACCGACCATCTTATGAAGGGTTCAGTGAGCATCGTGTCGGGACCGAAAGATGGTGAACTATGCTGGCGGCGAAGCGAAAAAACTCTGGAGGCCCATAGAGATCTTGATGCAAATTATTCATCGACTATAGGCGAAAGACTAATCGAACCATCTAGTATGGTTCCCTCGTTTCTCGGGATAAGCATCGGAGCGGGTAAAATGATGATTAGAGGCATCGGGCCTGCCTCGACCTATTCTCAAACTTTAAATAAGTAGGATGGCTAGGCTACTTCATTGAGCTGTGCCACAGAATCGAGGGCTCCAAGTGGGCCATTTTGGTAGCGAGAGCTGGCGATGATGAACCGAAGTCGGGTTATGGTGGCTAGCTAGAACCCACAAAGGGTGTTGGTCGATTAAGGCAGCGGCGGTGGTCATGGAAGTCAAAATCCGCTAAGGAGTGTGTAACAACTCACCTGTCGAATCAACTAGCCCCGAAAATGGATGGCACTTAAGCGCGCGACCCACACCCGACCATGGAGACGCGGGCCTGGATGAGTAGGAATGCGACCAGTAAAACATGGGCGCGAGCGTCGGGCGACCATCGGTGGATCTTAGTGTTAGTAGCAAATATTCAAATGAGAGCTTTGAATGCCGAGGGGGGAAAGGTCCATGTGAACTGCACTTGCACATGGGTTAGCCGATCTTAAGAGATAGGGGAGGCCCGTTAGAGAGCGCCGCTTCGCGCGAGCTTCAAAAGTGAGTCGGGTTAAAATTCCTGAGCCGGGATGTGGTGGTTGACGGGACATTTGGTAGTCCGGAGACATCGGCGGGGGCCTCGGGAAGAGTTATCCTTTCTACGTAATATCGCCACAGAAGGCTCATCCGGATGTAGGGTCTAGCCTGGAAGAGTGGCGACCGTCTGACTAAAATCAAGGGGTCGAGATCCGCCCGTCGTACTCAAAACCGCATCAGGTCTCCAAGGTGAACAGCCTCTGGTCGATGGAGCAATGTAGGCAAGGGAAGTCGGCAAAATGGATCCGTAACTTCGGGAAAAGGATTGACTCTGAGGGTTGGGCACGGGGGTCCCAGTCCTGAATCCATCGGCTATCGGTGGACTATTATGCGTGGTGAGCGGGTCACGTGCGTCGGTGGAGACGAATTAGAACGCCCCTTCCCGGCGTCAAATAATCGACTTCGAAATGGTATGATCAAGGGGAATCCGACTATTTAATTAAAACAAAGCATTGCAATGGTCCCAGCGGATGCTCACGCAATGTGATTTCTGCCCAGTGCATTAAATGTCAAAGTGAAGAAATTCAACCAAGCACGGGTAAACGGCGGGAGTAACTATGACTCTCTTAAGGTAACCAAATGTCTCATCATCTAATTAGTGATGCGCATGAATGGATTAATGAGATCCCCACTATCCCTGCCTACTATCCAGCAAAACCATAGCCAAGGGAATGGGCTTGGTGGAATCAACAGGGAAAGAAGACCCTGTTGAGCTTGACTCTAGTCCAACTTTGTGAAATGACTTGAGAGGTGTAGGATTAGTGGGAGCCAGCTCACCGGCGCAGGTGAAATACCACTACTTTTAATGTTATTTTACTTATTCCATGAGACGAAGGCGGGGCGACCCTCCTTTTGGCAAGTCTTTTCGGCGAGGACCAGGGAAGACATTGTCGTGGGGAGTTTGGCAGGCACGCGTCTTAAAGATAACGGTGTCCTAAGATAAGCTCAATGAGAATAGAAATCTCGTGTGGAACAAAAGGGTAAAAGCTTGTTTGATTCTAATTTCTAGTGTTAATACGAACCGTGAAAGCATGGCCTATCGATCCTTTAGTCATTCAAAATTTAAAGCTAGAGGTGTCAGAAAAGTTACCAGGGATAAGCGGCTTGTGGCGATAGCGTTCATAACGTTGCTTTTGATCCTTTGATGTCTCTTCCTATCATTGTGAAGCAGAATTCACCAAGTGTTGGATTGTTCACCCACCAATAGGAGCGTGAGGGGTTTAGGCGTCATGACGGTTAGTTTTACCCTACTGATGATGGTTCCGCGATAGTAATTCAACCTAGTATGAGAGGAACCATTGATTCACACAATTGGTCATTGCGCTTGGTTGAAAAGCCAATGGCTTCTGTGTCGATTATGGTATGCCTCTAAGTCAATCCATGCTAAAATGCGGCGGAGTCGTCCACCAGACCGGTGGGGGCTTGCCCCAGGGCATGTGGACGTGGGCATTCACGGAGACTAAGATCACGCGGACGCCCTGAAATGCAGTTCCGAACGGACGACGGGCTGAATCCTTTGCAGATGACTTAAAGGCAGACCATTATGCGTGGTAGAGTGGCCTTCTTTATCCATCCCGAGATCCCGCCTATGTCACAGATTTGTCCCCATTGCCTCCACCGATGGGAGCGGTGGGGTTTGGGCTACAGAAATTCGCGCGGTGCGCCGTGCGCGCGCCCGCCGCAATGCATGCCCATGAAAAAGTAAGCTCTTTGGGGATTCTGGAACTACCGGGGGCTATAAACTGCATTTTGGGCTGCCTATCTAGAGTGACCGGCGACATCCTCACGCGCCCGTGCGGAGGCAGCTGCGCAAGGTCGGCGTGCGATAGCGGTCGACATAACATGTCGCTAAGCCCGTCGACATGCTAGTACGCACCTATTTTCTCGAACCACGCGCCGCTTATCCGCCGTCGTGCACCCGTCTACAAACCGATATCTTTGCGAGAAAAATAATGTCCGTGGGTGAGAATCAAGGGTATTTGTCCCGTTAAATTAGTACGGGGTGCGGCCAGCGCACGTGCATGGGTACCCCGCTGGCAAGAATGCGTGCCAGTGAAAATGTAAGCTTTTTGGGGATTCTGGAACTACTGGCCTGACAGCACCTCCGCCTTCATGCGGAGGCATGCGGGGAAGGGCGTGCCAATGGCCACGTCATGAGCATGTCGTGACATGCTCTCACCCCCCATGACTATATTCTCAAATTGTGCTTCGTCACCTGTCCGATGCTAACAGTGCACCCATACGAGCCTTTGATATTCCACGCGAGAAAAATAATGTCTGGGCGAAAATCCAGCGCATGCGAGCTAATAAATGCAGGTGCTGACATGCTCGAGAAACATGACCTGATAGATATTCAAAATATTTAGGCGCTCGCATGCTCGAAAAAATGACCTGAAGGTCACGCAAAATATTTGGGTGCGGCGCGCCCAATCCTCATGAAGGACGAGCTATCCAGGGGGCCGGGGTGATTGGTCGGCAGCCAATGCCCGGGAGAATCTGATGCGATGACCGTGCGGGGTTCGCGGATACCGTCGGCGGCGCCGTAGTCGACAAACATCGATGATCGGGCGATCGCGGCGTCTTCTCGTCAGAAAAACGACCACGGGATGTGGGGCAAGTGCTAAATCGCAACCACGTGTCACCCATCGCATACATGAGCTTAGCATCCTTATCATCTCACGTGCTTAGGCGAGCATGGCGGCATGCTCGGGTGTTCGATCTGCGGCCTCTGGTATGGCGCCTCAGTAGCCTCATGGCGTTGGCGCCTTGGACGCCAGCAGCGTTGGCATCTGCTCCCCAGCCTTCCTCGGTGGCTTCGCCCGTCACCATGCGTCTTCCAGCATGCCCCGAACCTTGGCTCGCTGCGCCCAGGTGGTCTTTGTGATCTTGCGTACTTAACTCCTCAAAATTGGCCGTGTTTGCCATTTTTTGAGGGGAAATCCTAAAACCTCCTATTGGTGCTCACGGTGCATTTGGCGCCTCTATTTGGGCATATGACCATAAAAGTAAGCTTTTGGGCTTTGGAACTCAGGCGAAATGTGCATTTTGCCCCACTGTCTATTAGAGATGAAATTTGAACTAGCGGGTCCACTTGTTCTTTTGCCGACATGCATGTAAGGGTGACTATGCTCATGATCTTAGGATCTGTATGCTTCCTTCATGTTATGTCAACGAGTTGCGAATCGAATAGAATTTTTGGGCATTGTTCTTGGAAGGGCTTTAAGCAGCATACGAATCGATGGCACTCTTCAGAGTATTGGCCGACTTGGCATCTCATATGGAGCATCTTCGTGCTCTGACGTGAATGAACATGCCTCGCAGTATGAAAATGCACATTTGTTATCACGTCCCTTCAGTTTGCTTGAGCACAGAGATTGCTTGACCTCTATTTTCGGTCAGTGCCTTTAGGCCAAAAGTAGCATTTTGGGGGGCCTTCTATTAGGGAGTGAGCTAGCTTGACAGCCCCTTCACCTTCGTGCGTAGGCATGTTGTGCATTTCGGGATGGGCATGCCAATGGCCACGTCGTGACCATATGACATGCTCTCGCGCTGCACCTACATTCTCAAACCATGCATCGTCGCTTGTCGGGGCGATGATCGCACCACGAGCCTTCAATATGTCCGAGAAAAGTAAAGGATGGGTGGAAATCCAACGCACACGAAAAATTCAAAATTTTAGGCTCATGTGCGATTGAATGACGATGCAAAAAATTTGTGCGTGTCAAACTCGATGTTCCTAAAGAACAAGCCATCGAAAGGAGATGGTCGATCGGCGAAAATACGGAATCTGGGCTGCGGCGGGCGTCGCGCGGTCGGGCGATGGCGACCGGCAACGATGATCGGCGGTGAAAGCGGAATGGCCGTGGTGTGGCGGCGGCGGTGATTCGGGGCAGCCGGTGGTGGCCGGTGGCAACCGGGGGCGACTGACGGTGACCGGTGGTGGTGATGATGGCGAGAGCGGCGGCCGGGCGTAGCACTAGAACCGGCGCAATGATATTCGATGGCGTGTGTATATTTAAAATCAAGATACGCATGCGCACGCGCCCTGCCAGCTGCCACAGGTCGCACATCAAAGGAGCTGTGGATGTGAGCTTAGCATCCTTATCATCTCACGTGTGTCGGCGAGCACAACTGCGTACCCACGGTCTGGCATTACGGGCCTGGTGCGAGCAAGCAGGCCTCCGTGGGCCCTGGGACGAGCAAGATGGCCTCCACGGGTGTTGGTGTCGCCTGAGCCTCTGCGGGTGCTCATCTGCGCCTCAGGGCGGCGTGTGCAGCGGGCTCGCCGTGGTCTTCTGCCCGTCAGCTTCGCAGAGCATTGGCATCACCTGACCCTTGAAGGCATCTTGTAGCGTCTGCTGCCCGTGGAGCTCATGGCATTGGCTCCATGGCGGCCCCAGCAGTTCCATGGCCCGCGCCCGCTTGTATGGTCTCTGCATGCGTGGGCCCTTGTGGGTCGGCATCCGCATGCCATTTAGCGGTTTCCGCGCCAGACCCTCGATAGTGTTCTTTGCACTCAGCGGGCTCTCATGACCCAGCAGTCATTGGCGTCGCCCTGACCCAGTGGAGTCTTTGTGGTTCCCATGGGCCGCGTAACTCCTCAAAATTGCTCGTGTCTTGCCATTTTTTGAGGCTGGAACCTCCTAAAACCTCTCGACGCTGCTCATGGGTGCATTTGGGGGCCTCCATTTGGGCATATGGCCGCCCATAAAAAAGTAAGCTTTTTGGGCTTTCTATAACTTTCGGGGTCTGAAATGTACATTTTGCCACACTGTCTAGAGATGGTGAATTAGACCTTGTTCTTGTTTGCTATCAGACATGCATGTAAGGTAGACAATGCTGATGATCTTTGGATCTGCATGCTTCCTTCATCTTATGTCATCATGTTGTGAATCGAAAGGATTTTTTGGGCATAGTCGAAGTAAGAGCTTCATGCGGCATACGAATTGACCTCACTCTTCAGAGTATGGGTCGGCTTGGCATCCCACATGGAGCTTCTTCCCGCTCTAATGTGAATGTACGTGCCTCACGGGAGCTCACCATCTGCATCATTATCATGACCCTTTGGTTCGCTTGATGACGGAGATTTCTTGATCTATATTTTCAGGCAGTACCTTTGGGCTTGGTGATGTGCTTAGGTTGGAGATCTGTATGCGGCGCATGAGATGTTGTGGACTCTGCTTTTATTGATAGGTGGTCACCTTCATGTGGCCAACTATCGGTGTGATAGTCCTTTCAAATCCTCGCTCCTCAGAATATTTTGGAGATCGATTATGGCGGTTCCTTGTGACGGGAATCCTTTTGTTGTCGGTATAAACATCTGTCGATGTGTCGCGGATTAGCCTCTGATGCTCATTTTCATGGCATGGAGACTGCCCTGTGGAATGAGACCCTTCCATCCTCGTCTTGGGGAGCCTGTATCTTAAGCAGTGGATGAAGGGTCTCGTCATATTATTGCGAATGTGGCTTTTAGAAATCGGGTCTCGGTGTAACGGCCACCTTGCCTAGGTCAGTTTATTCGGAGGTGATCGTGCCTTCATCCTTCGTGCGACTCTGATTCATTCCCCTCCCTCCATATATATATACATGGTTGTGTTGGGCGAGATCATTATTGCATCGAGGACGTGCTTCCTGGTTGATCCTGCCAGTAGTCATATGCTTGTCTCAAAGATTAAGCCATGCATGTGTAAGTATGAACTATTTCAGACTATGAAACTGTGAATGGCTCATTAAATCAATTATAGTTTGTTTGATGGTACGTGCTACTCGGATAACCGTAGTAATTCTAGAGCTAATACGTGCACCAAACCCCGACTTCTGGAAGGGATGCATTTATTAGGTAAAAGGCCGATGCGGGCTTCTGCCCGTTTCCCTGTTGATTCATGATAACTCGTCGGATCGCACGGCCCTTGTGCCGGCGACGCATCATTCGAATATCTGCCCTATCAACTTTCGATGGTAGGATAGGGGCCTACCATGGTGGTGACGGGTGGAGAATTAGGGTTCATTGGAGAGAGCACGAGAGTACCACATCCAAGGAAGGCAGCAGGCGTGCAAATTACCCAATCCTGACACGGGGAGGTAGTGACAATAAATAACAATGCCGGGCTCTTCGAGTCTGGTAATTGGAATGAGTACAATCTAAACCCCTTAAGGAGGATCCATTAGAGGACAAGTCTGGTGCCAGCAGCCGCGGTAATTCTAGCTCCAATAGCGTATATTTAAGTTGTTGCAGTTAAAAAGCTCGTAGTTAGACCTTGGGTTGGGTCGGTTGTTTTCCACCGCCTGCTCGTTCACTATCTTTGGCGATCGTTCACGGCCTTAATTGGCGTGCTCGACAGTTACTTTGAAGAAATTAGAGTGCTCAAAGCAAGCCCACACTCTGGATACATTAGCATGGGATAACATCACAGGATTTCGGTCCTATTGTGTTGGCCTTCGGGATCGGAGTATTGATTAAGAGGGACGGTCGGGGGCATTCATATTTCATAGTCAGAGGTGAAATTCTTGGATTTATGGAAGATGAACCACTGCGAAAGCATTTGCCAAGGATGTTTTCATTAATCAAGAATAAAAGTTGGGGGCTCGAAGACAATCAGATACCATCCTAGTCTCAACCATAAACAATGCCGACCAGGGATCGGCGGATGTTGCTTTTAGGACTCCGCCGGCACCTTGTGAGAAATCAAAGTTTTTGGGTTCCTTGAAATTTGTATTTGCATTAATAAAGAAAGATATTACAGACTAAACAAGTTCAACAACAAAAGAAAAGCATGCTAACTTGAAGCTAAATGCTTCCTATCATCCTCCAAAATAACATAAAAAGTGGGAGGGGTAAAACAAAAATCAACAGAATGCCATACAAACTCAGAAGTAGTAGCAAAGTGTGCACAAAAATCTGTTAACCGATTGTAGCCCCGGCTAATGTGAGAGAACAACACTTGATGGAACTCACTGAGGAAGCCAAGATCAGGCGCCTGAGCTGGAGAGGCTGTCCAGTAACTCTGCTGAAGCATCTTCTGGAGGTAGGTCACCATAGTAGTGTTGTCTCCTTCAAGAATGATACCCTTCAACTCATGCATCCAGGGCTCAACAAGCTGCTTGATGGCGAGCATGGCCTGCATCTCCACAAAGGTGCTATCCCAATGCTAGAACTGAATACCAGCCTTGATAAGATTGCCCATGTCATCTCGATCCACCCCAATACACACCGGGCCAGGCTGCACCATCAACATTAGCCTTTAGCCATCCAGGAGGAGTCAGGGAGGAGTATGAAAGCTGTCATGGTGGTGGAGCTCCCATTGCTCATGAAAAGGAAAGGATGCAGTGTTGGTGAAAGCCTCCAAAATATTTGCCGCAAGAATTTTGGGGGTTCCATAAGGCCGTACATGAGTCTTTGCATTCCTGGCCCTCCAAACTTGATAAACAACAGAACAGTAAGCTCTACCCCAAGTAGATCTATCTTTGGGGGTTTGGTCAAAAGCAGCAAAGAGATCCTGCGACGTGGAAAAGGAAGGCATAACAAGCCCCCAAGTAGCAAGAACCTTGGGATCCTTGGTGAGAGAGAATAGTCGAATGTTGTCCAAATCCTCACCTTGAGCGACCCCACAGGCATTGTACCTCTTCCATAAGTCCTGGATCGACCAAGAAAGAGTTGGGATAGCACCCTTCAAAATGCACCACCAAAATAACTTCTCCGGGAGAGGAACCTTGAGCCCGATAACAAGAGCAATCCTGAGAACATAGCATCATAAAAGCGAAGTGAGTGACTTACCTAGGGGTAGATGAGTCAGCTCTAGGATATTCGCCACTAAGTCTGGGTGAGTCACCACTCCTTTGATCAGCTCAATAAGGTCATGGCCAAAGTGAAGCTCCAATTTGGCAGTGTCCCAGCTTCTATCTGGTCAAATGAAGGCACTCAACATCTGATCCTCAAGGGTAGCTACATCAATGAAGGTCGGTCTCACGGGAGGGGAAGCATCTCCATGTAATATGCTTGAGGCTTTGGGCTCCACTGAGAAGGACAGCCTAGGACTTGGAATCACCCCTTCTCAAAGAACTCCCCCAAATATCATCACCATACTTCTCCCGTAGGCATCAGTGTAGCAGAGTAGTAGGCTTCTGAATGAAGTCCCAGGATAGCCGTGCCCTTAAAGGGCCAATCCAAGTGGTAGCTGAATGAAACCCAAGGCCCCCAACCTTCTGAGGTGAACATATATCATTCCACTTGACATAATGGACACTCTTCTATGTGTAGCTCTTATCCCAAAGGAAGGATATGCAAAGCTTCTCAATCTCTAGCAAAATATTTGAAGGGATGATGGTATGTGTAATCTGGTAAGCTGATCCAGGCAGTAGAGCTGAAGAGAGTAGGGTGGAGAGGCCCGCAAGGGATAGGTGGCAGGATCCCCAATTTAGAATCTTCTCCCTTGCCCAATGAATCAGCTGAGAGTAATCACTCCTGTGAAGTCTTCGTAGTGCTAGCTTGAGGAAAAGATAATCCATCTCCTGGACTCTCATAAACCCAAGCAACCTAGTAATACGATTTGTCCTCCATCTGGTTGTAGCACAGCTGAAGATGATAGCAGATTTAGCAGCATTGATATGCTGCTCAGTCCAGGCACAATACTCCCCAAGAATGCCTCTAATTTGTTTGCCATGTGCCGATGCAGAAGCAATAATAATATCATCGATATAAAGGTGAGAGATGCGGTACCTCAGTCATGAGACATGCCCGGGGCCCCTTCTACTTGAAGGCTTGGGTAAGAAGCTCGAACGGATGAATAAGTAAGGGGAAGCGGACACCCTGTGCTACACTAAGCATCAATCCACTGTCCATCTCCATTCAAAGATAGAGAACTTGGGAATGTAATACCTGCGCATCACCCACTTGCGAATGTGGGAAACCCATCGAGAAGGACTTTCTCCAAAGTCTTCCAACTCATGCGATCATATGCACGCTCCATGTCAATCTTGATCATCATGCCCACAACGAGAGGTTGAGTGCTTAAGCTTATTAAAGATTTCTCGGGCTAGAGGCGTGATGTGAGATGTTCCTCTGTGGTACAAAGGCACCTTGCTCGTCAGAGATGATGGCAGGGAGGAAATGCTTCAATCTATTACCCAGGATCTTTGCAACAAGTTTGTAAAATGGTCTGGCATAGACTAATAGGCCGAAACTTGGATGGGCAGTTGGCCCCAGCACTCTTCGAAATCAGCACAATGAGCGTCTCTTTCCAATTGTCATCCATGCGGGAAGTGAAAAAAAACTCTGAACATCCTTCATCCTCCTTCACATTGCTTGTAGAAGGGGCAAGTAATCCCATCCAACCACTGAGCTCGATTAGGCCCCATCAGTGTAAGGCCTCCCAAATTTCACCGCCGTAATGTTAGCATCAAGAAGAGATTTAACATGAGGAGGTACACGCACGCTTGGGATGGTAGGCCAATCATCAAGTGAAACATCCCCTTCAATCCACTTATGTTGGAAGAAAGTGGTGAAGGCAGAAGTAATGTCTTCAGGACTGTCTCGAAGGCTTCCATCATCACTCATAACACTATTGATTCTATTGGTGTGATGTCTTACAGAAGCAACAGTGTGGAAAAAGTGAGTATTACCATCTACCTACTGAAGACATCTGGACTTGGCTCTCTGCTTCCACCAAGTGTTGAGCCTAGCAAGAGTAGAATTCAACTCTACCACTTTGGAATGAAGATCAGCCTCCTGTGTAGTGGACAGACCTTCATCAGAATAATCAATAATCTGGAGATCAGCAATGTCCTCCTCCAATTTACTCTTCAAAGAGTTCAGATCCTTCATCTTCCTTTTACTCCAATGAAAGAGAGCCTTCAACGTTCTGCTGCTTTTTTGTTGGAGAATATCAGCTTTAGAGCCATAATCATTTTCCCCCATTTCTGCCACACAAGCTTCCAGGCCATAGGATAAGAAAGCCACACC
This sequence comes from Cymbidium sinense, assembly GCA_021442155.1. Classification (NCBI taxonomy): domain Eukaryota; kingdom Viridiplantae; phylum Streptophyta; class Magnoliopsida; order Asparagales; family Orchidaceae; genus Cymbidium; species Cymbidium sinense. The sequence continues at coordinate 40,503,764 of CM038232.1, read as the reverse complement.
TCCTCAAATCATAGCCACCGTTGGAATTCGTCCTGATGGTAAAGCGAAAGCAACAAGGGCGGTGGTGAAGCAATCGAGAAATGTGACCTTTGTGTCTCTAAGTAGGTTGGATGCCAAGGAGTTGACAAGGATCCTGTTGAGTTTGACCCAAATCTTACTTCTGCCATCCTTATTGTTGGACAACAAAATCAAGCTCATGTAAATCAGCAGAGGCCATACAATCCTTTATCTCCCGCACCGCCTGGGAGTAAGAGAAAGGCTTCCCTCCCTTCTTATCTTGCTGAGTCAGGATGCAGTTGAAATCTCCACTGGTAATAGTAGGGGATTGCTGCTCCATATTGCTAAGGATAGTCTGCCAAAGTGCTCTCCTGCAGTGATAATCTTTCTTAGCATAAACCCAGCCAAGAGTCCACTAGGTGTTATTAGGCATACTAACACTTTCCAGAACCATCTGATCTTTAAGAACAGTTAGGGTGAACCCAATCAGATCACTCCGCCAAAGAATAATAATCCTGTTGGTTTTCTTTTTCTCTCTGAATAGAGAAAAGAAATGTCACCACATAGAGTTTAGGAATATTTTATTTAGATGATCAAACATGGCATTAAGGAGTAAGCATATTATCTCAAAAAATAAACATGCTTTCCTGTAATGGATTCAATCATTTCAATAAAAGATTCCTAAGGCTAATGGGTCTTTCGTGTACCAAAGTATTTTCCCCTGAACTACATGGAAAAGTAGAACAAGGTCAAATTTATCACGGATCATGGTTCCTATAAAGGCAAGCCTATAGTTAATTTCATCTTAAGAAGGGTCTCTTCCTAAGAATACTCGATTAAAGATATAAGTGGTTAATCCTAAGACTACTAAGGTAGCTTTCAAGGTTTGATTTTTGGAAATTCAATTGGGAGGTCCAAATTGGAGAGAGTTATTTTAACATTCAAAGCGGAAAAAGTAGGAAATGTCTATTAATCTTGGGATGCCCGGTGACATTTCATCATCTTATGATTGGGTTTCAAATTTGGGATTTAATTTTAGATTTCAAGTTATCATTTTTTTAGAAATCTAGGACTTAGATTCTAGCAGCACAAGACTGCAGAAATGCCTAGGGTTGAAGACTTATTCCTAAAAGGATGCTTCAAAACCTAGTCTACAGGTGCTTCTGACACATGTCAGATGCTCGACCTAGTTCTATTCTTGGGAATCATTGGTCGTTCTCTTCACTTGAAGGAACTAACCTATCCCTGACTCTTCTGGGCTTACAAACACGGAGAAGGGCCTAACCTAATCACATTTTAAAATCATGAGGCTAAGTCATATGAATGCAAGATGGGCATTGCGGTTTAGGAAAGAAATCTATGAACCTAGACTTACTCCCTAACCCCTAAGATTATGTAGGGTATGAAGATGTACTTAAATAATGCATATTTTTCAAATTTTATAATTTTGACTAAAGGTTCATTTTAGGCCATAGGAATGCAATTTATGCCTAATGAATGTAATTAGAAAAAGAATATGGGCCAAATCAGAATAGAAGAAGGTGTACTTCCATCATAGGCTCTCAAAGGTCAAGCCTAGGTAAAGATGGAATTCTTTCATTAATCAAGAGTGAAATAATATGATTATGCATGACATCTAGAAGGGGTTGCTACATATTTTATCTTGTTTTAATACTGAGCTTTTATGTGAATATTATGAGTTGTATTTATTTTTATGTTTGGGTTGATTTAGTTGGGTAGAAAATTTGGTTTATCCAGAGCCTACGTCTAGGTATACATCACAGCACAAACATAGCATAGAAAAAAACCTAAGAAAAGCATGTTGTTTCTATTGTGCACTCAAAATAAATCAAGACAAATTAAATTATATAAGAAAAAGGCCAATGCGGCCAGGTACTATTGTACACCTCGGAAGAGAGAAAATTGGGCAGCTGAGTTCTGCCCTTATACAACCTGGCCTAGAACTACAAGTTTAGATCTATGGGTCTTTTTTTCAGGAAAGTCTCCTTCTTCAGGGACATCCATTGGGGTCCACAGGGGACCACTGCACCATCTCCTGGTTGGGTCAGCTCCTGGTAATCCCAGACCCCATAGATCCTAACTTAATTCTAAGCTCAAATTTAAATTTAAAATTTAAAGAAAATCCTAAGCCCTGTAAAACTGATGTTAGGAAATACACACAGCACACCAAGCAGTTTATATTTTACAAACATATGGGCTTAGCATTAGTTGCTTGCCAAGCCCACCTATCCTATGGACTATGTTAAGGGATTTTTAGCACCTGCAAGCAAACAATAATTTTATGATTTATTTATTACAGCGATCCCTTTAACACAGTCCCCTATAAAAAATAATGTTAAATCTTGAAAGAACACCCTAACATCCAGTCTAACGAACAAACAAGCTTAGGAATCCAGTCTAAAGCAATACACCACACAGACATGTGATGCACATCATAACATATCACAGGAGATTAAAAGAAAATCACAGAATGATCTAACCTAGATCTAGGGTCCGTGACCTAAATAATCTAGTGTGTCTAGTAGTGGGGTTTGTGTGGTAAGTCTTGCTAGGCCTTTAAGTTTAAGTTTTGAAGTTTGAAATTTGAATTAGTTTAATTTTTACCATTGGTTGATTTCAATTCAAATGATTTAATTATTTAATTCTTATTTTTTTATGTTCATTTTATTTGGTTAAGGTTATATTTAAGTTTTCAAGAATGAGAAATAGAATGAATTTCATTTTTAGGTGAAACTCACTTTATTCCACATCTTAAATCCTAATGAGGTTTCCAAAAGTCTAACTAAAATTCTTAAGTATTTTAATTAATCCTTTTGAGTTCATTTATGTTTGGATTAATTTATTTTATTTTGTTTGTTTGAATTATTTTATTTGATTTAATTTATTTATTTTATTTCATTTTAAATTAAGTTATATAGATTTCATTTAATTTAGCTTATGTTATTTTAAGGAGTTTGATTTAAGTTTGATTTCAAATCATGGAGTTATAAGCTTAAGTTTTAAGTCCATTGATATAAATTAATATCTTAGGGTTATGCATGGATCATTCTCAACCTAAAGTATTTAAGTTAATTCTTTGATCTGATTTGATTAATCTAGATTTTAAGTCCATTATTTAAATTCATTAACGATAAGTATTTCATTAAACTTAACTTAAGTTGTTTTAATTATATTTGATTTTCATTAAGTATTGATTTTTTTTAAAATTTGATATTTGATTAAATTCTCTGACTTAGAAAGTTTTAATGAATTACCCTAAGTTTTTCTGATGTTTATTTCAGATTGGTTCAATTTATTTGTTGATTTAATGAATTAATGATTATTCTTAATTATTATTTTGTTCTTATTGACCTAGAGATTTGGAAATTCAAGAATTCCAAATTTATAGACCAATTTGGTTTCAAATAATTATGACAAGTGGGGTTTCATGCCAATTTTATGTTCTTAAAGTTTCAGGTTAATTAGAGGTGTAATTAGGGTGTAATTAAGATTTTAATTATTTCATTAAAACCTAAATTAAGATTAATTTATTAATATTAATCAAGAGATTTTATTTTCTACTTATTTTACACTGAAATACCTTTCCAATGAGGGTTTATTCATAGTTTTCAGTTAACTAGTTGATTTATTATAATTTAATTAATTTCAAGTAATTTAATTGAATTATTTTATTCTTTTAATTATCAAGTTAAATTAATTAAGTTCATATTAAGTTCATATTAGTTTAATTAAGTTAAATTATTATTCTGATGTTCATTATTTTGATTTAAGATTATTAAATTAAAATTTTATAATTATTTTATTAAAGTGTAATTAATTTATTTAATTTAAGGGTTAACTCACATAAAATTTTAATTTCATTTTATTTGAGAATTAAAGCCAAAAATTTACCTAAAGTATGTTTTAAGATTAATTTCATTTCCCCAAAGTGTCAAATTAATTTGATTATTAATTTAAGAGTAATTAAGGTTTACTATTTTTCAATTAAACCTAAATTAAGGAAAGATCACCTAAGGAAAATTGGGGATTTTAATTTCTATGGATTCCTCTCATCAAGATGAATCCATAGAGATTTTATTTGTATTTTTCTGATTTTTCTTTGATTTTATATGATTTTTGAAATTTTTGAATTTTTTAATTAATTAAACCGTTAATCAACGGTTTTTAACGGTTTTAAGTAACGGGTCCCACGCGTTTTAACTAAAATGAGCGAGATTAGATCTGGACCGTCCGATCAAAGATCGTACGGTCCCTGATGATCCCGCAATTTCGTGGGATCAAGAGCGTGTCGCGTTGATCGACAAACCAGGCCGTTGATCGCAGACGGACGGTCCCTATTCTGATTCTAAAGGGATTTAAAATTACAGCCTAGATCTGGACCGCCCGCTTTCTTTTAAAAGAAACGACGGTCCGATTTCGCCTCTCAAACCGCGGGAGCCGTGGACCGTCCGTGGTATTTGGTAATAGCTTTTGATATACTTAACCAAATTGGATGATTTAAAGTGCTACATGATCGTTGAAAGATCCTCTTTTAATCCTTATGGCTTGATCTCACTAGAGAAAAAGATTTGTAAGGAAATGACCAAGGCCGAAAGCTCTTAAGAAAAAGGGGGGATCATTAATGGCGTACCTTGATTTAGGGGATCTCAAAGGCTGAAATCAATTGAAATAGCTTCGATTCTTCAAGGGAAAGCACTTCTCCAAAGGAATTGAGAGAATTCCTTGTGGTTTGATCACTAGCCCAAGCTTTGGATCCAAATTTCAATTTTGATGGTTCCACTGGTTGAGAGCAGTTGGAGGAAAGGGGAGGTTTCGTTTTGCTTCATTTTTGGTGTGGGATGGTGTATGAGAGCTTTGCTTTTCTTAAGAGAGTGTGTGAGTGTTATTTCCTTCATGGCATGCTCTTTCTTTTTTAAAATTTTTTTTCTTATCTTCTCTCCATGAATGGCTTTTTTTATGCTTGATTACCTGCTTTAGTTGAAACCAGCCACCTCTGAAGAGATGGCTTTTTTTGTCTTTGGGAAGGTGATGTGGGATGAGGACAAAAGGAATTTTTCCTCTCTTTATCCCTTTTTTTAATTATTATTTTTTGTTATTTTATTATTTGATTTATTAATTAAGGAGATTAATTAACTTATTAATAGTGTTTAAGATGATTAATCTCTTATGCTCATTCATTGGTTAAGATGATTTTGAATTTTAATGCATTTATATTTTTGTTTTGTTTAACTCACTTAACCCAAATTAAGCTGTTGAGTCAAGTTGTTTTCTTATGGGTCAAATGACCCATTTGACCTAAACACACCCATTGGGAGTTAGGTTATGCCCTATTATCATTCCCATATGATTTAGTTTGATGTTATTTTGATTTTTTTCAATTTGAGTTCAATGTGGCTTATTTAAGTTATTTTACTTAAGGAATTTAATTTACTTAATCTAAGCCTTAAAGAACTCAAATTTATTTGTTATTATGATTAAAACTATTTATTTAATTTTTAGAAATATTTTTTGGTGATTTTATTTAGTCAAATTTTAGTGGGTTGACTTTTTGACCAAGTGAGCCCACTTAAGTCAATTCTAAGTTAACTAGGGTTGACTTTAGGCTTGACTTTTAATCATTTTGGATTGATGATTATTGATTATTTGATTAGTTGATTTTGAATTTGGATGCTTGAGTTGATCGCACCTAAGATGAATAGGTTAGATCCAACCCAAGGTGAATTATCTAGTGCATAGTGTCCTAAGCATGCTAAATTAACCTCATCCAAAAATGAGGTCAACAAATGGACCCCCAATATGTGTAGTGGATTAACTAGAATACACTGCACATATTGGTGTTGACCAGATTGATCAACATACAAGTATAAGCTTGGGATTCCAATTCATGATTTTAATTTTTGATTTGGATTTATTTTGATTTTGATTGTGAAAGATAGGTATATGTATACCTATCTTTGTTTTGGAGTGTGATTCATTCTTATAAACTTAACTTTCATTGAGTTCTAGGATGAAGAAGAATTCTATTAGGAGTAGACCCAAAGATTGGTCTAACCTTAATGCAATCATTATGCTCAAGAAAAATGCTTTTAGGGGACTTACTATTTCTTGAGAGTAGTGGTGATTCATGTGATTAGCTAATAAGATAGGGCCATTAAGGGCGTGATCCATCCTAAGCTAAAAAGAGAGAGAGGGCCTTTAAAGACTTGATCCAAACCTCAAAAGCTATCTTTGGGGAGAAGAGGCTTGAAATGCTTGATCCTGACTTTGATTACTAAACAGGGGTCACATGGACTTGATCCTATTTAGATAGTTCAAAGAAATGGGGCCTTTAATGGTCTGATTTCATTCTATAAAAGTTTGAATAGGATGCCAACTGGGGACTTATTCCTATATGATTAGAAAGAATGCTGACTGAGGGACTTATATCTTTCTGGATATTAGAAAGGGGTCATAAAGACTTAATCCAATCTAACTCACCCATGTAACATTAAAGGGGCCTTGATGGCATATTCCAATCATGTACACTAAGGATGTAGGACGGGGACTTACTCTTGATGAGAAGAAAGAAGGGACTGGGACTTATATCTTTCCGCTATTAGAAAGGGGTCATAAAGACTTAATCCAATCTAACCCGCTATCATGAAAGGGGCCTTGATGGCTATATTCCAATCATGTACAGAAGTAGGATCGGGACTTACTCCGATGATTAGAAAGAAGGCCTAACGGGGACTTATATCTTCTGCTATTAGAAAGGGGTCGTAAAGACTTAATCCAATCTAACTCGCTTATGTAGCATGAAAGGGGCCTTGATGGCTTGTTCCAATCATGTACACGAAGGTAGGATGCCGACTGGGGACTTACTCCTGATGATTAGAAAGAAGGCCGACTGGGGACTTATATCTTTTTGTCTATTAGAAAGGGGTCGTAAAGACTTAATCCAATCTAACTCGCCTATGTTACATGAAAGGGGCCTTGATGGCTTGTTCTAATCATGTACACTAAGGTAGGATGCAGGGACTCTACCCGATGATTAGAAAGAAGGCCGGGGACTTATATCTTTCTAATCCAATTAACTCGCCTGTGTAGCATGAAAGGGGCCTTGATGGCTTGTTACTCATGTACACGAAGGATGCCGAAGGGGACTTACTCGATGATTAGAAAGAAGGCCGATCGGGGACTTATATCTTCGCTATTAGAAAGGGGTCATAAAGACTTAATCCAATCTAACTCGCTTGTGTAGTATGAAAGGGGGCCTTGATGGCTTGTTCCAATCATGTACACAGGTAGGATGCCAACGGGGACTTACTCATGACATTAGAAAGAAGGCCGGGGGACTTATATCTTTCTGGCTATTAGAAAGGGGTCGTAAAGACTTAATCCAATCTAACTCGCCTATGTAGCATGAAAGGGGCCTTGATGGCTTGTTCCAATCATGTACATGAAGGTAGGATGCCGACTGGGGACTTACTCCTGATGATTAGAAAGAAGGACAACTAGGGACTTATATCTTCCCATATAAAAGTGACTTAATCCAATCTAACTCACTTGTGTAGCATGAAAGGGGCCTTGATGGCTTGTTCCAATCATGTACATGTGATGCCGACCGGGGATTTACTCATGACTAGAAGAAGGCCACCTGGGACTTATATCTTTCTGGCTATTAGAAAGGGGTCATAAAGACTTAATCTAATCTAACTCACCTGTGTAGCATGAAAGGGGCCTTGATGGCTTGTTCCAATCATGTACATGAAGGTAGAAATGGTGCCACGAAGGGCTTGCTCCAAACCTACAAAAGTAGTTTTTCATGGGAATGGTGCCATGAAGGGCTTGCTCCAAACCCAAGAAGAACATGAGAAAGGTGCCACAGAGGGCTTGCTCCCATCTCAAGTTATGTATAAGAAAGGTGCCACGAAGGGATTGCTCCCAACCCAGGGTATTTTTTCATGGGAATGGTGCCACAAGGGCTTGCCAAACCGAAGGACATGGAGAAAGGTGCCATGCCAGAGGGCTTGCTCCCATCTCAAGTCATGTAAAAAGGTGCCACTGAGGGCTTGCCCCAACCTACAGGTAGTTTTAGATGAGGAAAAGGGGTCAAAGTGACTTATTCTAATCCTCAAAAAAGTTTTGACTAATAAGCAAGAGTCTCACTTAATTCTTACTTAATTAGTCAAACTTTATGAAGAGGTGATAGGTTTGCTTCCATTTCTTTGATTTCACTACTTCACACACATGAAGAAGTTTAGTTAAGGAGGTTTCAAAGAGTTGGAATTTATTTTGAGGGAAGACTTGGGTATATTTTGGACCCATTGTTTTATTATGCCATGAGCATAGAAATTCATCATTTTTCTTTTATATCTCAAAGTTATAATGACCATGCTAGATGTCTAATTCATTGAAGGAAAGACATAGGATAATAACTTGAGAATTCTACCTCTTTCTTGCATGTGACCTGTAGTTCTTTAGGCGGTAAGAACCAAAGTCAACCAGGTTTCTCAAATGAAATTTTATTTTCTTTTGTTTGGATATGTATGTTATTTTTACTTTGTTAACATGAATCAATAGCTTATAAGACATTCTCTTAGATTCAATGAAGATCAAGAGATTCCTTTAAAGCTTTCTAAAGCGAGTGAGAATCAAGATAATCTTTTGGATTCTCATAGAGACACAAAATTCTTATCCCTAATCAATAAAGGAATTGAAAGGATTAACTTATTAGAGAAATTTAGATTCTCTTGATAAGTTTGAAATTTAATTTCTTTAGTTGATTTATTATTATAGGAAATGAAATCTTATAATTGTCTTTGATTAATTTTTAATTTTTGCATTTTTGATCCTTCTACATTTTACTACAAGGTCTTTGAAATTACTTCAAAATTAAATTTCAAACTCTATATATAGTAACAAGATTGTTCTTCACATCATATTGAAGTTTCTTTTATTTTATTTTCTTCTTTGATAAGATTTTCAATATAACCCTCTACCTAATTGAAAGTGAGATTATAAGAAATCTTGATCATGACCCTTTTTGCTAAATTGTCTCAATATTTTGAGATTGAATGATATGACTCTATAATTGAACATTCTTATAAGGATTCTGAATGCCATATCATATGCTTTCAATTCCTTTTTTTTATTTATAATTGATTCTTGATTAATTTTTTAGATAAGTTATCCTTAAGAAGGATAATCTTATGAAAATATTTTTGATTTTAAAATGAAATATGGGTAATATGAACCCATTTTCAAAGTTTCTACCCTAGTCCCAAGATGTGGGTCATATAATGATGTTAGCTAACCAAGAAGAATATTTTCTTCTTATGTACAGTCATCATTTTCTAGCTTTGAATTTAGCAAAAATTTGCTTTTCTTTTGGAATTTGACCTCAGACATCAAGGGACTTAATTTATTGAAATGACATCAAGCTTAAGTTTATGGTCCATTAGATCTGGAGATCATTGCAATTTATTTCCAGATAAAGTAGTCTTTAAGCCCAAACGATAGCTTGATCAAATCTTCGATAGCTAACTCAATAAAGGGTTAGATCATTGATGTCATATTGTCAATTGTGGAATTGAATTTTTCTTCAAATTCTAAGGGTGCATCCCGAACTTGAAGACTATATAAATCTCTAGACACATCTAAACAACATTGATTTAGCAAAGAGTGCCTTTGAAAAGAAAGTTAGGACCCAAACTACTTAAGTTTTTTAACTTGCAATGGCTCTTATAATTCCATAACTTTACTTATGGTTATAGACCACTTGCAATAGAATCAAAGTATACTCAATGAGACCTTTGCCATATAAAGGATATGGACCTATGGAAAAGAAGATCCACTATCTTTTCTTTTAACCTACTAGCAGGCTCACCCAATCATGGCAAAGGCTAAAATGATAAAATATGAGATATCCGCTTATTTTGTTTAGCTAGGGATAATTTTTGACTTCTAACCCTACCACTTCATTTTGATGTGGAGAAGTTTGAAGTTAAAATATCCATTTACATTGGGTTTCTTTTGCTTCATTTAAAAAATCAATACACTCAATAGAATTTTTTCCATTCAAAAGATATGGTTTCTTGAAAAAGAAGTTCCACTATCTTTTTATTTAACCTGCCAAGCGAACTCACCCAATCATGGCAAAGGCTAAAATGACAAAGCATGAGATATCTGATTAATTTTTAATTAGCTTAAGGATAATTTTTAACTTCTAACCTTACCACTTCATTTTGATGTGGAGAAGTTTAAAGTCAAAAATATCTACATGCTTAGAAATTTTAGACTTCATCCTTTTTGCTCTTGGATATAGTCCTTCCATTCCTTTTATTTTCTTTCTTTTTTTTTATAGAAATATTCTGATTTCATTTCTTTATGAAAGGTTGCATTTGGTAATTTTCCTAGTTACAAGATTCACTAAGAAGATAAATATTCTATTTATATGGAAAGGGTTACATTTGATAATTTTCCTAGTTACAAGATTCAATACTTAAGATAAATATATTTGACTCATTTCCATAACATTTCATTCTTTATGAAATGACTCCACTAAATGATTTGCTAGGAAATTTGATGTATTTGACTTTTTTTTATACATCATTTGATAGACTTTTTTGATCGATTCAAGTCTTTTGATTGATCATATATTATGATCCAATATTTTATTTCTTTTCATCTTTTCATGGAACAACAAATATAAAAGCCATTTAATATTGATTGAAATGACTTTCTAAAGATGTTACACTTGTTGAATTCAAAAATATTTAGTGGAGTGAGTCATTCAAGATTGGCATAATGACTTCCTTGAAAACTAAACACTTTTGAAATCAAATATTTAGTGAGGTCATTTAGGAGTAGCTGAATGATATTCCTAAAGACTCAACACTTTATGATGGATATGAACATCCTTCAATAATCAGTATGTTTCTTCTTTTTTTTATTTGATTCCTTTTTATTCTCTTTTTTTTTTCTTTTTTTTTTGGGGGCTGGAAAGGACCATCCAAGAGCATTTAAAGATGTTTCATGAATTCCTAGGTTGCTCTTTTTCATGTTTGAATTTTGACTTCAACCAACAATGTGATTGAAATCAAGTTCTTTTTCTAAGTTTAGATTTTAAGATTGAATTTTCATGAAGCTGAAAACTACTTTCTTTATTTGATTGAATTTATATGTCATCAACTTATCAAAGCTTGATTAGAATTGAGCCAATATAAGTTCATTCTTATGTTTATATTTGATGTGATCTATCAACATATATTTTGGAGATTTTCTTTTTAAAATTTCCACATCGACTAAGATGTAAATAAGTTCTTAGTAGTCTATCTTTATCATAGAAGATAACCCTAGAACTTCTTTACAATGAATGCCACATGGAAGTTGCTTTATAGTTAAAGGGCAAATTACATGATTATGTAATGCCTTGTTTTACTTTCTCTTTCTTCATCATTTTTTTATTTCATATTTCATTTTATTTTATAATGAGCATTATGATGCTTGATTTTGCAAGCAACTTCTAAGATAGGCAAAACATCATATTTTGAAGATGATTTATTTTCCATTTCTTTTCAATGTCATTTGAGGTGGTATGACTCTACCATTTTGAATTTTAATTCAAGAATTTCCCTTTTTATATGAAGGGAAGGTAGGTCTAACTCTATCCTCAATAGATCAAAAGACTTCATGATCTATTCATTTATAAGATCATCATTTAAAAGAGGACCCTCTAGGGTAGATGATATTAGAAAGTCAAATTTTGACTTGCATTCTTTTATAGCACATATAAGATTAAAGGTAATCTCGACTTGCAATGGACTCTTTGACCACCACTTAACATTAAGATAATGTCAAATAGTTCATAAGACATTGCAAAAGGATTCTCCTTGGATTTATTTTGTAAAGCATATAATACCTTCATCTTGAAAATTAAGGCATTTTTCATTCATTTGACAAAAGTCCTAAGTGATTTATCTATCAACTTTCCAGATAGGGATTTCATACTTTCACTCTAAGCGATAGATATATCACCCTTAGGACCCAATCCTAAGGTCATGATTTCTTTAGAAGGATTAACTTCTTCATTTATTTTGATTTAACCTTAAAATTAATTAAAGCCAATAATGGAATATCATTTCATTTAATGGGAGAAAACTCCCATTAAGAAAGTTGATTTAAATTTTATTTATTTCAACTTTATCAAGAGAATTAGAATTCTCTTTTGCTACCCTCTCTTTTCTTCTATTGATTAGGAGTAAAAGTAAATCCTATCACCTTTTTTTATGTCATGTCATCTTCCTCTTTTGTCTCTCTCCCAAACTCTTAAGAATTTAAGATTTTGGAAAGGTCTAAAAGAAGTTTACCTCCAAGTCACTCCTTAGAATTGACCAATCAACTTGAGTAGTTGGTTTTCCAATATTCTAGTGGACTTGTAGAAATTAAGATTAAAGCTGATTTGCATTCATGTATAACTTTCTTCTATATGAATAGAAGATTTTCATTGAGTTCCTTAATCAACCTCTGCCTAAGGTCAATAAGGCATTCTCTTTTTGGGATGATTTTTTTGTTTTTATTCTTCTTTTCTAAATGCAATTCAAACTTCAATCATGGTGGGAGGAGGAGCAATAAGTACAACTATGCCTCCTTTTGATTTAAGTTTCCTCAGGGTTTGAAGGAACTCTTTTATCTTAATATTCATATCCTTAGGTGTTTTAACACCTTTTGAATGCAGTAGAACAAAGAGTGTTCATTCAAGGATGCTGTCCTGATTCTCTTTAGCTTTAGTACAAAGCCAAAGTAAGATCAATGATAAGTTTAATTTTGAAACTTTATTTTTGGAGATTTGCTTTTCAAATCTTGAAGTACTTTTCATACTTTTTTAAAAAAATTTAATATCTCTTTTACATATTGGAATGGTTTCAAATCTGTCTTGACCAGATTTAGGTCATAATAGAAATGACTTGATTTTTATTTATTTCTCTCACCTCTCATTTTATTTTGGGATTTGGTTCTAGGACCCAATCGTTTAACTATGACAAAAGAAGAGTTCTAGAACCTATATTCAAGATTTTGGGTAGGCTCAACCAAGAATGAAATGGAGAGTTATCCAACGAAAAGAAAAGCAGTCCTGACCGGTGACTGGCACTAGTACACTACTGATATATAGAAATAACCACCTATTTCTAAAGATGGAGAGAGGAACCAGGTCCCTGCCGAAAAAATATGTTGGTTTTCTTTTTCTCTTTGAGAAAAGAAAGAACACACCACATAGAGCTTAGGAATATTTTATTTAGATGATTAAATCATTTGAGTAAGCATATTATCTCAAAAAAATAAACATGCTTTCCTGTAATGGATTCAATCATTTCAATAAAAGACTCCTAAGGCTAATGAGTCTTTCGTGTACCAAAGTTTTTTCCCCTGAACTACATGGAAAAGTAGAACAAGGTCAAATTTATCCTGGGATCATGGTTCCCTATAAATGCAAGTCTCTATAGTTAATTACATCTTAAGAAGGGTCTATTCCTAAGAATACCCTTGATTAAAGAAATAAGTGGTTATTCCTAAAGACTACTAAGGTAGCTTTCAAAGGTTTGATTTTTGGAAATTCAATTGGGAGAGGTCCAAATTGGAGAGAGTTATTTTTAAGATTCAAACGGGAAAAATTAGGAAATGTCTATTAATATTGGGATGCCCAGTAGACATTTCATCTATCTTATGATTGGGTTTCAAATTTGGGATTTAATTTTAGATTTCAAGTTATCATTTTCTTAGAAATCTAGGACTTAGATTCTAAGCCAAGAAGTAGAAATGCCTTGAAGACTTATTCCTAAAAGGATGCAAACCTAGTCTCGGTGCTTCTAACACATGTCAGATGCTCAACCTAGTTCTATTCTTAGGAATCATTGGTCATTCTCTTCACTTAAAGGAACTAACCTATCCCACGACTCTGGGCTTACAATCCTCTGGAAGGCGCCGCCATAACACCACCTAATCGTATTTTAAAATCATGAGGCTAAGTCATATGAATGCAAGATGGCTGGACCGCTGCAGTTTTAGGAAAGAAATTTATGAACCTAGACTTACTCCATATCCCCTAAGATTATGTAGGGTATGAAGATGTACTTAAATAATGCATATTTTTCAAATTTTATAATTTTGACTCAAGGTTCATTTTAGGCCATAGGAATGCAATTTATGCCTAATGAATGTAATTAGAAAAAGATTATAGGCCAAATCGAGAGAAGAAGGTGTACTTCCATCATAGGCTCAAAGGTCAAGTTTAAGTAAAGATGAAATTCCTTCATTAATCAAGAGTGAAACAATATGATTATGCATGACATCCAACTAAGGGTTGCTACATATTTTTATCTTGTTTTAATACACAGGCTTTTTATGTGAATATTATGAGTTGTATTTATTTTATGTTTCAGTTGATTTAGTTGGGTGGAAAATTTAGTTTATCCCATGAGCTTGACATCACATAAAAAGAAACCCAGAAAAGCATGATGTTTCTATTGCGCAAAAATAAATTAAGCCAAATCAAATTACATAAGCCAATGCAATGACACACCAAGAAAGAAAATTGAAGTTGGCCTTAGTTAAACCCTTAGGAACTACAAGTTTAGAGATCTATGGGTCTTTTTCGGAAAGTCTCCTTCTTCGGGGACATCCGAGGGTCCACAGGGGACCAATTGTACCATCTCCTGGTTGACCTCCAATCCTAGACCCCATAGATCCTAACTTAATTCTAAGCATTTAAATTTAAAGAAAATCTAAGAAAATGATGTTAGTAAATCGACACCAAGCGGTTTATATTTTACAAACATATGGGCTTAGCATTAGTTGCTGCCAAGCCCCACCTATGGATAATTTTTAAGACCGCAAGCAAACAATAATTTTATGATTTATTTATTATTGATCCCTTTAACGGTCCCCGCAAAAAAATAATGTTAAATCTAGAAAGAACACCCTAACATCATCTAACAAACAAATAAGCTTAGGCCGCAATACACCACAACATGTGAAGCACATCACAACATATATCAGAAGATTAAAAAAAATCAGAATGATCTAACCTAGATCTAGGGTCCATGACCTAAATAATCTAGTAAGTGGGGTTTGTGTGGTAAGTCTTTGCTAGGCCTTTAAGTTTAAGTTTTGAAGTTTGAAATTTGAATTAGTTTAATTTTTACCATTGGTTGGTTTCAATTTAAATGATTTAATGATTTAATTCATACTTTTTTATGTTCATTTTATTTGGTTAAGGTTATATTTAAGTTTTCAAGAATGAGAAATAGAATGAATTTCATTTTTAGGTGAAACTCACTTTATTCCACATCTAAATCTAATGAGGTTTCCAAAAGTCTAACCAAAATTCTTAAGTATTTTAATTAATCTTTTTTGATTTCATTTATGTTTGGATTTGATTTATTTTATTTCGCTTTGAATTATTTTATTTGATTTAATTTATTTATTTTATTTCATTTTAAATTAAGTTATATAGATTTCATTTAATTTAGCTTATGTTATTTTAAGGAGTTTGATTTAAGTTTGATTTCAAATCATGGAGTTATCTTAAGTTTTAAGTCCATTGATATAAATTAATATCTTAGGGTTATGCATGGATCATTCTCAACCTAAAGTATTTAAGTTAATTCCTTGATCTAATTTGATTAATCTAGATTTTAAGTCCATTATTTAAATTCATTAACGATAAGTATTTCATTAAACTTAACTTAAGTTGTTTTAATTATATTTGATTTTCATTAAGTATTGATTTTTTTTAAATTTGATATTTGATTAAATTCTCTGACTTAAAAAGTTTTAATGATTTACCCTAAGTTTTTTTGTTGTTTATTTCAGATTGGTTCAATTTATTTGTTGATTTAATGAATTAATGATTATTCTTAATTATTTTTTAGTTCATATTGACCTAGAGATTTGGAAATTCAAGAATTCCAAATTTATTGACCAATTTGGTTTCAGATAATTATGACAAGTTGGATTTCATGCCAATTTTATGTTCTTAAAGTTTCAGTTTAATTAGAAATATAATTAGGGTGTAATTAAGGTTTTAATTATTTCATTAAAACTTGAATTAAGATTAATTTATTAAGATTAATTAAAAGATTTTATATTTTACTTATTCTACATTGAAATACCTTTTCAATGAGGATTTATTCATAATTTTCGGTTAACTGGTTGATTTATTATGATTTAATTAATTTCAAGTAATTTAATTGAATTATTTTATTCTTTTAATTATCAAATTAAATTAATTAAGTTCATATTAAGTTCATATTAGTTTAATTAAGTTAAATTATTATTCTGATGTTCATTATTTTGATTTAAGATTATTAAATTAAAATTTTATAGTTATTCTATTAAAGGGTAATTAATTTATTTAATTTAAGGGTTAACTCACATAAAATTTTAATTTCATTTTATTTCAGAGAATTAAATCGCCAAAAATTTACCTAAAGTATGTTTTAAGATTAATTTCATTTCCCCAAAGTTTCAAATTAATTTGATTATCAATTTAAGAGTAATTAAGGTTTACTTTTTTCAATTAAACCTAAATTAAGGAAAATTTACCCAAGGAAAATTGAGTATTTTAATTTCTATGGATTCCTCTCATCAAGATGAATCCATAGAGATTTTATTTGTACTTTTCTGATTTTCCTTTGATTTTATATGATTTTTTTAAAATTTTTTGAATTTTTTTAATTAATTAAATTGTTAATCAACGGTTGTTAACGGTTTTAAGTAACGGGTCCCACGCATTTTAGCTAAAACGAGCGGGAATAGATCTGGACCGTCCGATCAAAGATCGAACGGTCCCTGATGATCCGCAGCGCTGGGATCAAGAGCAGCGTGTCATGCTGATCCTTTAGGATACCGCTGATCCTGACGTCCCTATCATTCCTAAAGGGATTTAATTAGAATTAACAGATAGATCTGGACCGTCGCTTTTTTAAAAGAAATGGATGGTCCGATTTTGTCTCCTCAAACTCATGGAGCCCGGTCCAGGGTATTTGGTTAATAGCTTTTGATATACTTAACCAAATTGGATGATTCAAAGTGCTACATGATTGTTGAAAGATCCTCTTTTAATCCTTACGGCTTGATCTCACTAGAGAACAAGATTTGTAAGGAAATGACCAAGGCCGAAAGCTCTTAAGAAAAAGGGGGGATCACACCGATGCGACTCGATTCTTTCCTCCCTCCATATATATATACATGATTGTGTTGGGGCGAGATCATTGCTGCGGCCGAGTGCTACGGTTGATCATATGCTTGTCTCAAAGATTAAGCCATGCAAGTGTAAGTGAACTATTTTGTGGAAACCGCTAATGGCTCATTAAATGAGGTTATTTGTTTGATGGTACGTTACTGATAACCGTAGTAATTGGAATATATTGCACCAAACCCCACTCGGAAGGAATGCATTTATTTGGTAAAGACCATGCAAAGCCGCCTGCTTTCGATTCATGATAACTTGCAACCTCGCGGGCTTGTGTTTATCATTCAAATATCTGCCTATCAACTTTGATGGTAGATAGGGCCTACCATGGTGGTGACGGGTGATGGAGAATTAGGGTTCAATTCAGAGGGAGCAGACGGCTACCACATCCAAAGCAGCGCGAAATTACACAACTCGACACCGGGAGGTAGTGGACAATAAATAATACCGAGCTCCGTAATTGGAATGAGTACATCTAAACCTTAACGAGGATCCATTGGAGGGCAAGTCTAGTGCCAGCAGGGTAATTCCACCCAATAGCATATATTTAAGTTGTTGGTTAAAAAGCTCATAGTTGGACCTTTTGGGTACGGTCCGCCTGGTGCAACCACCTTGTCCCCTTATCGTTACGCTCGCGCCTTAATTGGCGGGCCTCCGGCATCGTTATTTTGAAGAAATTAGAGTGCTCAAAGCAAACCCACGCTCTGGATACATTAGCATGGGATAACACCACAAGATTTCGATCCTATTGTGTTGGCCTTCGGGATTGGAGTAATGATTAAGAGGACGTCAGATTATGGGTCGGAGGTGAAATTATGAAAGACAACCACGAAAGTATTTGCCAAGGATGTTTTCATTAATCAAGAACGAAAGTTGGGGGCTCGAAGACGATCAAATACCGTCCTAGTCTCAACCATAAACGATGCCGACCAGGGATCGACGGATGTTGCTTTTAGGACTCCGCCGGCACCTTGTGAGAAATCAAAGTTTTTTGGGTTCCTTGAAAGTTGCATATTGCATTAATAATAAAAGAAGGTTACAAAGGAGCACAAAAGTGCAAAGCTAGAAAAGACAAACAAACTAGGCCGGAGCAACATGCTCACGGTCATCCTCTAAAATAATAGAAAAAGCATTACAAAATATACAAGGATCATAAGAATGCCACACAAAGTCGACTCGGTAGAGTGGTAGTAATCTACCTTGGTTGGTCCCCTGCGGATGTGAGAAGATCACGGTGGAAATCTGCAAGGAAGCCAATATCAGTGCTGTCGGTAGAGTAAAGCTCTGAGGTCTATTGAGGTAAGTCACCACCCGTGGTTGTCGCCTTCAAGATCCTTGTATTCCATCCATGGCCAAAATCTCAATTGCAGAGTATAGCACTCCACTGTCTGTCCAGTCAAGATGAATAGTGACCTTGATGAGGTTGCAAATATCATCTAATCATAACTCCGATACGCCAAGTCGGATGAGTGCACCATCAACATTGGCCTTAAGCCATAGAGTCCAAGAAGAGGAAATTAGATGTGGCGATGGAGCTCCCATTGCTCTCAATGGAAAGGAGGTGTTGGTGAATGCTTCCAAGATGTTTAAAGCAGGGGTTCCATGAGGCGTGAGTCTTGGCGTTCCTAGTCCTCAAACGGTATATGACATAGCGATGCCTGCCTGCTAGATGATCACCTTGGGGATCTTGTATCAAGAGATTAAAACAGATAAAGGAAGGCATGACAAAACCCCAAAAGAAAGAACTCAGAGTGTTGTGAGCATTGAATATGCTCCAAGTCCTCCTCGGTGCCCAGGGACTGGACTTCGTCTGACCTGAGCAGTGAATGTTGGCAAAGCCCCTTGACACGCCACCAAAGAGCTTCTCAGTGGATCAATTTAAACCAAGCGGTGAGTATCACCGAGGAAGAGAGCCTCATAAGCAAGTGCGTGAGGGACTTGCATAGCGGATGTATATAAGCTCAAAACATCAATAATAGTAGGATGAAAAAAAATCATCTCAACTAACCAAAAATGTTTACAAAAAAATGGGTTAGAGATTTTAAACTGGGAATCTCATTTCCAGCAGGAGTATGTAATTCAAGTAAGGAAAAAAATGCTGCTCCAAGACGAGAGAGAGAGAGAGAGAAGGAAAAAGGGTGAAGGGGAGATTGAGACTGATAGTAAAAAGAAAGCAATGAACTCACATTCTGAATCTGATGGGCATTTTCGAAGAGCTTGGTGGGTGAGATTTCATTGCTTTATCAGTTAAAAAAAACAAACAAACTCCAGCGGACCTGAGGAGTTTCAAATCCAAGCTTAGCAGGTGAGATTTCTATGCAGAACTACTGCTTCGTAGTTGATTGTGCTTCCGAATTTTTTTAACATGATCTGAGCTGAGATAAAAATTAAGATTTAAATAGAATACTGCCATTCAGCAGCAGTTATTACGCAGGTGCTTGGAACAAGGATTTGCATAGAATTTATAGTAAATCCTGCCAAACGGTCGTTCATTACCAAAAGCAATCCAAAGTTTGTTTGTTTTTTTCTAAGAGCTGTTCGATTGCAAAATTTGATCGGGATTTAAGCCGGATTTAACTTAAATCCAGCCAAACAGTATTTTTGAGCAAGTCAAATCCACCTGCGCAATCCGTTAAACCGCTTTCGGATTTATTCAAACTGAAGAGCGCGGAAAAGGGTAAGGGGTTACCTTCGCTGCGTATCGCTGTAGAAAGGGAGCGAAAGGGAGAAAGATGAGGGTTTCTAACAGCACCCAAATCCCGTTATGCTGTAAATTTCGGTTTCACGAGAACTCACTTTGCGAGTTCCTGAGTTTCAAGCAGCTACCCGCCGCGATCTCCCGAAAGGTTTGCGTGGGATTATGATCCTCTCAGCGAAATTTACGTTTATAATGTCTGAACTTTAACATATATATATATATATATATATATATATCTCTTCAATTTTTTATATCACATCAAAAATATTATTATCATTTATTCTTTAAAAATAAATAAATATTTTTTAAATATAAAAAATACTAAATAAATAAATATATAAATAAATAAAAATTATATAATATATATATAAATCTTTCTATAATTTATTTATAAAATATACAAATTTAATCATTTGATTTCCTTTTAAATTAACGTAATAAGAAATAATAATTACTAATAATTCTATATGTTAAATTAAGAAAATTAATATTATTTATGTAAAAATTTGATTAAATATAAATTATTATATTTGATTAATTCTATAAATTATTTTACTGTTAGTAATTTAATTAGTTATTAAAAAATAAATTTATTTTATTTTATTTTATTTGACTAAATACAATTTGATTTTCAATAATTTTAGTAAATTATTACTTGATTATTAATCAAGATATTTTTTTAATTTTTTATTATTTATTTAATCAAATTAGAATTAATATAGAGTACGTAAATATAATAAAATATTATAAACATATGAATCCTTAAATCTGAAAAAGTAGCTAAATTTTAATGTAATATTTAAAACCTTAAATTAATATTAATATTTTATATCTAAAGATTCATATCTCATTAAGTCATAATTATTTGTAAAAATTCTAAAATTTTACAATATGAATTTATAAATATATATAATTTATAATAAGAATATGATTTATTAAAATATACTATATTTTACAATAAAAATATAAAGTTTATTTTAATAACTTTATAAAATGTAGATAATAATTAAATATAATATATTTAAAATTCTATAAAATATAATTTTAAGTTATAATTTTTAATGATAAAAATATAGATATAAAATCAAAATGTTATTTATATATTCTAATATATATATATATATATATATATATATATATATATATATATATATATATATATATATATATATATATATATATATATATATATATATATATTTATATATATATATATAAATAATATTTTTAAAATTAAATAAAAAAATTATTTTAATCCCACATCATAAGAGGGAGTAACTATAACAATCTTAATGATGTGGTTTGGGGATATATAGCCAAGCAGAGGCCAAACAAAAGCCATGGCCAACATTTTAAAACAGAGCCAAAGGACAGGATATTTCATAAGGCAAAATAGATAATCCATGCTCTAATGAAAATAAAGCATAATAAAGTGGCTCTGCTTGAAAAATTAAAATATAGGGATAGAATTTAAGTTTAGTTTAAAGAAGGAAAAAAGATCAGGATCAGCACTAAGTACATCATGGCATTAGAATAATAGGAATAACAAAATTTTTTAAGCCATCAACTTCCAAAGAAAGGTTACAGACAAATGAATTGCTATCAACCTAAGAGAGAAGATAACATGATAGCTATCCTATCCAAAAGAATCCACAAATCACCACAAACTAACCAACTATAAAGAGGGAGCAATACACCACATAGGTATATAAAAAGAACTCAATCGAAGGACACAACAAAAGCGTGAGGAGAAACCCAAAAACAAATCAGACAACAGAGATAGAAAGGAGGTCAAACAACACCACCCAGGCACTTTCCACTTTCCAAACCTCCAAACAAAGTAAAAAACCATCCACACATCAAAACAATCAAACCACAACAGCTACAAGGGACCATATACGCACATATCAGAGCAAAATAAAGAGACTAAGTATTCCATCAAAAAAAGACAACACTTAATAGCTCTAATAAAAAGAAAAAGAGGTAAAATAAAAAATACAATCAAAACCCAAAAGGCAAACAACCATACAACCAAAAGGATCCAACAATCCACCCTAAATAAAACACTTAAGGATAATAAAAATAGGAATCCCAAGAACCCCAACATAAAAAGGATAGTTTCAAAGCTAAATAAAATTATATAATATAAAGGCTATAATATAATGAATGTGAATCATCTTATATAAACTTATAACAATGCCAATCAATCAATCAAAAATGGTCATCATTCAGAAAAGAAAATTATCAAAAAATAAAAAATACTGACAACAAAAGAATTAAAATAAGTATAAAAATTTATCAACAAATATAATTATTTAATTCTTATATAAGGTAATTTGATTTTATCCAGCTTAACCATATTTCTAAGTTGTTTTCGAAGATTTTGATTAGAAAATAAAGTAAATTCAGGTAAAGTAGTACCTAAATTGGAAAAAAAAAATACACATAATTATTTCCTTCTCTTAATATGTTAGAAATTTTATAACAAACTTGAAAGAGAAGTCTTTTAGTTTGATTAACTAAATGAAACATCTGACATCACCTTGGAATATATCAAGTAATAAACTTGCAACAACCTCAATCCAAATATCAAAATCCTTTAATCAAATAAATTTTAATAGCATGATAAAGCGCCATGAGTTAGAATGAATAACCATGCAAAGAGTTAAAGGACAAGTAAAAGCACATATCACATTACAATCTATATCTCTTAGAATACCATCACAAACATATTTATTATTAGAAACTGAACTATCAATATCAATTTTGATAAAAAATTTCTTTGGTTTAAGACAATATATAATTCTATTGGTATAGATTTTAATCCAAAAAAGAATAGCAATACATTTACATCCTCTAAAATGAATATTCTTAATTAAATTGGCTTGGATTGGGTTAGGTTGGATTGGGTTCGGTATGGTTTAGTTCAGTTGGGTTTGGTTCGGTTTGGATGGTTTTGTTTGATTGGAGTTGGTTTAGTTCTGTTTGGTTTGATTCAGTTTGATTTGATTTGATTCAACTCTGTTCGGTTTCATTTGTGTCAGTTTGGGTTGAGTTTGGTTTGGTTATATTTGGATTGGTTTAGTTTGGTTTGGTTTGGTCTAGTATGGTATGGTTTGGTTTGGTTTGGTTGGATTCAGTTTGGTTTGGTTTGGTTAGGTTAGATGATTTAGTTTAGTTTAATTTGGTTTGGTTTGGTTTGATTGGGTTGGATTTGGTTGGTTCGGTTGGATATGATTTGGTTTGGTTTGGTTCGATATGTGATTTGATTTGGGGTTGTTTGGTTCGGTATGTGATTTGATTTGGGTTAGTTTAGTTTGACATGTGATTTGATTTAGGTTGGTTTAGTTCAGTTTGGTTGGGTTTTATTTAATTTAGTTTAGTTAGGTTTGATTTAATTTGGTTTGGTTGGGTTGGGTAAACCCTAAACCCTAAAGCCATATTAAAAATAAAAAAAAGGAATGACAACAGAAGAACTCATGAACCTTGAAAAACTCCAGTGATCTTAATCAGGCTTAGGAAAAGAAGAATCATCATTAAATGATAATTATGTAATGAAACAACTATAGGAATATTAACCATAGAGAGAAGTTCAAAAGGAACAACAAATAAAAATGAGCATCCAACCAACAAGGGGTTATAAACAATGAGATGTCACTAGCCTAGAGTGAAAAGGAATAATACATCATTGCATGAACCAACAAGAAAATAAACAACAGCCAACAAGAGTCATCATACACGATAATAGAAATAAGTAAGCCCCCAAATAGTGGCCAAACAAAAGCCAAGACTAACATTTTAAAATAGATCCAATGGAAGAGCAGGAGATTACATAAGGCAAAATAGATAATTTATGCTCTGATGAAAATAAAGCATATTAAAGTGGGTTTGGCTCAGAAAATTAAAATATAGGGATATAATTTATGTTTAGTTTAGAGAAGGAGAAAAGACAAGGATCAACACTAAGTACATCATGGCATTAGAATAATAGGGATAACAAAATTTTTTTAAGCCATTTGTGGGATCCAAAATTCACCAGTAAAGAGAGTGAGTTGAATGTCGATGTAATTTTTAGAAGGTAGATGAATAGGTGATAAGGCACTACCTAGAGATTTCTCCCTCATTTTATAAGGACTTTAGATCTGGTTCTAAGTTTCTTATAGGCACAAGCACCTATAGTTAATTAGCCCTCCCAATACTGAGAGACACTTTCGATTAAGGCTAGTAGATGAATCACTAAGTAGCGAGCGTATAATAGCAGTGAGTGGAGTTTATAATTTATGAGATTTATTATTTAATTTAAAGCTTATGTTTGGGGGAATGATGATGTGCTCGATCTATATCCCATGGTTCCATCATCTCGAAGATCCCAGTCCACTTAGTCGAGGAGGTAGTGACAGTGAAGGATCCTTATCAGCAACCATGGGTTATGTCGTCCAATGTGTCCTTGTAAACCTAGGGGAGTGTTTATCTAAGGGGACAAATATAAGTCAATCTTAGCTAATAGAGGGTTTTTTTCTCAATCAAATGCATTCTATAGTTCACAGCTTAAAGAGTAAAGTCGTTGAGAAACATACAGGCTGCGATCGTGACCATAATTTAGTGGTGTTATTTTACGACAAGCCACCTGGTCAGAGGGCTCTGGTCGTAACCACCATTTATATGGTGTTATTTTATGTCAAAAAACTTGGGCGAGAACACAGTCACAGATTAAGATTATTTAAGTGTGAAAATAGTTATGTATTTAATTTGGCATTGACTCTTTGTGAATGAAAGTCTTCTTAATTTGTCAACCCTAAGCGGTGAGGGTGGATGGTTTTAACTTTAATTTAAAATAATCTTTTAATTTATATTTTTATTATTTTTATTTGAATATTTAATCATCTAATAATTAGTTTAAATTTGAATATATAGAAATTGATCATTTAAACCTTAGTAGTGATAGCCTTTAGATCATATGGTTGTTAGTAAGACATTGTCAACTCTTATAGAGGATCATATTTACATATTTATATCAGTCTTTTATTTTTTATTTTGAGCTTGAACTTGCAAATTTTTTTCTTTTTTAGAATCGTTTTCTTATTTTAATCAAATTATATAATAGACATATAATCGAGAATTTTTACTTCAATTTTGAAATACTTGTCAACTTTAGTTTTTCTGACAACTTATTCTTATGTCCTTTTTTGTAATAATTTGGATAAATATTTTAAATTAATATGTTTAAATAATTCAATCATTAAAATAAATTCCTAAACATACACATACATTCATTATTTAAATTGTGCTAAAATATGTTTGCATGTATAATATAGAATTTAAATCATATGCATGTTAATGTGATGGAAAAAATTTTACATCATGTGGTAGTAATTAATTAATCTTAAGATACCTTTCATTTTAATAGGATTATTTAAAGTGAACTTAAGATTAATTAAAATCATTTAATAAGCCATTCACTTAAGAGAACTAAATCAAATTAATATACTTTAGAAAGTGACCTAAGTTACGGATGAAAGAGGGAAATCCTCCATTCCTCTCTTTATAACACTTAGTTCCTAAGTGTAATAAAATGAAATAAAATAAAACACAAATTAAAATTCTCAAATTAATTAAACTACTATAAGTGAAATCAACCTTTCATGTTAAATTGAATCCTTCTACACTTAGAAAATACAACACTAATGCCTAATAAGACTTACCACACAAGCCTTAATACACACATTAGAATTAAGTCACCACTTCTAGTTGTAAGTTAGGATGGTGTATGATGTGATATATATATTTTTTTTTATGATATATTATTTTAGATTGGATGTTAGGGTGTATGCTTCATAGGCCAATGATATATTAGGCTAATCATATTTTCTTCATGGGATTATGCTTAAGGGATGCTTAAAATAAATGTGAATGCTATTTTTGAGGGTTGCTTAAATCTTAAGCATAATCTAGTTAGTAGTGGGCTTAGTTACTGTGTATGGTGATATGTCCAAATTATAAACATAACTGCTTGGGATTATATGTATATTTTTCTAACCTCTATTTTGTAGGTGTAGTTAGATTTACTTTTCCCACATAAATGTAATTTTTGCAATAGGAATTAGGATTAGTGTTATGGAGGATTAGGATGAGCAGTGGCCAGAAGGCTTTGTCCTGGGGTGCCTTGTGATGCCTTTGAAGCAAGCACCATCCAAATCAAAGAGGAACTAAATCAAAAATGGAGATATGAAGAAAGAAGACCCCCATAGCATTTAATAAAATTATAATTATTCTTTCATATTCTAGGTTGTATAAGGGTAGAGCTTGGCTACCCATCTTTTCTCTCTTCAGGTTATACGGAGATACCCAACCTCACCGACCTTTTATTCTTTTATGATAGTTATATAATTGTTTGATTTTATGTTTACATTATGCATTAGGATGACATGCTTTTAATAGTTTCTTAAATGATTGATGCTTTAATGTGTGGCTTGCAAATGATTAGGCTCTTAGGATAAAAATAACTTTTCTACCCAACTAATCACTCATAACAAAATTTTAAACAACTCATAACCTTATCATAAAGCCTAAGACATAAATAAAATAATTAAAAGATTTAGCAACCCCTTAGCTGTATGATTGTATGTATCACATCATGCATGCATACTCTTTCTCTCTTGAATATGATGGATATCCATCCTTGTATGATAAAGGAATGCTTGACCTGTGAGGGCATCTCTTGTGGTGTAGAACACCTTCTTCTAGCTGATTTGACATATGACCTATTTCATCATGCATTTAGGCATAAGAAATCCTAAAGCCTCTGTCAAAATGACGTGTCTAAAATGAATTAAAATTTGAAAATATTTTGCATCTATAGATTAAGTCATATGCTCATACCACTCATGCTTTAGTCTCTTAGGGAGTGTGTTTAGGACTTTAGTCTCTTTCTAATTAAATAACTATCCTAGATATCTTGCAATTCATAAGACCGGACTATATGGTTTTAAAATCAATGGATGAGTTAGCGCTACCACCCGTGCAATTATAAGTCAAGAAGTTGGGCAATTTATTCTCTCTTGTGGTGGTAAAACCCTTATGTCTACCTATAGCTTAGATTTAGGTCGTGTTTTAGCTCATACTAAAGCTCCCTAAATTTAGGATCCGAGGTAGCTATTTTTTTTAAGATATAATTATAAATCCTCACCTCTTAAGCATTCCTACAACTTTGTGTTGGTGGATTATAAGCCATAGTAATCTAATTAAATTTCAACTCAAAACATATAAATCTCCTCAAATTTAAAATTATAAAGCTCAACCATAGGATAAATTGGAATGCTCATGATGCTTCTTAGTATCATGAGAATTTCCTACGATCCTAAAATAACTCTTCTCCTTAAACTTTCCCAATTGATTTTCCAAATACAACCAATCTTTTGATAGTCTAACCTTGAAATCTTTAGAGATGATAATTGTCTACTTTAATTGAGAGTATTCTTAGGAAATTTCATTTCCTAAGATGTAATTAACTATAAAGGCTTGCCTCCATAAGGAACTAAAAAATGTGGTTTAGTATAAACCTTGCTTTATTCATCTATGTAAAGTAGGGGAGAAATCTCTAGTACATTCGAAGACCCATCATGCATAAAGAGTATTTATTACATGATTAGGTCCTTTGTAGGGTGATGTCTCTATCTTTCAAGATGTAATCAAAAAGTACCCCCCTACATCCAAAAATAAACACCACAAGGCCATCTCGCTTGTTCATTGAATTTTCTCAACATCATCCTTTCTTTTTGGATTTTGGAGATGTTGATCCCCAAGTAGGCAAAGGTTCTTAGACTCATAATGTTGATCGATACACTGGTCAACCAACTCGATAGCTCAGACCGCCAACATCTACTATAATGTAAAGTGACGGTTATGCTTGGTCATCCCTAAGAGTAAGTTTTCATCGCTGAATGTAACAACTAAGATATCCTTCAAGTGGCATGCCTCAACTTTAATAGCAGTTAGCTGAGCTAAGCATATCTCTAGATCAAGTAAGGCCTTGATTAGAGATTTCTTCATATTTTTGGATAAGACAAGGGTGTCGCATATGCTTAACTTAGTTGGAATTTTTCTAAGGTGAGCTAGGACATTGTAATCAACTCTGGCTTGGTTCTCCATAAGCATATCTATGGGTGGAGCATCCTATGGAGGGGCTATCTGTGCACTCAAACCAATGACTTACTTACCCTTATCTTAAGGTGCTACCCAATGAGGTAGAACTATGTCACTGTAAGTTGACTATAGTGACTTATTGGAATGATGAGCTTGTGGAATGTTCTACCTTCTCCCGCATACCTACGCCTTATCTTATGGGATCTGAGTCGCTTAACTCCAAGTCAATCTCAAGAGGAACTGATTGATGAAGGATAATGACTCAATCAAAAGGAAAGGATCATAACTACTAGAGCTATTATTTTTATTTAGACTCGAAGAGCTTTCAATAGGAATAAAATCAAGAGCATCAGAAGTAGATAATATATAAGTAGAAATAGCTTTCTTCATTAATTTCTATTTGGGTGGATGTACATGATAAAAAAAATTAAGTAAGTAGTAAGGGATTGGTCTTATGCAGATACAACGCCTCCGTAGAAGAGGAGCTAGTAGAAGAGGTGGTAGCTGCAACAGTGGAGGGAGTACTGGACTTGGATGGTGGCTATGCTACTGGACTATCCCGGGCTAGTATGGTGGGCTGCTACTGGTGGGGGGTTGTCACCCTCCCCGAGTTATCCTTTACAACTAGCAAACATTCCATGGTGTTGGAGGTTTGAGCTACTTCAGGCACCTGCAAGAAAAGTTTCTTGATCTTAGAAATGATCATTTTAGAGGTTCGGGATAGGGAGATATCCTAACCTTCTTTGGTCTTAAGAGGATCACAAGTATCCCCAAGGATTACTCTAACAGAACTGGATGGTTGTTTTAATAAGTATTCCTTAGAGATAACTATGGCTCTCATCTTGTAGCTGTGCTCAAGCTAGTCCTTAAAAGTGATACAATCCTCTAAGACAAGGTCTAACATATGGTGGTATGGCAGTAGCTAGGATCATCACTCTTGCCCACTTCCTCCAGCCTCTTAGGCTCTAGTAACTGAAAGTCAGGTTTGTTTAAGAGATTCTTAAAGATTTTTTTAACTACCTCCCTTTTTAATGAATATGGCTTATTCAATCTATCGGCAAGAGTAGGTGGAAAGTAGCTACTTGGTGATAGATATGAATACCACTGCTAGTTAGGCTACTGAGGTGGTGGAAATGGTCGTTGTGACGGCTGTGGTGGCCGGTATGATGGTCGAGGTGGTGGAAGAGGAGGTGGAAAAGAGGTCAGAGCTCGTAGTCTCATACCGAACTGGCTCGCTTTTCTATCCATTAACACAACTGTCCCTAGCTTCTTCTCAAACACCTTCTACGGCTTGGGCCTATATAATTGGTCAGCAAAGGGCAACTATTTGGCTTCCACTTGTAGGCTTACCGCCTTGATGATTAATTTCTCTAATGTTTTGATGGTAAAGCCCTTAAGTATGAAGGCGACCAAGCCCTGGATATTCTTGAGAAGATTCTCAATGTCATGTCTTTGACAGTGTGGTTAGCATTTCATGCAGTGTTGTGCCACTTGAGAATGTAATCAACAAGTGACTCGTTGAGTTTCTATTTCTATAATGAGGTCGCCTACCACCCTCGACTCCAAAGAAACCACTTAATGAAGGTGCTCCAACTCAATAAAAGTCTTCATCAAATCGTTGGACAGTTCAGCGTACCAATCAAATGCAACAACTGACAAACTGCTAACAAAAGTAAGAGGATCTCGCCACCGGTTGCAACAAATGCCTCTAAAGTGTGCAATGTGTACCGTGGTTCCACTACCATCAAAGAACTTGAAGGATGGCTACACAAATACCCTAAATAAAATGAAAGCTAAATAAAACCTAAACCCAAAAAAATAAACAAAAAAATAAAACCTAAAAATAAATATAAAATAAAACCTAAACCCTAAACTAAAAAAAAAACATAAACCTAAAATAAACAAAATAAAATAAACATAAACCTAAAATATAATAAACTAAACTAAAATAAATAAAACCTAAACCTAAACCCTAAACTAAATAAAATAAACATAAACTAAAAATAAACCTAAACTTGAACTAAAAAAAACAAAAAATAAACCTAAAATAAAAACCCAAAATCTAAACCTAAAGAAATAAAATAAAAACCTAAACCTAAACCTAAAAACTAAAAAAATAAAACCTAAATCTTAAAAATAAAATAAAAACAAAACTAAACTAAAAATTAGCATAAACCTAAACCTAAACCTAAAAGATAAACTATAATAAAAAAACCTAAACTAAAATAAAAAAATAAAATAAAAAACCTAAACCAAAATAAATAAAACTAAACTAAATAAACTAAACTAAATAAAAATAAAAAATAAAATTAAATAAAAATAAACAAAATGAAATAAACTAAAATAAATAAAAAATAAACTAAATAAACCTAAATAAAAATAAAAATTAAATTAAACAAACATAAATAAAAAAAACTAAATAAACCTAAACATGTTGGTTTACCTAATTTTAAAACAAAAAACTAAAACCACATATCCTAAACCCTAAACCCTAAAACTTAACCATAAACTAAACCTAAACTTGAAATTCTAAACCAACCCTAAACCCTAAATAAAGAACTAACTAAACCCTAAACCCCAAACCCTAACCCTAACCTAAATGCTAAACCATCCTAAACTCTAAACTCTAAACCCTAAACCCTAAACTAATCCTAAACCCTAAACCCTAAACCATAAACCCTAAACCCTAAACCTTAAAAACTCTAAACCCTAAACCCTAAACTAACCCTAAACCCTAAGTTAACCATATACCCTAAACCCTAAACCCTAAATCATAAACCCTTAAAACCATAAACCCTAAAGCTTATACACTAAACCCTAAATCGTAAACCCTAACCCTAAACCTTAAACCCTAAAACCATAAACCTAAAATCCTAAACCCTAAACCCTAAACCCTAAACCTTAAACCCTAAACCCTAAACCCTAAACCTAAAACGTAAAACCTAAACCTAACTAAAAGAAAACCTAAAAATAAAATAAATAAAAAACCTAAACCTAAATAAAATAAAATAATAAAATAAAATAAAAGCCTAAACTAAAACCTAAACCTAAACATAAAAATAATATAAAATAAAAAAAATAAACTAAAATAAAATAAAAAAAACCTAAACAAAATAAAAAATATAAATCTAAGAATAAAAAACCTAAATAAAATGAAAATTAAATGTAAAATAAAAATAAAATAAACCTAAAATAAAATAAAATAAAACTAAATAAAACCTAAATCTAAAAAATAAACTTAAAAATAAAATAAAAAATAAATAAAAAATAAAACCCATACCCTAAACTAAAAATAAAAACTAAACCTAAAATAAAAATCAAATGAACAAAATAAATAAACCTAGACTTAAACTAAAATAAATTAAACTAAAATAAATAAAACTTAAACCTAAACCTAAACCTAAAATAAACTAAACCTAAACCCTAAACTAAATAAAATAAAATAAAATAAAAATAAACCTAAACCTAAACTAAAAAATAAAACCAAAAAAGAAACCTAAAATAAAAACCTAAAACCTAAACCTAAAAAACTAAAATAAAAAACTAAACCTAAACCTAAAAATAAAAAATAAAACTGAAACCTAAAAAATAAAATTAAAATAAATCTAAACAAAAAATAAACTTAATCCTAAACCTAAACAAAAATAAACTAAAATAAAAAACCTAAAATAAATAAACTAACCTAAATAAAAATAAAAATAAACCTGAATCAAAATAAACAATAAAATGAACTAAAATAAAAAAAAATAAATAAACCCTAACCTACTAAACCCAACCCAACCCAAACCCAAAAAAAACTCTAAACCCTAAACCCTAAGCTAACCCTAAACCCTAAACACTAAACCCTAACCCTACACCCTTAACCCTAAAACCCTTAAACCCTAAATCCTAAAATCCTAAACCCTAAACCCTAAACCCTAAAACCCTAGAAACCTAAACCTAAACTAAATAAAAGCTAAAAAAATAATAAAAAACCTAAACCTAAATAAATTAAAATAATAATATAATTTAAAAACCTAAGCTAAAACTTAAACCTGAACCTAAAAATAAAATAAAATAAACTAAAATAAAATAAATAATAATCTAAACTAAACTAAAAAAGAAGTTAAACTTAGTAATAAAAAACCTAAATAAAATAAAAACTGAACTAAAAATAAAATTAAAATAAACCTTAAATAAACCTAAAATAAAATAAAATAAAAACTAAATAAAAACCTAAACTTAAAAAAATGAACTTAAAAATAAATAAAAAATAAAACATAAACCATAAACTAAAAAAAATCTAAACCTAAACTAAAATAAACTAAAATAAATAAAACTTAAACCTAAACCTAAACCAAAACCTAAACTAAATAATATAAAATAAACTAAAAATAAACCTAAACCTAAACTAAAAAATAAAACCTAAACCTAAAAAAATAAAATAAAACCTAAACCAAAACTTAAAAATAAAAAGTAAAACCTAAACTCTAAAATAAAAAAAAATAAAACTTAACTAAAAAATACATCTAAAGCTAAACCTAAACCTACAAAATAAAATTAAAATAAATAAATATAAAATAAATAAACTAAACTAAATAAAATAAACTAAAATAAATAAAAATAAACTGAATAAACTAAGTAAACCTAAACTTGCCAGTTTACCTATTTTTTTTTTTAAAAAACTAAACCCTAAGCTATCCCTAAACCCTAAAAATAAACTAAAAGAAAATGTAAACCTATCGGTTTACTTAATTTGAAAATAAGTCTAAACTAAAACCTCAACCCTAAATCTAAAACCTAAACTCTGAACCCTAAACCCTAAACCCTAAACCCTAACCTTAAACCTTAAAACTTAAAACTAAGCCTAAACCTTAAACCCTAAACCCAAAATGTACAACCTTAAACCCTAAAACCCTAAACAACAAACCCAAAACCCAAAATCCAAAACCCTTAACCCTAAACCATACACCATAAACCCTAAACCCTAAACCCTAAAAACCCTAAAACCTAAAGCCTAAACACCAAATCCTAAACTTAAACCTAAACCCTAACCCTAAACCCTAAAACCTAAATCCTAAAACCCTAAATCCTAAACCCTAAACCTTAAACCCTAAACCCTAAAAATCTAAAACCTAAAAACCTAAACCTAAAAGATAAAATAAAAATACAACTCAACTAAAAAATAAACCTAAACATAAATATAAAAAATAAATTAAAATAAAAAACCTAAACTAAAATAAATAAACCAAAAATAAATAAAGTAAACTAACTAAAAATAATAAATAAACCTAATTAAAAAGAAAAATAAAATAAACTAAGTAAACTAAATAAACTTAAACCAACTAGTTTACTTATTTAAAAAAAAACCTTAAACTCTAAATCATAAACCTTAATCCCTAAACCAAAAAACCCTAAACCTTAAAAAAAACCCTAAACCCTAAAACCTAAACCCTTAAAAACCCCAAACCTTAAACCCTAAACTAAAACTTGAACCCTAAACTTAACACCTAAACCCTAAACCCTAACCCTTAAACACTAAACCCTAAACCCTAACCCTAAACCCTGAACCCTGAACCTATAACCCTAAACCCTAAACCCTAAACCCTAAAACCCTAAACCCAAACCTAAAATCATGAACCCGAAACCCCAAATCATAAACTATAAACACTAAACCCTAAACCCTAAACCCTAAACCCTAAAACTAAATAAAAACCTAAACCTAAAAAATAAACCTAAACATAAATAAAAAATTAAACCTAAAATAAACAAAATAAAATAAACTTGAGCTTAAACACAAATAAACTAAACTAAAATAAATCAAACCTAAAGCTAAACCTAAAATTAACTAAACCTAAACCCTAAACTAAATATAATAGAATAAACTAAAAATAAACCTAAACCTAAACTACAAAAAATAAACCTAAAAATAAATCTAAAATAAAAATCTAAAATCTAAACCCAAAATAATAAAATAAAAATTTAAACCTAAAACTAAAATAAAAAATAAAACCTAAATCAAAAAAATAAAATAAAAATAAAAATAAACTAAAAAATAAACATAAACCTAAACCTAAACTTAAAAAATAAACTAAAATAAAAGAAACTAAAAATTAATAAAAAAGCTAAAATAAAAAAAACCTAAACCTAAAAATAAATAAATTAAACTAAACTAAAATAAAAAAATAAAACTTAAACAGCAATATGTAACTGAAATAAAAATAAACTAAATAAACCTAAATAAAAATATAAATTAAAATAAACTAAAATAAAAAAAACTAAATAAACTAAACATGTTGGTTTTGCTTAATTTTAAAATAAAACCTAAACTGATCCCACTAACTAAATCCTAAACTAAAAATAAACCCACCAAAACCTAAAGTGAACCTTGGACCCCAAACCTACCACAAACCCTAAATCCAAATCATAAAAGCCCTAAACCCCAAACTCAAACCAACCCTAATCCTTAAACCCCACCCTGATACTGATCCTAAACTCAAAACTCACACCCTAAACCTTAAAACCCTAAAACCTGATGCTGAGCCCAACTTAAAAACCTGGGCCCCAGGCTGAAACCACTGACTCCTAGGCTGGGACCCTAAAAACCTAAAAACCACTGAGCCAAACCCTAAACAAAACAAAAATCCTAACCCTACGTGGCTATAACTAAACTGGGCTAAACAAAACTAAACTTAAACTTAAATTAAATAAAACCTAAAATAAAATTAAAAATAAACCTAAATAAATAATGTAATAAAATAAAATAAATTCTTAAACCTAAAATAAAATAAAATAAAAATAAAATAAAAAATAATAAAATAAAGTTCCTACTAAATAAAAATAAAATAAACCTAAGAATAAAACTTTATAAAATAAAATAAATGTAAAATAAAATAAAATCAACTTAAAATAAAATAAAGTAAAACTAAATAAAACCTAAACTTAAAGATAAACCTAAAAAAATAAATAAAAAATAAAACCTAAACCCTAAACTAAAAAAAAAACTAAACCTAAAATAAAAATAAAATAAACCTAAACCTAAACAAAAATAAACTAAACTAAAATAAATAAATCCTAAACATAAACCCTAGACTAAAGCTAAACCTAAACCTAAACTACATAAAATAAAATAAACTAAAAATAAATCTAAACATAAACTAAAAAATAAAACCTAAAAATAAACCTAAAATAAAAATCTAAAATCTAAACCTAAAAAAAAACATAAACCTCGACATAAAAATAAAAAATAAACCCTAAACCTAAAAAATAAAATAAAAATAAAACTCAACTCAAAAATAAATCTAAACTTAAAACTAAACAAAAAAAAAAAACTAAAATAAATAAAATAAACTAAATAAAAATACAAAATAAACATAAATAAAAATAAAAAATAAAATAAACTAAAATAAATAAAAAATAATCTAAATAAACTAAATAAACTGTATTAGTTCTAAATTAAAAGAGCGCTAAACCTTAAATCAAAACCTAAACCCTAAATCCTAAACCTAACCCTAAACCTACCTAAACCCTAAACCCTAAAACCCTAAACTCACAAACCTAAACCCTAAACCCTAAACCCTAATCCCCAAACCTAAACCATAAAGCATAGACCAAAAAAACCCACAAACCATAAACACTACACCCACAAACCCTAAACCAAACCCTAAACTCTAACCCTAAACCCTAAACCTGAACCCCAAACTCTATAGTTAAACCTAAAGTAACTAAATAAATTAAAAAATAAACCTAAGCCCTAAAACATAATAAACCTAAACCTAAACCCTAAGAATGGGCAAAACCTTGTTGATAGGAACTTCACTGTCAAATAGGCTCAATCTAGATCTAGCGAAGGAGGCAAAGGTGGAGGCAACAGTTATTATAGTGGCGGTGGGGGAACTGGAGCTGGTGGTGGATATGGAGGTGGTCGTAGAAGTAGTGGTGGTTATGGAGGCAGGAGGAGTGATGGAGGTTACAACCATAGTAGTGGCGGAGGGAGAGATTGAGGATATGATGGTGGATCCTGTTACTCGAGAGGACAATGCAGTTCTAATGGGAACTAGACAAACTAAAGAACGACCGATCCGATATGCTGCTTATGAAACTATGTATTTATAGAAAAGATGGTTCTAGTTATCTAGGGTCTTTGATTTTCTCTATGCATGCTCTTTTTTGATCTATGTAATCGCTTGTGTCCTAGAAAACTTGGTATGTTACTTAGTTGATGAAATAAAAAAAAAAGAAATGTTGAATCTAAATTTGTTCTTTGTAAAAAAAAAGGCCAAAACCCTAAATCCTAAACTAAAACCTGAACCCTAGACTTGAAACCTAAACTCTAAACCCTAAACCCTAAATCCTAAAAACCCCAAACCATAAACCCTAAACTATAAAACCATAAACCCAAAAACCTAAACTAAACCCAAAACTCTAAGCCACCCCCCACCTTAAATCCTCACTAAGCCCTTAATTAACCTAAACCCAAATAAACTAAAAGTTAAGCCTAAACTAAATAAAACCTAAAAATACAATAAATAAAAAAACATAAACCAAAATAAAATAATGAAATAAAATAAAAACTTAAACTAAAACCTAAACCTTAAAAGATACTAAAATAAAAAATAAAAACAAAACTAAAATAAAATAAATAAAAACCTAAACTAAACTAAAAAAATAAAATAACTAAATAAAATAAAAACTAATCCTAATATTAAAATAAAATAAAATAAAACTTAAACCTAAAATAAACCTAAAATAAATAAAATCTAAACTAAACTAAACATAAAATATTTTAAACTAAACCTAAACCAAATAAACCTAAACTAAACTAAATAAATATAAACTAAAATAAACCTAAACCCAAACTAAAAAAAACCTAAAAACCTAAAATCTAAACCAAAAATAATAAAATAAAAAGCTAAACCTAAACCCACAAAATAAAATAAAAATAAATTTAAACTAAAAAATAAACATAAACCTAAACCTAAACTTAAAAATTATACTAAAATAATAGAAACTAAACTAAAATAAATAAAATCTAAAATAAAAAACCTTAAACTAAAATAAATAAACTAAACTAAATAAATATAAAAATAAACCAAATAAAATAAAATGAATAAAAATAAATAAATAAACCAAAATAAAATAAATTAAAATAAACTAAAATAAATAATAAACTAAATAAACCTAAAATGTTGGTTTGCTTAATTTTAAAACAAAACCCTAAAGATCCTAATAAATCTGAAAACTAAACTAACTAAACCCTAAACCCCCTCCTAAACCTTCAACACTACACCCTAAACCCTAAAAACCCTAACCATAAAGTAACCTAAACCCTACCAAACTCACCCCACCTCTAAACTAACTAACCCCAACCCTAACCTTCCTAAACCCTCCCTAAACCCTAAACCCCACTCCCTAAACCCTCCCACTTAAAGCCAAACCCACCCTAAACTCCTAAACTAGGAGGCTAAACTTGACCTCTAAACCTAAACCCCTCAACCCTACCAGGCTTTATCCTGACCTGGGTTGTCTATAACCCTCCACCCTGGGATCCTCTTAAACCTAAATTAAATAAAACCTAAAAATAAATTAAAACTAAACCTTAAAAATAATGTAATAAAATAATACCTAAACTTAAACCTAAAATAAAATAAAAATAAAATAAACTAAAATAAAATAAAGAAATTCCTAAACTAAATTAAAATAAACCTAAGAATAAAAACTTTTATAAAATAAAATAATAAAATAAAAATAAAATCAACTTAAATAAAATAAAATAAAACTAAATAAAACCTAAACCTAAAATTAAACCTAAAATAATAAAAAATAAAACCTAAACCCTAAACTAAAAAAAACTAAACCTAAAATAATAATAAAATAAACCTAAACTTAACTAAAATAAATAAAACCTAAACGAAACCCTAAACTAAAGCTAAACCTAAACTACATAAAATAAAATAAACTAAAAATAAATCTAAACATAAAATTGGGGTTTATGTTTAGTGGAGATGAAGCCTTGTTGAAAGTTTCAAGCCTTGGGGTTGAGTAGATCTCTCTACAGACCAACACCTCTTCCTCTTGCTTGCAGTTTTGATTAAATTCAACCTCTCCTTGCTTTAGGAACTTGAATGAGAGCTTGGGTTCATTCAAATTGATCCCCTGAGGGAGTGTGCAAAGAGAATTGAAGTGATTTTGAGTGAAGAGGAAGTTAGGAAATGAGAGGAGCTCCCCTATTATCTAAGGAAGGAAACTGAGAAAGCTTGATTTCAATTCCTTCCTAGGAAGCTTTGGAATGCTCTCTGATGGCTCCTAACACTCTCTATTACTCAATCAATAATGAGGGTGTTGAATTCAAATGGAATTAGGGGGAGCATATCTCCCCCTATGGAAATCGGACGACCGAAGCTTGGGTTACCATTTTAATCCAATTGACCATATGGAAAGGGTTGGTTGGGCTATTTGAAGTTGGCACATGGTAGATTTGAGCTCTTGGTTGGTTCGGTGCACCACTCTCCATTGTGTCCACTTGACCTATTAGGAAAGTATCAAGTTGACATGAAGAGGGCTTGACCAAATTGCCCATGGATTAGATCAAAATTTGCTCTATGGCCTAGGAGTACAATGGTCATTTTTCTGATTTTTAAATTTGGATATGTTGGGTATGTGAAGAAAATAGGTTTGGACAAGTTTCATTGGATTTGGAGTTCATTTGATATGGTTTGGCTCATGTTGACCCATTTAGGTCAAAATGGGTCAACTTGGGTCAAGTTGACCAATTGGTCAAATTGGGTCAAACCAAGGGTTGGATCGTTCATATGACCATTTGAAATGTTTTGGTGGCTTTGGTTTGATTTAATTTTGTTTAGTTGAATTTGGCTCATATGACTTCATTTAGGTCAAATGGGTCATGTTGACCAATTTTACCCATTTGACCTATTTAAGCTAGGTCATGGGTAGGTTTAGGTTTGGTTAGTCATATGGAGTGGATTGGTATCTTTATTTCCAATCAATTTTGGTTAAGTTTGAATTTGGCTCAACATGACCCCTTTAGGTCAAGTTGGGTTCAAGGTCAATTGGACTAGGTTAGGTCTAGTTGGCCAATTGAGGCTTTGGTCAAGTTCAACAAGTGATTTGGAATGAACTTGACCCATTGGTTTCAATCAATTTGGCTTAGATCAAGTTTTGACACATTTTGACTTTTTAGGTCAAGTTGGATCAACTTGGGTCAAGTGGCCAATTAGGCTAGGTTGGGCTCAAATGTTGACTTGGTCAAGTTCAAACATAGTTCATGAATGAACTTAGATCATTGGTTTCAATCAATTTGGCCTATGGTGAATTTTGGCTATGTTAGGTTTCATTTTGGCTAAGTGTTGACTTGGTCAACCCTTTGGTTTGACTTGAATTTGATTGATTGATCATCCCATGATGATTGTTGATCATGATGAGACATAGGTGAGTTTGATTCAATCCAATTTGGTTAGGATTAGAATTTGTCTAATAAACTTTAGGTCACTTAGGGTCAAGTGAGCCTAAGTCGTCAAATGACTTGGTCAAAGCTTGATTTGAGTTTGATTGAACTTGTATATGGACTTATGATTAAAATATAATTCCATTTGCAAGTGGTTTGAAGTCAAATGGGTTTTGATTCATTTGACAATTTCATATTCAAAGGAAGAATATGAATGGATTTGGGGTTTGATTTTTGAATTAGATTTTGGTTTGGTGATTGAAGTTTGTATGTATATTTGGATTCATGATTGTAGGGTTGTTTGAATCATGAAGAAAAATCAAGAGTTTGGCTTGATTTGAAGTTCATTTAGCTACGTTCAAGATTTTGACTTGAAAGGCTTAGGTTGGATTTTGAGTGGATTTGAGTTTGATTTTTGGAATTGGTTTTGATTGTTTGAATTTATATTTCATTTACATATGTGAATTTAAATGAGAATATAAATGTGTTATGAGAAAATTTCAAGAGTTTGAAGTGATTTGATCATGATTTAGGCTAAGTCCATTAAAAGGAATTTAAAGGACTTAGGAAATTTTTGGAGTTTGAAGCTTGAATTTTTTAATTTGGTTTGATTGATTTATATTTATATTCCATTTATATGTGTGAATATAAATGAGAATATAAATAGGTTATGAGAAAATCCCATGAATTTGAATTGACTTGAACATGATTTTAGCTAAGTCCATGAAGGAAAACTTAAAGGACTTAGGAATTTCATGAATTGATTTTGAATTTTGAGATTAGTTTGATTGGTTTGAATTTATATTTCATTTATATATGGGAATATAAATGAGAATATAAATTGATCATGAGAAAATCTCATGAGTTTGATTTGGTTTAGATCATGATCTAGCAAGTCCATTAAAAGGGAAGGACTTAAGAAGGATTTTAAATTTGGAATTTAATTTTTGGATTTGATTTGATTAATTTATATAAATATTTCATTTATATATGTGAATATAAATGAGAATTTAAATGATTTACGAGAAAATCCCATGAGTTTGAATTGATTTAGAGTTGATTTTGGATAAGTCCTTAAGAAGGGAATTAAGGGACTTAGGAAATTTCATGAATTGATTTTGAATTTTGAGTTTAGTTTGAATTTATATTTCATTTATATATGTGAATACAAATTAGAATATAAATAAATTATGAGAAAATCTCATGAGTTTGATTTGGTTTAGATCATGATTTAGACTAAGGTCCTTAAGAGAAGATTAAGGACTTTAAGAAAGATTTGAACTTAGGAATTTCATTCATGGGTTTCAATCATGGATTTCAATTATGAATTTCAATCACATGGAGTTTATTTGAGTTTGGTGGAAATCAAATAAGATTGATTTGGAGTTTGACTTGAAGGAAGGAAAGTGAGGAATGGTTCAAGCTAAGGGTAGAAAAATTTTCCTAAAACCACTAAAGCATGACCTATTCCTATAGCTAACTCTTCTAAATCTCTAGGGCTAGGTTGAGTGTCCACCTAATCACTAGATGTGTCTTAAGACTATGGAACTCTTAAATTCTAAGAGAAGTCCTATGTCTAAGATGGAGGGGCTGAGAGCTCATCCTTAAAATGAGCTTAATAGAGCTATATCGAACTTATCCTTTGTCAGATTTACAAATCCAAATGGATAGTCTATTGGTCGTGGGGTAGGGCTAGCCAACCTATGGGGTTGCCTTCATTGTGCAACAGTTGTGTTAGGAAGATGGTATAGTAGACTTACATCTTCTAAAGCAGAGAACAACAGCTAGGGTGATCTGTTGGTAGCACAACAAATAGAACCCGACTTAAGGGTGATTACTGAGTGAATGCTATTAGGGATTTATATCAACTCAAGAGTAGTCAGATGATTCCTATAGGGAGTTTTATTGACAGTTCCCTAAAATAGGATGTCTACATGGGAAAAGGTACCACTAGGGGTGTCCTCCTAATCCATAAGTGAATATATATTTTATTTATATGTTTGTGTGGACCCTTTTAAAGTGCGAGGGACCACCGAGAGAGGATATGTCGATCTTGACTATTGTTATTGAAACCGGGGAGAATCTACTGCATCCACGGGGATGGATTAAGCAGGGTGGATAATAGGAAAGGGGAACTATCTAATCTGATAGTAACCCAAGTAGTGTCTAAATGGGGTTTCAAAGGATGTGATCCAGATATAGTGCCCATAGGGGAGGTGCTGCTAGGGGCATTATCCTGAGCCCAGGAAAAGAAAGCCTATGGATATCTAGTGGCCAACTCAAGGAGAAAGCATAGTAGACTTACATTTGCCATGAGTGGTGTCTCCTAAGGTGTGAGAACCAACCAACCTAAGGTGTATCCATCAGCATGAGTGGTGTCTCCATCAGCATAGTGAGAACTAACAAACATAAGGTGCTTGTCGATGTGCAACAATCAATCTGAAAAGAAAGGATATAGGCTTACAACTTTCCAAGCAGAACTGATCATCGGGATAATTTGTCGTCAACGGGACATACACTATCTGACCTAGAGCGACTACTAAGTAGGGAGCCCTAAGGAAGAACTTGATCCAGACTTGAAGTAGTCAAGAGGGAAGGAGCCACTAAGGGACTTATCCTAAACCTCAAATATACTCAGCCCAGTAAGTGCATGAAGGCTAATTCGAGAAGAAAGCGTAGCAAACTCACTTCCTCTTAAACAAAGCCAACATGAGATAGCTTATTGGCCACGCAGTAATGCCTACAAAACTAAAAAAAATGCTCTTCGGGGTGCAGTGGCCAAGTAAGGAAAAAAAGTAAAGTAGACTTACATCTTTCGAAGCAAAAAGACTACAAGAGTGATAAACTAGTAGGGTAGCATGTCAGCCCGACCTAGAGGACCTACTGAGTGAGTGCCGGTGGGGGTGTTATCTCAACTCAAAGTAGCCCGAGACAAAATATATGTATTTTTTATATGTTTGTGTGTAGTTTGTGTTTGTGTTGTGTCGATGAAGGATAGGATGCCACTCGGGTTCCTTACACCTGCCCTAAACACATCGTGGCAGATTCACAAATAAGAATACTTTCAACATGGAAGAGATTGAATTTGAAATGGAATTTTCATTGATGATAATTATTTTTAAACATGATTTATAATATTTCTTTAAGTACCACACATTGATTGGAAGCATTGGGCACTCCCTTATGATTAATAAGTCGAGAGATATTAAAAAGGGCCTTCCCAAGTGGGTTCAAACTTGCCACCCATGTTATAATGGGCAACAATTGGTCTCCTTATAACTAAAATAAGATCTCCTACTTGAAAAACTCTAGGATGGACCAACTTCTTGTAAGCTTGAATCATTTTAACTTTGTACAACTCAAGATTTTGGCATGCCCGTAGGCGTTTATCCTCCAAACCTTTGAGCTCTTCTAACCACAACTTGGTGTTATGCTCTATTATGATCTTGCTACCCATAACTATCCTTAGTGATGGGAGTTGGACTTCTAATGGTAGAATGACTTCGAACCCATACACTAAGGAGAAAGGAGTAGACTAAGTTGGAGTTCTATATGTGGTGTGTTAGACCCACAAAGCTTCAACTAATTGTTCATGCCACTATTATTAATTATTGTCGAGTGTCTTCTTCAGTATTTGGATTAGAGTTTTGTTGAAGGCTTACAAGGCTTGCCCTCGGGTAGTTGATGGTAGAATATCTCCAATCTATATTGTGTCTCTAGGCAAAGTTATTGATCTCGGTGCTCTTGAATGTCGTACTATTATCAGATATAATTCATGATGGAACTTCAAACTTATATATTATATGGTTCCTAAAAAATTGGAGCACATGTTGAGCTATGACCTCTCTGAGTGAAATTTCCTTCGCCCATTTGGGAAAGTACTCAGTAGCATCTAAGATGAACCAATGACCTTTGGAAGAAGGAGGATTAATTGGACCCACTATGGTACCCCAACACTGAATGACCATGAGGCCAATGAAGGATGTAGAATTGGTGGTTGGTGTAGGACCACACCGTGTATTTGACATTTCACCTAGTAGATCCATGTAATCTTTTGATCATCCACACCAGTATCCTAATCTCTCTTGATCTTGGCTTTCATCTGACCGGATTGGTTGGCTTCACATAATCCCGAGTGACCGCTTAATTCTTACGTCTTCGTGCTTGAGTAAATAACATAACCACATATGATCAAAAGATTTTTTGTACAAGACACCATCTACAAGAGTGTCAGAAAGTGCACTCTACATCATTTGATGGGCTTGGGACTTCTCTTGAGGTAGTTTACCTTTATTTAGGTAATCCATGAATGGTTGCCTCTAATATAACTCCTCGTCCTTCTTGGTAATGGCAACCTCCCCTTCAAAAGAGTACTTTTTGATGAGTTCAATATCAATAAGGGATAAGACTTGTCTATTTTGGACCTTTATTGATATGGACATCCTCTGGACATGCCAACTCCATGGCAAGTTTGGCTAAAGCATATGTTACGACATTCTCTCCTCGAGGAATCTTATAAGTGGTAACCTCTAGGATTTGGGCCAACAACTCCATGGTGTACTTGTAGTAGTGATGGAGCTTTGAACCTTATAGGACCTAGCGATTTGGTTGATAACTAGAAGAATCTCAAAGATGTTGATGTTATGGATGCTTAGAGTAACGACTAACTCTAGACCAAAAAATCATATTTTGACGTTGTTCTATAAAGATTGGGATAATATGAGAATCTCATCACATCAAAGTCTGAAGTTAAGAGAACTAGTCCTACCCCTACCTTTTTTTGGAATAGTAGATTATGGTTCTCCTCTTTGAGAAGAAGCCATGCCATCAAAGTACATCTCCCAGTGATGAATTCTAGTATCCCCTAAGTTTATGATTTATTCATCAGGAAGATCATCATTAAGCAGAGAGTCAACAGGATGTGGGTGTGCTGCTAAGAAATGCTATGCTTTCCGCACGAGGGTACAAAGGTAATGTCAAACTATGAGAGGATCATGGACCATCATGCCAACCACCCCGATAGCATCGACCGTGTCATGAGATACTATAGTGGATTAATCCTAGAGATTAAGTTCACCTTATGAGGAAGCATGTAATGTTGTAGCTTTTGAGATGCAAAGATTAAAGCTATGCAATGCTTCTCAATGGGTGGATAATTATCCTCAAGGATTAGAAAATGATTGAGATAGTAGAGTGCATTTTCCTTCCCTTTGTTATTAGCTTGGGCCAATAAAGCACCAAGAGAGTCATCTAACATAATAGTGTAAAGCATGAAGACAGATAGGGCTGCTAGAACCGACATC
The DNA here is from genome assembly GCA_021442155.1 of Cymbidium sinense. NCBI lineage: Eukaryota > Viridiplantae > Streptophyta > Magnoliopsida > Asparagales > Orchidaceae > Cymbidium > Cymbidium sinense. The sequence continues at coordinate 40,458,927 of CM038232.1, read as the reverse complement.
ATCAAGTAATGCTTGATGCCTTCGAAGGCATGCACATAATTGTCATCCCACTTGAACTTGACATATATTTTGATAAGTGCTGAGAATGGCTGACATCTTCCTGATATGTTGGACATAAAGTTTCTTAGATACTCAAACTGCCCTTGAAATGATATGAGTTGAGTTAAACTTTTATGGGGTGGCATTTCTAATATTGCCTTGATCTTCTTCGGATCGATTTTGATTCCCTAGTGTCAGACAACAAACCCAAAGAATTTTCCTGAAGCTACTCTAAATGCACACTTTAGGGGGTTCATTTTGAGGTTAAATTGTCTTAACTGCTCAAAACTACTCCCAAGTCAAAGAGATGGTCTTCCTTTTCTCTACTTTTGACCACAAGATCACCGACATAGCTCTTAACTTGATGATGAATGAGTTCATCAAGATTGAGTCATATAGCCTCTTGGTTTGTAGCAGACATTTTAAGACTAAAAGCTTGACCTTATATAGATTGATCGGGGTTCTAAAGTAGTGTTTCTTTCATCAGAGCCATCTTTATTTGGATATATCCAGATGAGCCATCCATGAAAGAGAAGACTACATGAGATGAGGCACTGTCCACCATCAACTCCGAGATTAATAGTGGAAAATTTTCTCTTGGATATGCCTTATTTAAATCTCTAAAATTGAAGCATATGTGAATTTGGCCATTCTTTTTTTTAAATGGGATGACGCTGGCTAACCTGCTAGGGTATTTTTCTTCCTGGATGAAGCCAACATCGATCAATTTCTTGACTTGATAAATGACCTATTGTTCTATATTTAATCGCATGCGTCTAGGAGCTTACTTGATAGGGTTAGTAGTAGGTTCTATTGCTAGTTTATGGATCGCTATGTCAGGAGCCAATCCAGGAATCTCTTCACAACTCCATGCAAAGTAGTCCTTAAACTAAGGCAATAGCTTAATTAAGTCATTGGTTCCAATTTCATTCAATAAAGAACTGATGTATGTCGGGCATGGATCTTCTTTAATCCTAAGTTGATTTTCTTGAGCTCGTCGAAGGTTGACTTGATCTCTTCTTCAAACTTTGGCGGTGCATCTTTGACTTCAAAATCATTTGGATCATCTGAAGTTTCTAAGAACTGCTCCTCATATGAGTTAATGTGATTTGAAAAGAACCTATCAGATTCCAAATGATTGGTGATGACTAAGCAGTAATCATCATCATCAACTAGACCAACTATGCTGAATCCTAATCCTGATCTTGATTGAGAGCTTTTGCATTTTTTCTTCCATATTCTTTCAAAGTAGTCTGACCTGTGCTTTGACCAAGTATGTGGGATTAACCCTTTCTTTGTTGAATTATGAACATAAAGCAAGTACCAATTGAAAAGTAATTCTATTAAATCTTTATATGAATCATTCTCAAGTTCTACATCAACTTCTTGACTTGAGGTTGATGCCCCTAGAAAGAACCTCTAAGTCTTCACACCTGTGGATGATTTAGGTGCTTCATTAACAACCAAACCTTCAACTTTTTGAGAGGAAAGTGGGGTTAGAGCTAAGATTTCCAACTGATGCCTAATTGTTTCACATATAGACTTGGATATACTTATGCTTTGCTTTGGAGCCCGGTCTTCATCTCTATCTAGCTCAACTGTCACCTCCAACAGAATCTACTGCTAAAAAGAGCTATTTGGTCTACGAACTATATAAGACTCATCCTATGAATTAGATTCTATGTCTATATGGATAGTAGGTGTACTCCTGATAGCTGGGTCATATCTTCTATTGGGTGGCTAATAAAGAGGTTTTTTATTCCTTGGACTACCTCTGAAATGGCCTCTTCCTCTGCCTAGTGGAGGTCAGATTGTCCTACCCATATGTTTGAATGGAGTATTGAACTATGGGAGGAATTTAATGTCAGGCTCAACTTCCTCCTCCAAGTCTATTTTCGCTCCCTTTTTTTCATTTTCTCTTTTCTTTTCTTTTTCTTTTTCTCTTTCCTTTTCTTTTTCTTTTTCTTTTTCTTTTATTTTTAAACTTTGGCCCAATTTGCGAGAATAGACTTGTTGATTTTGTGGGAAGTAGTAAGTCACATCCTCATGTATGCCTACCTCATGAATTGTAAATGGCTTGAGATCTCCTTTAACACAATAGACGATCCCACTTCTCATGAACTTTATACACTGATACAGAGAAAATGGAACTATGTTGTTCTCATGTATCCATGGTCTCCCAAGCAAAGCATTGAAAGATGTATTTGAGTCTATAATGTGAAACTTGGCTTAGGTCTTCCAAATCAACTATCTCCAAGAGAACACTATGGACCTGAAGGCCTGTTGACCTCACTTTTGGAGTGCAGATTAAATCTTTCCATCTTAGACTATGGAGTCTTCTAGACACAAGATTTCCCTAGTCATAAGACACTTCTAACAATTAGGTAAACACTTAACCTAAGCCAAAAGATATAGAAGGGTTAACCATAGGATTAGGTTATGCCTTAGGGATTAGGATAATCCACCTACCCTACAACCCAAATCCAATCCATGTTCACCTTCTCAAACCAAACCTCAAGTTCAATTCAAACATAAACTTAAAATCGAAATCCAAGCCCAAATTCCAAAACCAAATGATTGAATCCCATGATCAAATCCAAACTTGAAACCCTTCCTAAGCTATATGACCTATCCCATGGACTTAGCCAAATATTAGTTTAAATCAATTCAAACTCAATTTATTTTCTCACAAATCAATCATATTTTTAATCACCTTCTCAAATTTAATTGAAATATAGATTTAAATCATCAAAACTAAATAAAACCAAATCAAAATCCAAACATAAGCCACATGACCCAACTCCATGGACTCAGCCAAATTCCTTCATTCCAAAATCCCAATTCAATTGATTTTCTCATGAATCAATCATACCTTCAATCATATTCACAAATATAAATGAAATTTACAATCATCTAGCAAAACCAAAATTAACTCAAGTCAAACCTAGCTTAACCCTTTTGACTTGAAATGTTCAAATGAACCAAAACCCATTTGAACCCAAGCCAATTACAATTGAATTTATATATCAATCTCAAATCAATATATGAACTCAAATAAATCAAACTTAGCCCAAAATCAAGCCAACTAAACCCAATTGGTTCACTTGACCCAAAGTGGCCAATTTGACCTATTTGAGCCATGTTCTAATCCTACCCAAATTGGATTGAACCAACCCCAACAAAACCTCCCATCAAAATATAAATCAAATTGATTGCAACCAATGGCTTAAGTTCATTCCAAATTGATTATTGAACTTGACTAAAGCCATGATTAGACCCATTTGAACCCAATTAACTTAGCCCAAATTGACCTAAAGGTTCAAGTTGGACTTAAACAAAACTAAATCCAAATTAATTGAAACCAAAGCCTACAGTCATGTTCAATTTGTCAACTAAACCCAAACAAACACCTAGCCCAAGCCAATTTGGTCAATTTGGTCAAATTGGTCAATTTAACCCATTTGACCTAAATGAATTTAAATGAACCAAAATCAAATCTAGGCCAAACTAAACTAAACCAATTGAACCAAAACATCCCAAATGATCATACGAACTTGATCCAACCCTTGGTTTTAATTTGACCAATTGGTCAACTTTACCTAACCTAACAATTTGACCTAAATGAGTCAAATTGAGCCAACCTAACCAAATCAACTCCAATTGACTTGAAATTGGGCTAACCCACTTTTGGCTCATTTCAAATCTGCCCAAATCAAATATAATGCCAAATAATCATTCTACCCTTGGGTCAAGGGCATCACTTGAGACAAATCACCCATGTAAGTGGTCATTTCCATTCGTTGGCCACTTGGTACTCTCCCAATGGTCCACCTAGGCACCTAGGACACTGCCCAACCTAACCTAAGGGGTGGTTGGGTCGGCCATGACCTATTCACTCCATTGGAGAAATTTAAACCCATAGGTCACCCATGATTCCTCTTTGGCAGCCACCTCCACACCTTCAACTAACCAAGCAGAGCCAACTGACCTCCTCCCTATCACCCATGACTCCTTGAGATGGTCGGACGGCCACTAGAAGAGAAAGCTGATCCCACCATCCAATCAAGATGAAGGGGGGTATACACCCCATCATTTCCATAAAAACACATAAAAATCATTCCTTAGAACCCTAACTACCCAAGATGACCCACTAAAGCTATTCCTTAAGCTCCCAAGCTTGTTCCTCGATCGACAAATGCCATTCTTGTCAGCCCTGAAACAAGACACTCCCATTTATGACCTAACTTCCCCATTTCTCCATCAAGCTCAAATTAACTTTGTACACACCTTCCTTAAGCCTCATCAAGCAATAATGAATCATCTCCCTAGCTTCTCGAGCACTAGAGGTGGGACTTCGATCAAAGCTGAGCTCTAAATCATCAGTTCATTGCCTTCTGAGCGAACTTCATACACTGATGCTGGTCAACAGGGCTTCGTCTCCACTAGATGAAGCTTTCTTAATCATTCGAGCTGCCAGTCTATAGCTCCAGTAAGGTATGCTTACAAAATTGATCCTTAAAAAAAAATGGGTTGGTCCATTTTGAAGAAAACTTACATCTCGTGTGATCTTGACTGTTGGATCCCCTCTGATTGATGCCATGAAGGTGTGGGATCTTTTTGGAGTTGATTTGAGTGCGGGTAAGCTTAAATCAAGTGATCAATGGTAGACAGACTCTATTCTCCCTCACTCGTGTGATGTTAGATCACGCACCATCTGTTTCGCATGATCAGAATTGACAGTCATCATTAGATCCACTCGATATGATTTAATCCTACTAAGTTGTGGTATTAATCATAGATGTTCGATCTAATGGTTTCTCATTCCTATGTAAGGGTAATTAATTCATCTAATTAAGGGTTCAACTTACTTAACCCATAAAATAAACTTAAGTACATTTACTTAAATTAAATCAAATCAATAATGTGGGAATGGTTTAAAATAATAAGTGATGATTTCTCTTCTCCTCTTTAAATCAAATCAAATCCAAAACTTAATTAATAAAGAAGCTTTGGTTTGCTTTAAATAATCTTATTTGATTTGATTGTCCTTAAGAACTAGTTTGGTTGAATGAATCACATGCTTATATTTGATTACCCCTTTTCCAATCATATTAAATTTGGTATGTAATTTGAATTCATACATCCATCTTTTCAAAATCATGTAAAATAAAATGGATTTCCTTTATGTAAGCTTCCATGTGTTAATTTAATATATGTGGTATTATCACTATTAAATCCAAATGTGTTTTTCAAAACTTATAAATGAATAATAATTTGTGTTATGATGCTAGTTATAAATACATAAAATGCATGTTCTTATAGCTTAATGTGTATGAATGGTGAGTTCTCATTCCTCTAGTGTTGATTTATATAAGATTGAATTGTAATGGGTATATAGTCTGAACATCTCGGGAACATGAGGCTTTAGCTAACCACAAGGAGGCCATTTGATTACCTCACTTTCATGGTTTAACAATGACATGTACCCATTTGATTTCATTCTTATGTATTTCAACAATATAATTTTGATAGAGCCTTAATTCATATATTTAAATTATTCAATTAAAAAATATACAATCTTTGCATGGTTTTCTATCCCTCATTTATGTATACATCCATGTGTGTCCAAGAAAAGAAAGTATAAAGTATGGACATAATCTGAGGCTTTAGTCAAAATCATTTGATTACTTCACTTCCCTAGTTTAACAATGACACATACTTTTGCCTATATTTATTTGTAATGTATATGTATATGTGATTAGTGAATGAAAATGCCATTTTACATTAAATTGCATTCATAAATTGACTAAGTGGTTGAATCAATTAGCCATATGATTTTGCTTCTTCTATGTTTATGTACATGAATTTACATATGTTTGAATGCAAATGGATATATAGCAAACATCCGAGAATCTGAGACTTTTAGCTTTAGGAGGTCATTTGATTACCTCACTTCATGGTTTAACAACAGATCTTTAATTTCTAATTTCTTCTTTTGTATAAGAATTTGATAAAGTTTTAAATTAATATGTTTAAATAATTCAATCAAATATAATATAAATTATAAGCATATACATACATTCATCATTTAAGTGTGCTAAATATGTTGCATGTATAGATACTTAGATTAAATCATATGAATGTTTTTGATGGAAATGAATCATTTAATATATGTCATGTGGTAGTAATTCAATTAAATTAATCTTAAGATGCCTTTCATTTTGAATGGGATTATTTAAAAGTGAGTAAACTTAGATTAATTCAATCATTTAATAAGACATTCACTAAAGAGAACTAAATCAAATTAATATACTTTAGAAAGTTACTTAAGGTATGAAGAGGAAATCCTCTTTTCCTCTCTTTTATAACACATAGTTGCTAAGTGTAATCAAATGAAAATACATTAAAATTTCTCAAATCAATTAAACTACTTCAAGTGAAATCAATTTCATGTTGTCATCTTATACACTTAGAAATTACAACACTAATGCTTAACAAGACTTACCACACAAACCTTAATACACACATTAGAATTAAGTCACCACTTCTAGCTCTAAGTTAGAATGATATATGATGTGATGCATATTTTGTTTTATGATGTATTATTTTAGATTAGATGTTAGGGTGTATGCTTTTAAATGATAACCAATATTAATTTAATCATGTTTTGCATGGGATTATCTTAATGGATGCTTAAAATAAATGTGAATACTCTTTTATAGGTTAAATCATAAGCATAATCCAAGTTAGGAATCTTAATTATGCTTGGTGCTAAGTCTAAATTATTAATAAATTGCTTGGGATTATATGTATATTTAGCTAACCTCATTTTGTAGGTATAATTGATTTACTTTTCCCTCATAAATGTAATTTTGTAATGGGAATTAATTAGTGCTATGAGATTATGATGAGGTAGGGCTGAAGGTTTTGTCTTTTGCTATGTTGCCTTTGAAGCAAGCATCATCCAAATCAAAGAAGGAACTAAATAAAAAATGGAGATATAAAGAAAGAAGACCCCAATAACATTTAATATAATTATAATTATTCTTTCATATTCTAGGTTGTATAAGGTTAGAGCTCAGCTACCAATCTTTTTCTCTCTTAGTTGTATGGCGGTTCTAAGATGCCTTTTATTGTTTTATAGTTTATATTTTAGACATTATGTTTACATTATGCATTAGAATGACAAGCTTTTCATAATTTCTAAAATGATTGATGCTTTAATGGGTGGCTTGGATATGATTAGGCTCTTAGGATAAAAAACTTTTCTACCCAACTAATCACACATAACTAAATTTTAAATAACTCACCTCATCATAAAGCTAGATATAAATGAGATAATTAAAAGATTTAGCAACCCCTTATTGTATGGTTGTATGTTGCACATCATGCATGCATATTCTTTCTCTTGTTTGTAAGGATCTCCATCCTTGCATGATAAAGAAATGCTTGACCTATGAGGGCATCTCATGTGGTGGAGAATACCTTCTTCTAGCTGATTTCACCCATAACCTATTTCATCATAAATTTAGGCATAAGAAATCCTAAAGCCTATATTAAAAAGATGTGTCTAAAATGAAATAAAATCTAAAATATTTTGCATCTATAGATTAAGTCATATACTCATACCACTCTTAGTCTCTTAGGTAGTGTGTTTAGGACTTTAGTCTCTTTTTTAATTAAATAACTAACAATCTTGCAATTCTTAAGATCAAAAAATGGTTTTAAAATCAGAGGAGGAGTTAGCTAGCCCACTCCCTGATTATAAGTCAGTACACCTTCATGGCTTGGGCTAGTTGATTGGTAAAGGCAACTATTTGGCTTCTCTTGTAGGCTGTCACCTTGTTGATTAATTTCTAATGTTTTAATGGTAAGTCCTTAAGCATGAAAGCAAAAGCCATAGATATTCTTGATTAGAATCTCAACCATCATTGTTTAGGCGCTTTGCATTTCATGCTCAAGTTGCACCTAATCAATAAGGGACACGTTGAGTTTTGTTTCTCTACAATGAGGTCACCTACAGTCTGCCTCTGCTGAGCTCCAGCAAACCTCTTAATGAAGAGGTGCTCCAACTTAGTAAAAGTCTTCACTGAACCATTGGGAAGTTTATTGTACCAATCAAATGCAACACTAATAGGACTAGAAAGGGAAGAGGAGTCGTTCGCCCCGGTGTTACAACCTCTAAAGTGTGCAATGTGCTATCGTGAGTTCCCTCATCAAAGATCTTGAAGGATGGTGGCACAAAACCATAAATAAATAAAACTAAATAAAACCTAAACCTAAAAAAATAAACTTAAAATAAATAAAAAATAAAACTAAACCCTAAACTAAAAAAAAAATTAAACCTAAAATAAATAAAATAAACATAAACATAAACCTAAACTAAAATAAACTAAACTAAAATAAATAAAACCTAAACCTAAACCCTAAACTAAAAACATAAAATTAACTAAAATAAACCTAAACCTAAACTAAAAAAAAATAAAAAACATATACCCTAAACCTAAAGAAATAAAACCTAAACATATACCTAAAATAAAAATAAAACCTAAACAAATAAAATAAAAAATAAAACTAAACCAAAACAAAAACATAAACCTAAAATAATTAAACTAAACTAAATATAAAAAATAAACCTAAATAAAAATAAAAATAAAATAAAATAAAATAAATAAAAATAAATATACTAAATTATCAGTGATTTTAAAGAAAAGAAACCCTAAACCATAAACTTTACCCTAAATCAACCCACATCCTGACTACCAAACTAACCACCCACCCTGGGCCATAAACCCACAAATCTGCCTAAACTGGCTAACTCTGGGCCACACCCTAACCTGGCCTGACCTAAACTCCTAGGCCACTGGGCCCTGGGCCCTAAAAGGCCAAACTTGGGCTCTGGGCCCTAAACCCTGGGCTGAGTGACCTGGGCCACTGAGCCCTGACTCTCCCACCCTGGGCCCTACACTGGGCCCACAGGCCCTGGGCCAACAAAATCCACATCCTAAACCCTAAACTCTTAAGCTTAATCCTATTGACCCCAACCTCTACACTACCCTAAACTCTGACCACTTCCCTAAACCCTAAACCTCTAAACACTAAACTAAATAACTATAAATAAATAAACCTACATATATAATATAAAATAAAATAAAAATAAAAAACCTAAACTAAATCCTAAACTAAACTAAAATAAAATAAAATAAAATAAAATAAATAAAAATATAATAAATAAAACTTAAACTAAATTAAAAATAAAATAAACTAATAAAAACCTAAATAAAATAAAAATAAACTTAAAATAAAAAATAAAATAAACCTAAAATAATAAAATAAAACTAAATAAAAACTAAAACTAAAACCTAAAAATAAAATAAAACCCAAATAAACTAAAAAAAAAACTAATCTAAAATAAAAATAAAATAAAAAATAAAAAAAATAAAAAACTAAAAATAAACTAAAATAAAATAAAATAAAATAGACCTAAACCTAAACCCTAAACTAAATAAAATAAAATAAACTAAAAATAAACCCAAAGCTAAACTAAAAGATAAAACTAAAAATAAGCCTAAAATAAAAACCTAAAATGTAAACCCAAAATCCTAAATGTTAAAAAGCTTAAAACCTAAACCTAAACTACATAAAACTTAAAAATAAAATAAATATAAAAACTCGTGATGAAAGAATATTCATATTTATGCCTTCATCTATCCTTTTTGGAAAGAGGATAAATGAAAATAGAAATACAACACCTTGTTGGGACACTACACAGATCCATAGATGTTCTTATTAGGGTGATCGGGTATAGCATTAAGAAAAGGTGTACTATCTCAAAAGATAGAAGTCACCACCTTGCAATGGACCTAATCACCTTAATAAGGACTCTTAAGGACTATGGGTCTTCAGAATGTACTAAAGACTCTTCCCTATTTTACATGGAAAAGTAAAGCAGGGTTTATTTTAATTGGGTTCGTTAAGTTCCCTATAGGGGCAAGCCCTCATAGTTAATTACATCCCAAGGAACAAGATTCCTTAGGAATACTCTCGATTAAGGTAAATGATCATTATCTCCAAAGATTTTGAATCTAGGACTATCAAAAGATTGGTTTATTTTTAGAAAGTCAAGTGGGATTGATCACAAGGAGGGAGTTCTTATCGAAGCCAAATAAAGATAAGTAGGGGATGCTTAGGATACTAGGAAGCCTAGTAAGCATCCTACTATGGTTGGGCTTTACATTTTGAATTGAATTGTTTAGTTGAATTAGAATATTAGAGCTTATAATTCCATGATACAAGGTCATTGAAAAGCCTAAGAGGTGAGGATTTATGCTTGTAGCCATAAAGGGAAGTAGTAACCTCTGAACCTAAATTTAGGGAGCTTTAGGGAGGGCCAAAAGCATGACCTAAATCTAAAGTGAAAATGAATATTTGGTTTACCTCCAAAGGAGAAGATAAACCACCCGATTGTTGGACTTACAACCGCCTGGGGGTGGCCACCAACTAACTCCTCCTACGATTTTAAAACATGTAGGCAAGTCAAATGCTTTTGCAAGATAGCTAAGCTGTTGTTTATTTAGAAAGAGACTAAGTCCTTAAACATACTCCCTAAAAGACTAGATCATGTAGGGCATGATTTAATGACTTAAATCTAATGCTAATTTTGTTACATTTTATTTTCATTTTGTACAATCAATTTTACAGCTTTATGATTCATATGCCTAATGCATGAGAAATTAGATTATGATCCAAAATCAGCAAGATAAGGAGGTGTGTTTCCACCATGGCTCTTAAAGGTCAAGCCAAGTTCTCTGGAAAAGTGGAAGCCCTCTAATCAAGAGTGTGAAATAATATACTTTTTTATGCATGATGTGAGAAAGAAAATACAACATTCAGCTAAGGGGTTGCTAATTCTTTTATCTTGTTTATAACTTAGACTTTAGGTGAGGTCATGAGTTATTTTATTTTTAGTTTGAATTGATTAGTTGGACAGAAATTTTATTTTCCTAAGAGCCTAATCATCATCCAAACCATACATCAAAGTAAGGAATAAACTAGGAAAAGATACCATCTTAATGCACAAGCTAAATAAACATCAATCAATTTATAAAGCTAACGCAAAAGAATAAGAGGCCATTTATGGTCGGGCTCCACCACACAAACCAAAAAACAAATTGGGTAGCCGAGCTCTACCCTTATATAACTCGGATTACAAATGAATTAAATACAATCAAGAAGGAATTCATTGTTATGGGGTCTTCATTCTTCATTTCTTCATTTCTTCTTTCTTTTTTCTTCTTTGTTCTTTGTTCTTTCTTCTTTCTTCTTTCTTCTTTTAGTTAGTTGGAATGTGGTTTCTCCAAAAGCTTCACATGGTACATAAAGCATAGCCTTATAACTAATGTTCATCCTAATACCCCATAACAATCATTCCAAAATCTAATTATAAAATTACATGAAAATGGGAAAAGAAAATCTAACTAAAACAAAATAGAGATTAGCTAAACACAATAATCCCAAGAATTTATAATTATATGTTGGACTTAGCACCCCTCACATACCAAACAAAGTCCACCTAGCCTATTTTGGATTATGCTTAGGGGTATAAGAACTTGCACAATAAAAGCAGTTATATTTTTATTACAATGCCCCTTAAGCACAATCCCCTGCAGAAGACAATGGTTAGACTAAGATCACCCTACCATTCAGTCTGCGCACATACACCCTAACATCTAGACAAAAATAATACATCACAAAATAAAAGCAAACATCAAATACCCGCCTAAAGCTAGAAGTGGTGAGTTAGCATAAAAGTGTGTTATTTAAGGTTTGTGTGGTATGCTTAACTAAGCTTTAAGGTTGAAGTTTTCAAAGTATGAAAATGTTCAACTTAGAGGGTGGTTTCATTTAAGTGACTTAGTTGATTTGGTTGATTTTATGTTGTAATTTTATTAGGTTTGAATGAACCTACAATTAATTACTAAGTTGAAAGAGAGGATAAGAGAAGAGAACTTCTCTTTCCTCTCTATAAGTAATTTCTAAGGTAGATTCATATTTGGTTTCTATTTAGTGAATGTTTTATTATGTGTTTTAATTAATCCTAAGTTTAGATTTTCCATAAACAAACCTATTCAAAAAGAAAGGCATTTTAAGATTAAGTAAAGTGAAATACTATCACAAAACACACAACACTTCATTTCTTTCCCAACATGTGTAACATGCATATGGATGAACCCTAAGCATATCTATATGTGCAAATGGAAGTGTTTAGCACACCTTAATGATGAATTCTAAGGGATGTTACTTAATAAAATTTAGATGCTTCATGATGCATGATTTTTTTAAGTAGAAAAGAGTGATTCTTTTATCCATTTTTCATATGCACATTTACAAGTATAAAAGACATAAGTGAGTATGGTGCCATTGTTAGCACTAGGGGTGTAAGGTACAAGACCTACATGGGGCTACTTAAAGCCTCGTAACCCAGGGGTTGTCTAGAGTAATATACCACTTTTCTTAAATACATGTGCATGTACAAAAATAAATGCATGGAAAGAGAATCATGCAAAAACTTTATGTTTATTTGATTTTGGTTTGATTGTTTAGTTTATATGTGTGATGTGGAATTCCTTCTTAAGTCATGACATAAGAGTATATTGGAATAGATTTGAGCAAGTGTTATGTCCTTTTCAAATGGACTATACACTTTGCAAATCCTATACAATTCTAGTGATAATAGCCATACCTTTCAGTTATGATATTTGATTTATAAGTATTGAAAATAATTTTGATTTAATAGTGATAATAGCCATTCACAATCTTACTTTAGCCAAAACATTTCATTTTTAATTTGATTTTTAAAAGGTATGAATGTATGATTTTTATGTGACATACACATTTAGCATGCTAGGAAAGAAATAAATTGATTAAAGCATGTAAATTCATTCACCCTAATTAATTTATAAAGATAATCCTATAGAATAAGATTATTTAAAGAGAAATCAAAATTATTTTAATAAGAATTTTGTTTTATTTTGAGTTTGATCTAAATTTAAGAAATGTGAAAGGGTTGCTGGTCCTAACCCATTTCCCACATTTGTATGATGTTTTAGTTTATTTTTAGAACCATTAGATGATTTTTATATTTTGTTTAGGTTAAGGTGTGAATTAAGTCCATTAATTACCCCTTACCTACACTACTTTAACATATTTAATTAAATAATTATGAGCTAATGTATGACATAAAACTGCACAAAGAATTTAAATAAGCAATGCATCTATAAAAGAAAGGGCCTAATGCAATTGGCTCACAATTAATGATTAATTAAACTAAATGATTTAATTTAAGTACATTCATAACCCTTCCCACACATGTGGGTTGGATTTTGATTTCCTTAAGTTACTTAGGTTATTGAACACCTAAGCACCTACCCAAGATGAATTGGTTAAGTTATGGAATGTTTTGAAAATTTTATCAAGTTAATTAAGTAGGTGATTTGTGGATTAGCCCTTAATTAAGTTTATATTAAGGAAGAAAGGGGGTTTAAGGAATAGCTTAAGGAAAATATCCCAAAATTATTCCATAAACCTCTTGTTCACTTAAGCGAAGCTTAATTAAATTAATAAAGGGATTAAACCATTATTCACATGTTTAATTAAGCTTAATTACATTAAGAGAGTGATTAAGGATTCATTAATTGATTTTCCTAATTAGCTCATCAATAAATCCCAGGTAGATGTCATCCCACTAAATGCATTTGAGAAATTTGAAATGAATTAATGAAGTAATTTGGGAGTAATTAGAGTTATTAAATTTTAACTAAAACTAAGGAAATGCACTATTCAAAATACATCAAAATAATTTAGTGAATTTCTTATTGAATTATCTTCATAATGCATTTTATTTTTGTATTTTTTTATTTTTATACATTTAGCTATGAATATTTAAAGATTTAGTGATTAAGGAATTAATTAAAACCCCAAATTATATAACTAATCCCATCGGCGCCATGTGGACCGCTGACGTGGTGCATGCTTTCCACGTGGTGCGATGGGATTCATCACTTAAGTTATCCTCACATCTATGTTAGTGGTGGTATCACTTTCTCTGGGTTGTTGATCAAAGATCGGTTGAGATCGATCCCATAATTTCTAAAGGGATTAATCACGGTCTAAGTGGATTAATCACCGTCCATCCAAAATGTGGGATGGGTCCATGATTAGCTCGAGCTCGCATGGAGAGGGCATCCATCCACTCTTTAGGGTAAGATACGAGCTCTATTATGCTCAGATTGAGCTCAAACTTTTCCCACACCATCTAGGAGTAAGCACAATTAGATCTAATGACCAATTTTACTTGAGGTGAAAATTCTCTTCATAAAGGATAAGACACTTCCTATTCTAGGTTTAGTTTTAAGGCTCCAGGAGGCTATCACCAATGATCCCAACCATCGAGGTAGCTTCTTTTAATAGAGAAAAAGCCCCGTTGAAGGTTTGAGGGGTTAAGGTTGAGTGGATCTTCTTATAGACCAAGCTCCTCTTCAAATGCTCATGACCTTAGTCTAGCTCCCACCTCCCTTTCTATTGAAGCTCGGAAGAAGCTTTGGATGAGTTGAATTAGGCCCTGTGAGGATGCTTGAAGGAGGAATTGGATTGGAATTGGGTATTGGCTAAGTTGGAATTTCCCTTAGCCTCTCCTATTTTGGCTCAAAGAAATCGAGAAGAGGAGAATGGGAAATGCTTGGGAATTGCCTGAGGAAGCTTAGAGTGCTAGCTCTAGGTCTCTCTGGCTCATTCAAATGTGAGTGTCTTGGATTCAAGTGAAATGAGGGGGAGTATATCTTCCCCTTGAAGGATCGGATGACCGAGCAAGGCTTTATTGTTTTGATCAAATTCACCCCCTTCAATGGGTTATTTTGGCTATTAATGGTTGGACATGGTTCATCTATAGCGAGGGGGTTGTGGAGAAGTGCCATGTACTGATTTTGGGTGAACGAGTGATTGATATGTGCTTGAAATGAAGGGAGTGGTTAGTTTTGGCCTTAGGTGTTTGGCTAACCCAAACCCATTGGGTCATGTGCACCATGATCACTAGTGTCCACTTGGTCCACTAAGAGGGTGCTAAGTGGCCATGAAGAGGATTTGACCAAATTCCAAGTGAATTTGGCCAAATTACCCTTTGACCTAGGGTAAAATGATCATTTGGCTTATATTTTAATTTGAATATGTTTGGCATGATAGAAAATGAGTTATTAAGTTTAAATGAATTTGGAGTTGATTTGATATGATTTGGCTCATGTTGACCTATTTAGGTCAAAATGGGTCAACTTGGTCAAGTTGACCAATTGGTCAAATTTGTCAATCAGGTTGAATGTTCAAATGATCATATGAATTGATTTGTATATTTGTTTCCAATCAATTTGGTTTATATTTGATTTGGTTCATTTGATTTCATTTAGGTAAAATGGGTCAAGTTGACTAGTTTGATTTATTTGACCTATTTGGGTTAGGTCATGGGTTGGTTTAGGTTTCATTGGTCATATGAAATGTATTGGTATCTTTATTTCCAATCAATTTTGAATTAATTTGATTTTGGCTCAATTTGACCTTTTAGGTCAAGTTGGTTCATGGTCAATTAGGCTAGGTTGGTTTGGCCAATTGAGGCTTTGGTCAAGTTCAACAAGTGATTTGGAATGAACTTGACCCATTGGTTTTAATCAATTTGGCTTAGATCAAGTTTTGACCCATTTTGACTTTTAGGTCAGTTGGGTCATCTTGGGTCAAGTGGCCATGCTGGGTTGGCTCAAATGATGATTTGGTCAAGCTCAAACATTGCTCATGAATGAGTTTTGATCAATGGTTTCAATCAATTTGTCCTATGATGGATTTTGGCTAATTTAGGTTACAGTTTGGCTAAGTTTTAACTTGGTCAGCCCTTAGGTTTGACTTGGTTTGACCTAATTTGAGTGATTTGTCATCTCATGAAGATTGTTGCTCACAATGTTAGGCTTAGGCGGGCTTAGTTCAATCCAATTTGGGTAGGATTAAATTTGGCTCAAAGGGTACTTTAGATCACTTTGGGTCGTGAGCCTAAGTGGGTCAATTGACTTGATCAAGGCCTAAATCAAGTTTGGATGAACTCACATATGGACTCATGATTGAAATATAAATCCAAAGTGATTTGGAGTCAAATGGGTTTTGATTCATTTGACAATTTCAAGTTCAAAGGGTGAACATGAGTTTTATTTGGGTTTGATTTTTTGAATTTAGTTTTGGTTTGATAATTGAAGTTTATGTTTATATTTAGATTCATGATTGAAGGATTGATTGAATCATGAAGAAAATCAAGGGTTTTACTTGAATTTGATTTGGCTAAGTTTAAGAATTTGACTTGAAAGGCTTAGGTTGAATTTAGGTTGAATTTGGATTTGATTTTTTGAATTGATTTTGGATATTTGAATTTTTTTTCATTTATATTTATGAATATAAATGAGAATATAAATGGGTTGAGAAAATTTCTAGAATTTAAATTGATTTGTATTTGATTTAAGCTAAGTCCACAAGATAGAATCAAAGTGACTTAGGAAAGATTTTTGGAATTAGATTTCAATCATGGGCTTCAATGATTTGGAATTGATTTGAGTTTGAAGAAAATTAATTAAGTTGGAATTGATTTGGGTTTGACTTGAAAGAAGGAAGTGAGGATTTGGTTCAAGCTATGGGGTAGGCAAGCCTAAAACCTCTAAGGCATGACCTATTCATATGGCTCTTCTAAGTCTCGGGCTGGGTTGAGTGTCCACTAATCACTAGATGTGTCTTAAGACTAACTCTTAGTGTCTAAGAGAAGTCCTATGTCTAAGATGGAGGGGTTGAGCTCATTCTAAAAAATGAGGTCAACAAAGGCAATAGCCTTACATCTTCCAAAGAAATGATGGTAACCACTTGTGGCAAAATAGATAGAACCCAACTAAGGGACTACGAGTGAGTATACCTGAGGATTTATCTCAACTTTGGTAGTGGTAATTCCTATAGGGAGTTAACTTGCGCCTAAAGATGATGCTACTTTGGAAAAGGGGCCCTTTGATTGAATTCTAATCCACAAGCAAAATTTTGTTTATTTATTTAGTTTATTTTATTATGAACCTTTAGTTTGAGGGATCAAATTGAGAAGGAGCTTATATCGACTAGAATCTTCTGATTTTGAACCAAGGAGAATAATTGCATCCACTGAATAAATTCTCCAATCACAGGGGTGGCTACTATGAAAGGGGACATTATTTAATCCAAAAGTAACCTAGGTAGTGTCAAAGGATATAATCCAAATAGAGTGCCCACAGGGAGAGGGGCCACTAAGGGGCTTGATCCAAAACCTTGGAGAAGATAATATCATAAGTATTCGGTGGCCAACTCATGGAGAAAGTGTGGGGACTCACATTTGCTAAGTGTGGTGTATCCACAAGGTGAGTTATTGTCAGCATAGTGAACATCAACCAACCTAAGGTGCTCATCAATTTGTAATCGACTAGGAAGAAAGCTTGAGACTCACATCCTCTGGTGATTGCTAGGATAGTCTAATGCTGATAGGTGCCACTAGGATGACTACTAAGTGAATGCCAGGGGACTTATATCAACTCAAATATAGTCAAGAGGGAAGGAGCCTCTAGGGGACTTACCCTAAACCTCAAATATACTCGACCTAGTTAGTGCCTGATGATCAGTTTAAGAAGAAAGCTTGAGAACTCACATCCTCTTAAAAAAATCAACATGAGGCGACTTACTGGCTGGGCAGTGAAGATAACTAAACTAACAAGATGCTCGTTGGTTTGCAATGATCAAGTTAGGAAGAAAGCGCAAGGACTCACATCTTCTAAATAAGGAACCACTGGGGTGACATACTAGTGAGGTAGCATGTAGACCTGACCTGGATCAGCTAATGAGTGAGTGCCACAGCTCCCACATCAAAATAGCGAGACAAAGATATGTGTTTTATGCTTGAAGGAATAGGATGCCTCTGGGGACTCTTACACACCTCAGGATACTACCTGTGTGCATGATAGCTAGTTCAAGAAGAGAAAGTGTGGGACTCACATCTTCTTAAACAAAGTCAACATGAGGTAGTTTACTAGCTTAGCAGTGAAGACTACAAAACTAATATGATGCTCATTGGTTTGCAATGGCCAAGTTAAGAAGAAAGCGTGGAGACTCACATCCTCCAACAAATGACCATTGGGGTGACATATAAGCAAAGTAGCATGTAAACCTGACCTAGAGCAGCTAATGAGTGAGTGCCACAAAGGGCTTGCTCCCACATCAAAATAGCCTGAGATAAAAAATATGTGTTTATTTTTGTACTATGTTAAAGGGAATAGGATGCTACTTGGGTTCTCTCACACCTACCCTAAACACACTTGGGGAATTGGATAAAATGGTGCCCATGGATGGGCAAAATTCCCACTAAGAAAGGATGTCACGGGTTCTCAACTTAGTGTAATTAAATAGGATGCCTCTTAGGTTATCTTACACCTATTCTAATAGAACCAGGAGATTGTGTTTATGTCATGAAAGAGGATAGGATGCCTCTTGGGTTCTCTTACACCTATCCTAAACCGCCATGGGATTAT
Organism: Cymbidium sinense; assembly: GCA_021442155.1. NCBI lineage: Eukaryota > Viridiplantae > Streptophyta > Magnoliopsida > Asparagales > Orchidaceae > Cymbidium > Cymbidium sinense. The sequence goes on along the minus strand of CM038232.1, from coordinate 40,440,271 downwards.
AGACATGCAAAACAATGCTGAGAATATTTTGATGAAATGGAATCATTTTTTGTTCTTTGTTGATAATTAATTTCAAACATGTTTTATGCATAATATTTCTTCAAATAGATCCCATTAATTGGAAGCATAGTTCCCCTTTAATCAATGACTAATAAGATCCTCTTTTGTAGGCCTTCTCATGGCATAGGGCCTTAGGTTCAAACTTGCCTCCCATTTCAAATTGGTCTAGGACTAACACAAGTTCTTCTACTTGGAAAGACCTAGGGAAGACCGACTTGTTGTGAGCTTTCATTTTGGCTTTGTACAACTTGAGGTTGCATGCAGTGATCTCCTCAAACCTTGAGCTCTTCTAACCACAACTTTGCATTTTGTTCAGTGATCTTGCTACCCAATGCTATCCTTAGTGATGGGAGTTGAACTTCTAAAGGTAGAAACGACTTGACCCATACATTAAAGAAAATATGCTAGGCGTTGGGGTTCTTGTATGTGGTAGGCCACAAGGCTTCAACCAGCTCATTCCACTAGCTTTTTATCATCAAGTGTCTTCTTTAGTATTTGGATGAGAGTTTTATTGAATTCTTCTACTAAGCCATTTTTCTCTAGGGTTGTAGATGGTAAAGTATCTCCAATCTATACCATGTCTTGTGAAGCTATTGATCTTGGTGCTTTGAATGTACCATTATTATAGATATAATTTATCGAGGCACCCCAGAACCTATACGATATAGTTCTAAAAGAAGCACATCGGTGACTTCTCAGTGGAATTCTCCGCCACTTGGAAAAGTAATGTCGATGGCGACTAAGATGAACCAATGACCCATGGAAGAAAGAGTATCAATAGGACCCATAATGTTAGTACCCTAATACTCAAATGGCCTTGAAGCTAATGTAGGGCATAGAATGTTGGGTGGTTGATGTAGGACCACATCATGTACCTGACACTAATTGTATCTCCTAGCTACATCCATGCAGTCTATAATTATCGAAGGCTACTAGTATCCTAGTCTCTTGATCTTCATCTTCATCTTGGACGGATTGATGCACTCATGCAGTACCTTGGTCATGATCCTACATGTTTTGTGTTTGTCTAAACAATGTAACTACATTTGATCGAAAGATTATCAGTACAAGGTGCCATCAATGAGAGCATAAGAGAGAACTTTGTTTCACTACGGCTTTGACTTTTCTTGAGGTAATTGATGGTGTTCAAATAGTCTATGAATGGTTGCCTCAATCGACTGTCATCCATTTTGGCAATGGCAACCTCCCCTTCAAGAAAGTTTCTCGATGAGTTCAGCATCAATAAGGGATAGGACTTGTCTATTTTGGACTCTTATTGGAATGGACTCATCTTCTAGACATGCCAATTTCTTGGCAAGTTTATCCAAAGCATCTGCTACTGCGTTCTCTGCTCGGGGAACCTTGTAGATGGTGACTTGATTTGGGCCAATGACGTCATAGTATACTCATGGTGGTGAAGCTTAGGTTTGAGAACCTTGTAGGACCTGGCAATCTGGTCAAAAACCAATTGAGAATCCCCATAGATTTTGATGCTCTTGACATGAGTGATGGCTAACTCCTCAAAGCCTCATACTGACTTCATTATGGTGCGAGATTGGAGAGAGTATGAGAATCTCATCACATCACCGTGTGGAGTTAAGAGAACTAATCCTACTCCTACCTTTCCTAGAAGAGCAGATTATGGTGCTTCTCCTTTATGAAAGGAAGCCACACCATCAAAATACATCTCCCATCAGTGGTTATCAACCTCCCCTAAGTTCATGATTTGTTCGTCAAGGAGATCGTCACTAAGCGGGGTATCAATAGGCAGTGGGTGTGTGGCTAAGAAATTTGCTAGTGTCAAACATCCGGATAGCGTTGGCTGTATCATGAGATTTTATAGTGGATTGGTTGAAATCTTCTTCTGAGAGAAAGCATATAGTGCCAGCTTTTGGGATACAAAGATCAAAGCTAGGCAATATTTCTCAATAGGTGGGTAGTTCACTTGAGAGAATCAAACAATGGTGAGGTAGTAGAGCACTCTCCTTCCATTAGCTTGGGCCAACAAAGCACCGAGAGAGTCATCCAATCGTAGTGTAGAGGATGAGTGGCTGCAGGAAAGAGTGCTAGGCGGTAGCTTCAAATATTGCTTGATATCTTTAAAGGCATCTCGGCCCTTGTCATCCCACTTGAACTTGTCATCCTTTTGACAAGTCTGAGAATATTGTCATCCACAGGTTGGAAATAAAGCATCTTAGATATATAACCTTCTTTGGAAAGATCGAGTTGAGTTAAACTTTTAGGTGGAGTTTTAAGATAGCTTTGATCTTTTGGACCTATTTCTATTCCTGGGTGAACAAGAAACCCAAGGAATTTCCACTTTTCGAATGCACACTTAGGTTTCATTTTGAGGTTATATTATCTAAACCTTTTGAAAACTACTCTCAAGTCAAAGAGATGGTCTTCCTTTTCTTTGCACTTGACTACTAAATCATCAATGTAGCACTCATGATGGATGAGTTCATTGATGATTTGTCATGGTTGGTATGTAGCACCGCATTTTAAGAAAGGCATGACCCTATATATATTGATTGGGGTTTGAAAGTAGTGTTTCTTTCATCCTCAGCCATCTTGATATGGTTGTAGCGATGACCCATCAATGAAGGAAAATTACATGAGATGAGCGATGTCCACCATTAATTCTAGTATAGGAAGGAAACTCATCCTTAGGACATGCCTTGTAAGTCCTCATATGAATTTGGATCCTTCTCTTCTTAAGCGGCTAACGGTAGGGTATTTTTCTTCCTATGAAACCATCGATCAATTTCTTGACTTCAGAAATGACCTATTGTTCAATTTCTAATCGCATGCATATAGAAGCTTGCTTGATTGGGTTAGCGCTAGGACCTATTGCTAGTTTGTGGACTACTACGTTAGGAGGTAATCTTGGCATTTCTGTATAACTCTATTCAAAGCAATCTTTAAACTCAGTCAATAGCCTAACTAAGTCATTGGTTTTTTCATTCGAGAATGAGCGATGTATGTCAAGCATGGATTTTCTTATCAGAGGTTGATTTCTTTAAGCTTGTTGATTGTTGAATGGATCTCCTCTTCAAATTCTAGTGATGCATGTTTGATTTGGAGATCATCTAGATCATTTGAAGTTTCTAAGCACACATCCTCATAAGGTTTGGTGTTGTGTGAAAAGAACTATCAGACTCAAATGATTGGTGATAACTAAATAGTAATCGTCATCATCGAATGGACCCACTGTATCGAATCATAGTCAATCTTGATTGTGCATCCACTGTTGTTCCATAGCTTTTGAAGTACTCGACCTTTTAAACCATGTATAAATAATCAAACCCTTCTTTGCAAGATTAAGAACACAAGTACCAATCAAAATGCAATTCCATTAATTCTTTGTTTGAAATATCCTCAAATCTACATCGGTTTAACTTGAGGATAATGATCAAAAAAGAATCTCTTCTTGACATCTCTGAAGACGAGGGGCTTCCTTAACTACTAAACCTTCAACTTTTTGAGATGAAAGTGATGTTAGAGCTAAGGTTCCTAACTATTGTGTGATAGTTTCATATATATTTGATTCAAATACATTCGTGCTTTGTCTAGAGGCCTGGTCCTCATTGCTATCTGGTTCATGTGTCACCTCTAATGAAACTTACTGAGAGGGGTTGGTTGGTATACTAATCACATTAGACTCATCCTTTGAGCTGGATTCCAAGTCTATGTTAATAGTAGGGGTACTCCTATGAACTAGAACATAACCCTTGTTGGGTGGCCAAGGTCTTCCACCTCTAGAACTACCTCTATTTCCTATGCCTCACATGTGAGGTCAGTCATCCTACCACATGTCTATATGATGGAATGAACTGGGTGAAATGTGATATGATATTTACTTCTTCTTCAATTTCCCTTTCTTGTTTACTTGGATTTTTTTTCTTTTTTTTTCTTTTCTTTTCTTTTTCTTTTTTGTATTTAAATTTTTCCAAGTTCATGAGAAAGGGTGTTTTGAGAAAGATAGTAGGTAGCATCCTCATATATCTCAACCTCTCAGTGAAAATGGCTTTTCATCTCTTACATATTCTCCCATCCTTCGAACTTGATGCACGATGGAGAGAATGGAATCATCTTATTGATGTATCCAAAACCTAGCAAAGTGGTGAATGAAGTATTCAAATCAATGATATAAAACTTGGCTTGTCTTTCCATCTATCTTCAAAGGTAACACTATGGAACCTAAAGCACTCGGCCTTGTTCATTGAATCCTCTCAACATCATTCGATCTCCCCGGAGTGTAGAGATGTTGATCATCAAATAGGAAAGGGTCTTTAGACTCATAATGTTCATCGATGCTCTTGGATCGATGAGAACTCTGGTAAGTCTGAATCTGCCCATGTCCATTGTAATGTAGAGGGGAAGGTTGTGCTCCATGCCCCCCAGAAGTAGGTCTTTATCTGTGAATGTGATTCCTTGAGCTTCTTTAGAATAATGTGCCTCCTCTCCAATAGCAATCAACTGAGCTAAGAATATCTCTAGATTAAGGAGAGCCTTGATTAATGATTCCCTCATATCTTTGGATAAGATAAGGGCATGATGCTTAGCTTAAATGGAAACTTTCTTAGGTGAGAGAGGCATTATAGTCCACCTTGATCCTCTCCAAGCATATCCGGGTGGAGCATCCTATGGAGGGGCTTCTCGATCCTGAACCAATGACTTGTTTCCCTTATATGGAGGTGCTGCCCTAGGAGGTAGAACCTTGCCACTATGGAGGTTGACTTCTGTGATCTCTTGTGGCAGGGTAATGGAAGATTCTACCTGCACGTTAGGCTCACCTGCTTCTCCTATGGGACCCTTAGAATCAGATGATTCCAAGTCTATCTCAAGAGGTGAACTCATAGTATTTAGAGTAAGAAAGTCCAACTCTGAATTAGAAAGAGGGAGATCAGAGTTGTTATAGTTGTTGTTTAGACTTGAAGATTTTTCATTAGGGGCAGATTTAGACAACCCATCAAAGTGACATATATAATTCAAACTAGCTTTATTCTTCAATTTCTTGGATTTTGAAGGATGTACATAGTAGAAATCAAGTAAAGTAAGAGGAGTGGGGATTTGATGCCCTCATCCATATAAGATGTATACTAGAAGAAGAGCTATGAAGTAGAAGTAGTAGCGATGTATGGCTATGGATGAGGACTCGATTGGTGGTTTATGCTTGGCTATCAGGCGGTACAAGCTTCTTTGAGCTCCTCCTTTCCTTGAGTTGGCTCTTGCAACTTGCAAACCTTCCTTGATGTTGGCTGTTTGAGCTATCTTAGGCACCTATAAGGAAAGTTTCTTGATTTTGGAGACAATTTTCTTAGAGGTATGGGATAAAGAGATATCCCAACCTTCTTTGGTTTTGGTAGGATCACAAGTTTCCCCAAGGATTACCCTAATGGAACTAGATGGTTGTTCCACAAGGTATCCCTTCAGGATAACTATAGCATCAGTCTTGAAGCTATACTCAAGCCAATATTTGAATGAAAAGCAATCTTCCAAAACATGACCTAACATGCGATGGTAGGGGCAAAAGTTGGGATCATTGCTTTTGACCACTTCCTCCGGTCTCCTAGGTTGGGTAGCATAAAATAGGCTTCTTTATGAGATTCTTAAAGATCTTCGATTACCTCCCTCTTAAATGAATAAGGCTTATTAAGTTTATTCAAAGAGTAGGTGGACCATACGGGTATGTATGTGTACCTCTTCTCTTGATGATGTGTGGCTAAGGTGAAAAGTTGGAGGCATGTGGTAGCTAGTAACTGTGGTGGTTGAAGAGGTGGATGTGATGGCTACGGAGCACGAGGTCTCTCAAACTGCTCTCTGGTTGGCTATTTCCCCTTGGCTACTGCTATCACTGCCCTGAGCTTCTTCTCAAAATCTTTTTGTGGCTTCTACTTTGTTGATTGGTCTGGAAATGGTGACTATTTGGCTTCTCCTTGTAAGCTAGCTGCCTTGTTAATTAGCTTTTCAAATTTTTTGATGGTGAAACCTTTGAGCATGAAGGTGACCGGGCCATGGATATTCTTAAGCAGCATCTCGATGGCATGCTGTTCAAAAAGTTGTGGTTCGCATTTCATACTCAAATTATGCCATCTGAGAATGTAATCAATGAGGGACTCATCGGGGTTTTGTTGAGCCACGATGAGATCACCTCTGATTCTTTGAGCTCCAACCTGAATGAAGAGTTGCTCCAACTCAGCGAAAATCTTCACTGAACTGTTAGGAAGTTCAGTATACCAATCAAAGGAAATGCCTACTAAGCTATTGACAAAGAAATGGAAGAGTAAAGTGCCATTACCACCAGCATTGTAATAATTGATCCTGAAATGCGCAATATGCTAGTTTGAGTTCCTACTACCATTGAAGCTTTTGAAAGAAGGTGGCACGAAACCCTTAGGATATTGGATGGCATCAAATTCTTCTAGGTAGGGTCTACCCTTTGGAACAGATGATCCTCCTTGAGCTTAAGCCAACGCTTCTCTCACCTACTACTCAACCATGGTTTTGATATCTTTTTCCTATATAGAGGTACTATCCACTACCATCTTCTGATAGTGCTACCCCTCTATTAGAGGTAAAGTCTTGGTGAATCTAAGACATGCACCAACTCATGACTAGTCTACTATAGTAAAATGAACTATCGTGCTTATTTTTTGAAGTGCTAAGACTCTTTAACAAGTCCTCAATGCTTCCCCATCCTATCTATTTGTTCATCTTTTTTATTTTAATTATTGTGGAGGTGTTGGGTCAGTAGGCTGTCTTCCTGCCTCAACACCTTCCATAGTCTAGCTCAGGAGAGAACCACAGGTATCTGTGTACCCCTTTGAATCCTCTAACAAGTCATCTTCATTCAAATTGGACCTTTTCATCTTCTAAATTAGACCGGCATATCCTAAGATTTCCTTCTTCTCCAATAGATCTTGAGCTACTATGTCATCTGGATTGGACTACAAATGAAAGATGTTCCGATAATGGGATCACTATCATGAATATATACGCACCTAACCTATGACGTTGCTGGTGAGCTGATCTTGTGAGGACTGTGCTCACTAGAGGAAAGATACTCCTAACTATTGTTGGATTTGGGTGACACTCCTAGGAGGATCTATGGCCATAAGGGGTGGGCATCTCCTCCTCCCTCATTCATCTCCATAGCCTCTTTGTGGTGGTGGTGGTGAAGGGATGACTATTATGAGGTCACCATTCCTTCTACACCATGATTGGGGCAAAAGGTTGAACAGGAGAGCTTAGCCTCACCACAGTTAGTGATGTAGATGGGATGGGATCTCTTAACCATGGACGAATCACCAACGTGGTTCTCTTCTCTCCTGATGCGGCCTTCATGGCCTTGGGCTAGATCTTTGGGACATGTAAGGAGATGGTGTTGAGAGTGGTGTGCTAGAGGAACCACTGACTCTCTTAGGATAGGAGCTCCTCTCTTATGATGTGTAGTCCCCATCAATAAGATACTATCTGTATGGTCGGCACGGGTAGCAGCAATCTAGAAAGTCCACAAGTGCGGAGGCTGTTGACTATCGGCTATACCTCCGGTGCTCCCGGCTAGTGACATGAACTGATGTACAGGCCTCTCTAGCCCTCTCCTACTTATGCTGCCACACTTGTGGGAATAACGATCTCAAATCAAATAGCCCACTCGGATCATCCATAGGCACCTCTTACATGGCATAAAATTGATTGGTGGCTGCCGTACGACCTCCTCCTCTCACTAACAGGTTCATGAAACTGAATCACTGGTAGAGCTGAAGCAAAATCCTCCTAGCATCCTCTCAATCAGACCAAGAGAGAGGGTGGAACTAGTTTTGCAAATAGAAACCAACCTAGGTAACTCTCTACAATAGATTGAGTGGCTACCTCAACTCCTAGAATTATGAGGTGATCTTGCTTGATCATGCAATTCTTGTTTCTTTGTTGGGTCCTAGAGGTTGAGCATAGTAGGAACTAGACCCTCAAGTAGGGAAGACAATCCCTAGAATCGAGCCTTCCCCTTTGGGGAGCTAGTGAGTGGGTACTAGCCTAACTGGGGTAGCATGGGGAACAATGGGGCACACTAGCACTATACTCTTGTGGGAACATCCACAACCTTCCTCTTGGTGAGGGAATCTTAGTTAGATGGCATGTCCGGATGTGACACGGTCCTGCTCCACCGCTATCATGAGGGGTTCCCTCACATGTAATCCTGGCCCCCTCGAAGCCCCGACCAAAGTGGATGAGGTGGGCATAGTCATATCATGGAAGGCTGGCCTGATCCTAGGCTGAATCCATCCCATGAGAAAATGTGAACACATACTTCTGCGCTGCCATTACAATCAACTGAAACTGACACTGATTGAAAGTCTGCAATGTTGAAAACAAACTTGATTTAGATCGCTGTTTTGTTGATTTTTGAATTTAGACTTAGAATTTGAAGCCACACTCAATAACTTGAAAGTGTTAAGTGGGGCTCAAATGATTTATAAGAGATTTTGAGATTGATTGGAAAGAGGATTTTTGAATGTAGATTCCACTTTCAACAAATTTGGGTATGTTGAAAATGGGTTCAAGTATTTTTTTGAAGAGATACTTCCATTAGGTTCATGTTTGAATTTTGAATTTTTATTTTGAGGACCCTTTATTTAACAAATTTGAGTATGTTAAAGTAAAGGGTCAATTGATTTTTGATTTGAGAATTTTGGAATTTACTCAACAAATTTGGGTATGCTAGGTGAGGTGTTTGAAAATAATTTCTTCTTTTTTGTTTGTTTGCTTTATTTTGTGAATCATTTGTGGTTTTGAAAATGGAATCCTCATTTAGCAAATTTGGGTATGCTAAATGAAGAATCAAATGTGTTTTGTTTTTTTTTTTTGAAATTTTTTTGAAAATAGGATTCTTAGCAAATTTGGGTTTGCTAAGGAAATCTAGTGTGTTTCTTTTGTTTTGATTTTGAAAAATAGGATTCTTAGCAAATTTAGGTATGCTAAGGAAATACTAATGTGTTTTATTTTGGTTGAAGAGTTTTGAAAATAGGATTCTTAGCAAATTTAGGTATGCTAAGAAATCATAATGTGTTTCTTTTTTTTATTTTGGATTTTGTTTTAAAATGGAGACTTCACTTTAGCAAATGTGGTATGCTAAAGTGAAGTTCAATGTGTTTTAATTTTGCGAAATGGATATTCCACTTAGCAAATTTGAGTATGCTAAATGAAATTCCAAAAATGTGTTTCAAATTTTGTTTTGAAAATGGAGACTTCACTTTTAGCAAATGTCGTATGCTAAAATGAAGTTCCAATGTGTTTTTGAATTTTGTGAAATGGAGATTTCACTTAGAAAATTTGAGTATACTAAATGAAATTCCAAAAATGTGTTTCAAATTTTATTTTAAAAAATGGAGAAGTCACTTTCTCAAATGTGGTATGCTAAAATGTTATGAAAATGTGTTTCAAATTTTGTTTTGAAAATGGAGACTTCACTTTAGCAAATGTGGTATGCTAAAGTGAAGTTCAAATGTTTTGAAGTTTGTTCTAAAATGGAGACTTCACTTTAGCAAATGAAGTATGCTGAAGTTCAAATGTGTTTTAAAAATTTTGTGTTTTATTGATTTTGAAAAGAGATTTCCATTTAACAAATTTGGGTATGTAAGATGGAAATCATTTATGTTTCATTTTTCAAAGATGTAGTTTTGTGTGTGATTTTTGCTTTTTTTTTAAAGAGGAAATTCCAACCTAATCATATATGGAATATGTTAAGTGGGATTTCAAAATAGTGTCATTTTATTTGGAAATGAAATCTTCATTCAATAAATTTGGGTATATTGAATGGAGATGTTCATATGTGCTTTTGAAAGGTTTTTTCTTGATTTTGATTGGAAATGAAACCTCCATTCAATAAATGTGGCATATATTGAATGGAGAGGTTTCATATGTGCTTTTTGAAAATTGATTTTGATTTGAAATGAAACCTCCATTCAATAAGTGTGGGTATATTGAATGGAGAGGTTTCATATGTGCTTTTTGAAAATTGCTTTTGATTTTGATTGGAAATGAAACAACCATTCAATAAATGTGGGTATATTGAATGGAGAGGTTTCATATGTGCTTTTTGTAAAGGTGAAAATTCTATCTTAAAAGATGTGGAATGTGTTGAGTGGAATTTCAAAGTTGTGATTTTTTCTTGAAGATGTAACATCCATCCAACACATTTGGATGTATTAAATGAAAAGGCCCATCTTCAAATTTTATGTTTTTTTTTGTAAACATGATTGTTGGTTTTATTTTTGAAATGTTCTACATGTAACAATTATGAAAATTGTTAGATGTAGTGTATTTTATTAAGTGTATTTTGAACAAGTGCTTTTAAAGCAAGACTTTTATGAAGGATTTATTTTTATTTTTTATGAACATTTCCTTACCATAGAAATGGTAAGGAGGAAGTCTTTAATTATTTTCTTTTTAAATTTTTATTTTCACCCATTGGGGAATCCAAGGGTTTTAAGACCAACACGGTGAGGTCCTAAAACCTAAAGATGTTAGCTTAACTTAAGGATGAAATAAGCTAAGTGCCAATGGAAAGAAATATAGTCTTGGATTTATACAAAAGTACAAACCACTATCGATGCTTTAGATATGATCATTTACCAAAGATGGAGAGAACCATCCCAGAGTCCCAGAAAATCTATGGTGAAAGAATATTCATATTTATTCATCTATCCCCTTTTGGAAGAGGATAAATGAAAACAAAAATATAACACCTTGTTGGGATACCATGTAGATCCTGATGTTCTTATTAGGGTGATGGAACATTAAGGAAAGGTGTACTATCTCAAAGATGAAGTCACCACCCTACAATGGACCTAATCACCTTAATAAGAACTCTAGGACTATGGGTCTTCAAAATGTACCAGATTCTTCCCTACTTTACATGGAAAAGTAAAGCAATGTTTATTTTAAAGGTTAGTAAAGTTTCCTGGCAAGCCCCATAGTTAATTACATAAGGAATATGATTCCTTAGGAATACTCTCAATTAAGGTAAATGATCATTGTCCAAAGATTTTGAACTATCAATCAATTGGTTTATTTTAGAAAGTCAAGTGGGATCGATCCAGGAGGAGTTCATATCAAAGCCAAATGAAGATAAGTAAGGGATGCTTAGGATACTAGGAAGCCTAGTAAGCATCTAAACTATCCTATGGTTGGGCTTTACATTTTTGAAATTGAATTGATTTATTTTAGTTGAATTTTTATTAGAAAGTTAGGGCTTACAATTCCATGATATAAGGTCATGGAAATGCCTAAGAGGTGAGGATTTAAGCTTGTAGCCCACAAAAGGAAGTAGCAATCTCTGAACCTAAATCTAGGGAGCTTTAGCAAGGGCCAAAAGAATGACCTAAATCTAAGGAGAAAATGGGTATTTGGTTTTACCTCCATGGAGAGGATAAACCACTCATTGGACTTACAAGCTGGGGTGGCCTAACTCCTCCTATGATTTTAAAACATGAAGTCAAATGCTTTTGCAAGATAGCTAAGTTGTTGTTTATTTAGAAAGAGACTAAGTTTTTAAACACACTCCCTAAGAGACTAGATCATGTAGATCATGATTTAATGACTTAAATCTACTGAAAATTTTATTACATTTTATTTTCATTTTGGATAATCAATTTAACACAGGCTTTAGGATTCATATGCCTAATGCATGAGAAATTAGATTATGGGCTAAAATTAGCAAGATGAAGAGGTGTGTTTCTACCATGGTTCTCAAAGGTCAAGCCAAGTTCTCCGGCAAAGGTGGAAGCCTCCAATCAAGAGTGAATATGCTTTTTTATGCATGATGTGAGAAAGAAAATACATCCAGTAATGGGTTGTTAATTCTTTTATCTTATTTATAACTTAGACTTTAGGTGAGGTTATGAGTTATTTTATTTTTAGTTTGAATTGATTAGTTGGATAGAAAATTTATTTTTAAGAGCCTAATCATCATCGGCCATACATCAAAGCAAGGAATAAACTAGGAAAAGATGCCATCTTAATGCACAAGCTAAACATCAATCAATTTATAAAGCTAGCACAAAAGAATAAGGATATTTGTGGTGGGCTTTTACATAAAAAACAAATTGGGTAGCTTTACCCTTATACAAGTTACAAATGAATTAAATACAATCAAGAAGGAATTCATTGTTATGGGCATCATTCTTCATTTCTTCATTTCTTCTTTCTTCTTTCTTCTTTCTTTCTTCTTTCTTTTTTCTTTTTCTTTTTTGGTTTGGTTGGAATGGTTCAAAAAAGGCTTCATAAATAGCATAACCAATGTTCATCCTAATACCCATAAAATCATTCCAAAATCTAATTACAAAATTACATGAAAATGGGAAAAAGAAATCTAACTAAAACCAAAATAGAGATTAGCTAAGCACCAAATAATCCCAAGCATGTATATGTATAAGTTGGACTTAGCACACATGGCTAACTAAGTCCACGCCTATTTTGGATTATGAGGTATAAAAACAATGGCAAGTAGTTATATTTCTATTACAACACCCCCAGCACAATCCCTGGAAGATAATGGTTAGACCAAGATTGCCCTATCATTCAGTCTACGCACATACACCCTAACATCAGACTAAAATAATACATCACAAAATTAAAGCAAACATTAAACCATGCACTAACCTAAAGCTAGAAGTGGTGACTTAGCTATGTATGTGCTATTTAAGGTTTGTGTGGTATGCTTAGCTTTAAGGTTAAAGTTTTCTAAGTGTGAAAATGTTCAACTTAGAGTGGTTTCATTTAAGTGATTTAGATTTGGTTGATTTTTATGTTGTGATTTGATTAGGTTTGAATGAACCTACAATTAATTACTAAGTTGTAAAGAGAGGAAAAGAGAACTTCTCTTTCCTCCTACCTTAAGTAATTTCTAAAGTAGATTCATATTTGATTTTTTTAGTGAATGTTTTATTATGTTTTTTAATTAATCCTAAGTTTAGATTTTCCCTAAACAAACCTATTAAAAAAGGCATTTTAATATTAAGTAACACAAAACACACAACACTTCATTTCTTTCCTAACATGTGTAACATGCATATGGATGAACCCTAAGCATATCTATACATGTAATTCGAAGTGTTTAGCACAATTTAATGATGAATGCTAAGGGATGTTACTTAAGAAAATTTAGATGCTTCATGCATGATTTTGTTAAATAGAAAAGGGTGATTCTTCTTTTATCCATTCATATACAAATTTAAAGACATAAGTGAGTGACATTGTTAGCATCGGGGGTAAGGTACAAGACCTACTTGGGGCTACTTAAAGCACAACCCAGGGTTGTCTAGACTAATATACCACTTTTCTTAAATACATGTGCATGTACAAAAGAAATGCATGGAAAGAGAATCATGCAAAAGTTTATGTTTATTTGATTTTGGTTTGATTGTTTATATGTATATGTGTGATGTGGAATTCCTTCTTAAGTCATGACATAATAGTGTATTGGAATAGATTTGAGCAAGTGTTATGTCCTTTTCAAATGGACTATACACTTTGCAAAATCTTATACAATTATATGTTAAGAGAGGAGAATCACATAACACATTTATACTATTCTATGCAAACTCATAAATAATCATAAGTAGCATATCTTTCAGTTAGGATATTTGGTTTATAAGTTTTGAAATTAATTTTGGATTTTAATAGTGATAATAGCCATTCATATTCTTACTTTAGCTAAAACATGCAATTGACATAAAGGAAATATTTCATTTTTAATTTGATTTTAAAAGGCATGAATGTGATTTTCATATGACATACACATTTAGCATGCTAGGAAAGAAATAAAGTGATGAATGCATGTAAATTCATTCACCCTAATTAATTCTAAAGACAATCCTATAGAATAAGATTATTTAAGAGAAATCAAAATTATTTCAAAGAGATTTTTTTTTGTTTTGAGTTTGATTTGAATTTAAAAAAAATGTGAAAAGGTTTGCTGGTCCTAACCCATTTCCCACATGTGTATGATGTTTTAGTTTTTTTTAGAACCATTAGATGATTTTTATATTTTGTTTAGGTTAAGGTGTGAATAAATTGAATTAAATACCCTTACCTACACCACTTTAACATATTTAATCAAATAATTATGAGCCAATGTATGACATAAAATCACACAAGGAATTTAAATCAGCAATGCACCTAGAAAGAAAGAATGCAATTGGCTCACAATTAATGATTAATTAAGCTAAAGGTTTAATTTAAGTACTTTCATAACCCTTCCACACATGTGGGTTGGATTTTCATTTCCTTAAGTTACTTAGGTTTTGAACACCTAAGCACCTACCCAAGATGAATTGGTTATGGAATGTTTTAAAATTTTATCAAGTTAATTAAGTAGGTGATTTGGACTTAATTAAGTTTAGATGAAGGAAGAAAGGGGTTTAAGGAATAGCTTAAGGAAAATATCCTAAAATTATTCCATAAACCTCTTGTTCATAAGCTTCATTAACTTAATAAAATTAAACCACTATTCACATGTTTAATTAAGCTTATTATATTAAGAGTGATTAAATTTAATTAATTGATTTCCATTAACTCATCAATAAATCCCAAGAAAAATTAGAGGGAGGTCATCCCACTAAATGCATGAGAAATTTGAAATGAATTAATGAGGGAGTAATTAGAGTTATTAAGTTTTCATAAAACCTAATTAAGGAAATGCACTATTTAAAATCAATTAGAAATAATTTTGAGTAATTTCTTTGAATTATCTTCTTCAATGCATTTTATTTTGTATTTTTTTTTTGATTTTTCTAGATTTAGTTATGAATATTTGAAGATTCAGTGATTAAGGAATTAATTAAAACCCCTAATTATATAACTAATTCTATCGGTGCCACGTGGACCACTAACGTGGCACACAATTTCCATGTGGCACGATGGGATTCATCACTTAAGTTGTCACATCTTAATGCCACGTCAGATGCAATGCTATGTTCTTTCTCTCTGGATCATCCGATCAAAGATCGGACAATTGAGATCAAGCCCATAATTTTTAAAAGGATTAATCACAGATCCTACATGGATTGATCAGGATCGTCCATCCAAAATGAACAGATGGACAGTCCGTGATCCGTCACTTAGCTCGCCAGTGGGAGAGGGAATCCGTCCACTCTTTAGGACAAGATCCTAGCTCAATTGAGCTTAGATTGAGCTCAATCTTTACCCACACCATCTAATAGTAAGCACAAGTAGATCTAACAGTTAATTTTACATAAGGTGAAAATTCTCTTCACAAAAGACTAGACACTCCCTATTCTAGGCTTGGTTTGAAGGCATACCTCACCAGAGGCTATCACCATCATTCTCAATCATCGGTAGCTTTGTCTAGTAGAGGCGAAGCCCTGTTGAAGGTTTGAGGGGTTGAGGTAGAGTGGATCTTCCTATGGACCATGCTCCTCTTCAAATGCTCATGGCCTTGGTCTAGTTCCCACCTCCCTTGCCTTTGAAGCTTGGAAGAATCTTTGGATGAGTTTGATTAGGCCCTCTGAAGATGCTTGAAGGAGGAATTGGATTGGGTATGGCTAAGTTGGAATTTTCCTTAGCCTCCCTATTTTAGCTTGAAGAAATTTAGAAGAGGAGAATGGGAAATGCTTGGGAATTGCTTAAGGAAGCTTAGAGTGCTAGCTCTAGGTCTCTCCCAATCAGTGTGAGTGTCTTGGATTCAAGTGAAATGAGGGGGAGTATACCTCCCCCTTGAAGGATCAGATGATCGAGCAAGGCTTTGGCATTTTGATCAAATTTACCTCCTTCAATGTGTTATTTTAGCTATTAAGGGTTGCACATGGTTCATTTTTGGCAGAGGGGGTAGTGGACAAGTGCCATGTGCTGATTTTGAGTGGAGGAGTGATTGCCACATGCTTGAAATGAAGGGAGTGATCAGTTTTGGCCTTGGGTTGGGTTCGGTTGACCCAAACCCATTGGGTCATGTGCACCATGATCACTAGTGTCCACTTGGTCAATTAAGAGGGTGCAAAGTGGCCATGAAGAAGGTTTGACCAAATTCTAAGTGAATTTGGCCAAAAATTACCCTTTGACCTAGGGGTAAAAGGGTCATTTAGCTTTCATTTCAGTTTGAATATGTTTAGTATGATTGAAAAATTGGTTGGGCCAAGTTTCAATGAATTTGGTGTTGATTTGATATGATTTGGCTAATGTTGACCCATTTAGGTCAAAATGGGTCAACTTGGGTCAAGTTGATCAATTGGTCAAATTGGGTCAAACCAAGGGTTGGGTCAAGTTCAAATGATCATATAAATTGATTTGGTATCTTATTTCCAATCAATTTGGTTTATATTTGGATTTGGTTGATTTCATTTAGGTCAAATAAAATTCAAAAATTTTATTTGACCTATTTGGTCATGGGTTAGTTTAGTTTCATTGGTCATTTGAAATGTATATCTCTTTGTTTCCAATCAATTTTGGTTTAATTTGATTTTGGGTCAATTTGACCTTTTAGGTCAAGTTGGGTTCATGGTCAGCTATGTTGGGTCTAGTTGGCCATTGAGGCTTTGATCAAGTTCAACAAGTGATTTGGAATGAACATGACCCATTGATTTCAATCAATTTGGCTTAGATAAAGTTTTGACCCATTTTGACTTTTTTAGGTCAAGTTGGGTCAACTTGGAAAAATTAGCTCAAAATGATTTGGTCAAGTTCAAACATTGATCATGAATGAGTTTTGATCAATGGTTTCAATTTGGCGGAATTTTCATGGCTGGCTAAGTGTTGACTTGGTCAACCCTTGAGTTTGACCCAATTTGAGTGATTGATCATCTCATGATGATTGTTGCTCACAATGCGAGGCTTAGGTGGGATAAGTTCAATCCAATTTGGGTAGGATTAGAATTTAGCTCAAAAGGGTACTTTTGGTCACTTTGGGTCAAGTGAGCCTAAGTGGGTCAATTGACTTGATCAAGGCTTGAATCAAGTTTGGTTGAACTCATGTATGGACTTATGACTGAAATATAAATCCATTTACAAGATATTTGGAGTCAAATATGTTTTGATTCATTTGACAATTTCAAGTTCAAAGGGTGAACATGACTTTGATTTGGGTTTGATTTTTGAATTTAGTTTTGGTTTGATGATTGAAGTTTGTGTTTCTATTTAGATTCATGATTGAAGGACTGATTGAATCATGAAAAAAAAATCAAGGGTTTGGCTTGATTTGAATTTGATTTGGCTAAGTTTAAAAATTTGACTTTAAAGGCTTAGGTTGAATTTAGGTTGAATTTGGATTTGGTTTTTTGAATTGATTTTGGATATTTGAATTTATATTTCATTTATATTTGTGAATATAAATAGAATATAAATGGGTTATGAAAATATCTTGAATTTGAATTGATTTGGATTTGATTTAGCTAAGTCCATAAGATAGAATCAAAGTGACTTTGGAAAGATTTTTTGGAATTAGATTTCAATCATGGGCTTCAACCATTTGGAATTGATTTGAGTTTAAAGAAAATCAATTAAGTTGGAATTGATTTGAGTTTTACTTGAAAGGAGGAAGTATGGATTTGGTTCAAGCTATGTGGTTGGCAAGTTTTCACACCTCTAAGGCATGACCTATTCTATGGCTAACTCTTTCAAGTAGGTTGAATGTCAACCTAATCAATAGATGTGTCTTAAGACTAAGAAAACTCTTAGTGTCTAACAGAAGTCCTATGTCTAGGATGGAGGGGTTGAGAGCTCATTCTAAAAATGAGGTCAACAAAACCTAAACAAAAATAAAATGAAGAAATAAAATGAAATAAAAACATAAACTAAAATCAAAACCTAAACCTAACCTAGAAAGAAAATAAATTCAAAATAAAAACTAAACTAAAATAAAATAACTAAAAACCTAAACTAAACTAAAAAATAAAAGATCTAAATAAAATAAAACTAAACCTAAAATAAAAATATAATAAACCTGAAATAAAATAAATAAAAAACTAAAAAAAACTTAACCCTAAAAAATAAACCTAAAAATAAATAAAAATTAAAACCTAAACCCTAAACTAAAAAAAAAAACCTAAACCTAAAATAAAAATAAAATAAACCTAAACCAAAACTAAGATAAACTAAACTAAAATAAATAAAACCTAAACCTAAACCTAAACCAAAACTAAATAAAAAAAATAAACTAAAAATAAACCTAAACCTAAACTAAATAATAATACCTAAAAATAAACCTAAAATAAAACCTAAAACCTCAACCTAAAAAAATAAAAGAAAAAACCTAAACCTAAAATATAAACTAAAGTAAATAAAATAAAAATAAAGCTAAACAAAAAAATAAACCTAAACTTAATCCTAAAAAATAAACTAAAGTAAATAAACCTAAAATAAATAAACTAAACTAAATAAAAATAAAAATAAAAATAAAAATAAACTTAAATAAAAATAAAAAATAAAATAAACTAAAATAAATAAAAAAATAAACTAAATAAACCTAAAGTAGTTTACTTAATTTAAAAAAAAAGAAAAATAAAAAAAATAAAAATAAATAAAACCTACCCTAAACCTACAACCCTAAACCCTAAACCTAAACCCTAAAATCTATAACCCTAAATCTAAACCCTAAACCCTAAACCTTAAACCCTAAACCCTAAACCCTAAAAACCTAAAACATAAACCTAAACTAAATAAAACATAAAAAATAAACCTAAATAAAATAAAATAAAATAAAATAAAAATGTAAACTAAAACCTAAACCTAAAACTAAATGTAAAAGAAAAACTAAACTAAAATAAAATAAATAAAAACCAAAACAAAACTAAAAATTAAAATAAACCTAAAAATAAAAAACCTAAATATAATAAAAAATAAATGTAAAATAAAATAAAATAAACCTAAAATAAAATAAAATAAAAACTAAATAAAAACATAAATAAAAAAACAAACCTAAAAATAAATAAAAAATATAACCTAAATGCTAAAGTAAAAAAAAATCTAAACCTAACATAAACAAAATAAAATAAACCTAAAATTAAACTAAAATAAACTAAACCAAAATATATAAAACCTAAACCTAAACCTAAAATAAACAAAACCTAAACCCTAAAATAAATAAAATAAACTAAACTAAAAATAAACCTAAACCTAAACTAAAATATAAAACCTAAAAATAAACTTAAAATAAAAAATAAAAACCTAAAAAAATAAAATAAAATAAAACCTAAAAATTAAAATAAATAAAACCTAAAAAAATAAAATAAAAAATAAAACTAAACTAAAAAATAAACATAAACCTAAATCTTAACCTAAAAAATAAACTAAAATAAAAATAAAAAATAGAATTAATAAACCTAAAATAAATAAAAGATAAACTAAATAAACCTAAACCTACCAATTTACTTAATTCTTTCTTAAAAAAAATCCCTAAACCCTAAAACCTAAACCCTAAACCCTAAATCCTAAGATCTAAACCCTAAACCGTAAACCCTAAAACTAACCCTAAACCTACAACCCTAAAAAACCACAAACCCTAAACCATAAACCATGAATTAACCTTAAACCCTAAAAATCTGAAACCCTAAAGCCTAAAAATCTGAAACCCTAAAGCCTAAACCCTAAATAAAAAAAATAAAATGAATAAAATAAACCAAAGCCTAAACTAAAATAAACTAAACTAAAATAAATAAAACATAAACCCTAAATGCTAAACCTAAACCAAAAGTAACTAAATAAATTAAAAAAATAACAAAACCTAAATCTAAACCCCAGAATGGGCGAAGCTTAATAGCAACATCACCTAACTTAGCTTATCATAAAAGGTAGAGGCGGCAGTTATCGTAGTGGAGGTGGGGAATTTGGAGGTGCTGGTGGATATGGTGGTGGTGTCGTAGTAGTGGTTGTTATGGAGGCAGGAGGAGCGACAGAGGTTATAGCCGTGGTAGTGGCGGAGGGAGAGATCAAGGATATGATGGGGGATCCAGCTACTTAAGAGGACGAGGTGGTTTTGATGGGAACTGGAGAAAATGAAGAACAACCGATCTGATCTGCTGCTTATGGAATTGTGTCTTTATAGTTGAGACAGTTCTAGTTATCTAGATTTTTTCAATTGCTCTATGTGTGCTCATTTTTGATCTATGTCATCACTTATGTCCTAGAAAACTTGGTGTGTTACTTGGTTGATGAAATCAAAATTAATAAATATTGAATATGAATTTATCCTCTACTAAAATAAATCTTAAACCCTAAACCCTAAACCTAAAACCAAATCCCTAAACTCGAAACCCTAAACCCTAAACCCTAAACCTTAAACCTAACTAACTACCACAACCCTAAACCTAAACCACAAATCTAAATCTTAAACCTAAATCCCTAAATACAAACCATAAACCTAACCCATAACCTTACCCTAAACCATAAACCCCACCTTAAACCCTAAACTAACCTAACCCCAAAACTAAAATACACAAAACTAAACCATAAATTAAACCTGGCTACACTAAACCTACCAACTAAACCTAAAACACTCTAAACCCTAAACCTAAACCCAACCTAAATCCTAAATCCTAAAACCAAACCCTAAACCCAAACCCTAAACATTAAACCTCATTAACCATAAACCCCAAAAAACCAAAGCTGAACATAAACTAAATAAAACCTAATAAAATAAATAAATAAATAAAATAAAAATAAAATAAAAATAAAATAAAATAAAAACCTAAACTAAAACCTAAACCTAAACCAAAACCTAAAAAGAAAATAAAATCAAACTAAAAACTAAACTAAAATATAATAAAGAAAAACCTAAAATAAAGTAAAAAAACCTAAATAAAAAAAAAGTAAACCTAAAATACAAATAAAATAAATGTAAAATAAAATAAATTAAAAACTAAATAAAATAAAGCTAAAATAAATAAAAATAAACATAAAAACCTAAACTAAAAAATTAAACCTAAAATAAAAAATAAAATAAACCTAAACCTAAACTAATAAATTAAACTAAAATAAATAAAACTTAAACCAAAACCTAAAATAAACAAAACCTAAACCTGAAGCTAAACCCTAAATAAAATAAAATACTAAAAATAAACCTAAACCAAAACCTAAACAAAAATAAAATAAAAATAAAACTTAGAAATAAACCTAAAGTAAAATCCTATAACCTAAACCAAAAACTAAAATAAAATAAAAACCTAAACCTAAACCTAAAGATAAAAAATAAAACCTATACTAAAAAAAAATAAAATAAAAATAAAACTAAATAAAAAATAATCCTAATCCTAAACCTAAATCTAAATAATAAATTAAAATAAAAAACATAAAATAAAATAAATAAACCTAAAATAAAAAACTAAATAAAATAAAAATAAAAATAAAGATAAATATAAATAAAAAATAAACTAAAATAAATACAAAATAAGCTAAGTAAACTTAAACTTATCAGTTTACTTATTTAATAAAATAAAGAAATTAAAAAAAAAAACCTAACCCCTAAACACTAAACCACGAACTTTAAACCTACAACCCTAAACCATAAACCTAAATCCTAAACCAAACCCTAAACCCTAAACCCAAAATCTAAAGCCTACACCCTAAACCCTAAAATATAAATCCCAAAACCCTAATCCCTAAAGAAACCCTAAACCCTAAAACGTACATCCCTAATCCCTAAACCCTAAACCCTAAAACCTAAAAACCTAAAACCTTAAAAACCTAAACCTAAACTAAATAAAACCTAAAAATAAAATAAATAAAAAAAATTAAACCAAAATAAATAAAAAAATGAAATAAAATAAAAACCTAAACTAAAACCTAAACCTAAACCTAAACCTAAATGTAAAAATAAAATAAAATAAAAAATAAAAAACCTAAACTAAACTAAAAAAAATAAAATAAACTTAAAAATAGAAAATCTAAATAAAATAAAAACTAAATGTCAAATAAAAATAAAATAAACCTAAAATAAAATAAAATAAAACTAAATAAAACCTAAACAAGAAATATCTAAAATACCTATAATTAAATAAAAAATAAAACCTAAACCTTAAACTAAAAAAAAACCTAACTTAAAATAAACAAAATAAAATATACCTAAACCTAAACTATAAACTAAAATAAAATAAATAAAACCTAAACATAAACCTAAACACTAAACTAAATAAAATAAAATAAACTAAATGAAACCTAAACCTAAACTAAAAAAAACCTAAAATAATAAAATAAAACTTAAAACCTAAACCTAAAAAAATAAAATAAAAACCTAAACCTAAACCTAAACCTAAAAAATAATCTAAAATAAAAAACCTAAACTAAAATAAATAAACAAAAAAATAAATTAACTAAACTAAATAAAAAAAATAAACCTATATAAAAATAAAAATAAAATAAAATAAATAGACAAAATAAACTAAATAAACCTAAACCTACTAATTTACTTAATTCTTTAAAAAAAACCCTAAACCCTAAACCCTAAATCCTAAATCCTAAACCCTAAAACCTAGACCATAAAACTAACCCTAAACCCTAAACCCTAAAACCCTAATCCCTAAATAAACTCTCCCTAAAATGTGCCCTAATCCTAAACCCTAAACCCTTCTAAACCCACTCTAAACCCTAACCTAAAACCCTAAACCTAAACCTCTAAATAAACCTAAAAAAATAAAATAAACATAAACTTAAATAAATTTAAAATAAAATAAAATTACCTAAACTAAACCTAAATGTAAAATAAAATAAAATAAAATAAAATCTAAACTAAACTAAAAAATAAATAAACCTAAAATAAAATCTAAATAAAATAAAACTAAATCAAATAAAATAAAATAAACCTAAAATAAAATAAAATAAAATAAATAAAACCTAAACAAAAAATAAACCTAAAAATAAAACCTAAAATTAAATAAAAATAAAACCTAAACCTTAAACTAGAAAAGAACCTAAAATAAATAAAATAAAATATACCTAAACCTAAACTAAAATAAAATAAAATAAAATAAAGAAAACCTAAAGCTAAACCTAAATGCTAAACTAAATAAAATAAAATAAACTAAAACAAAACCTAAACTTAAAGTAAAAAATAAAACCTAAAATAAATCCTAAAATAAAAACCTAAAACTTAAACCTAAAAAAATAAAAGAAAAACCTAAACCTAAACCTAAAATAAAAATAAAACCTACTAAAAATAAAATAAAATAAAACTAAACTAAAATAAGCATAAACCTAAACCTAAAAAAATAAAATAAAATAAAAACTAAACTAAAATAAATAAACCTAAATGAATTAACTAAACTAAATAAAAATAATAAATAAATAAAAAAAAAATAAAACTAAAATAAATAAAATAGATAATAAACTAAATAAACCTAAACTACTGGTTTGCTTAATTTTAAAACCTACCCTACTAACCTAAATCTAACCCTAAACCCTACATAAAACTACTGACTAAAACCCTACCTAAACCCTACCCTAAAAAACTAAACCCTAAACCCTAAACCCTAAACCCTAAAATATAAAACCTCCCTAAAAAAAACTAACCCAAACTAAACCCTAAACCTAAAACCCTAAACCCTAAACCCAAACCCTAACCTAACCCTAAACCCTAAAAAAAACCCAAACCTAAAACCATAAACCCTAAACCTTAAGCATAAACCCTAAAACCTAAACCCTAAAAACCAAACCCAAACCAACTAAACCTAAAAGCAACTAAATAAATTAAAAAATAAACTAAATTTTCTAAACCCTAAACTAACCATACACCCTAAGAATGGGCATAACCTTGATGAAAAGAACATCATCATCAACTAGGCTCAATTTAGATCTGGTAGTGGAGGTGTAGGCGGTGGCAGCAATTATCATAGTGGTGGGGGTGGACCTTGAGGTGTTGGTGGATATGAATGTGATGGTCAGAGTACTGGCAGTTATGGAGGTAGGAGGAGTGATGTAGGTTACAGCCATAGTGGTGGTCATGGGAGAGATCGGGGATATGATGGATCCCTACTAGAAATGGTCTGATGGAGAAATTGAAGAATGGCCGATCCGATCTACTTTTGGAACTATCTTTCTTGTAGATGGTTCTAGTTATCTAGGGTTTTTGATTTATGCGTGCTCATTTTTTATCTGTCATTTCTTGTGTTTTATAAAACTTAGTGTGTTACTTGGTTGATGAAATCAAAAGGAAAAAAAATGCTAAATTTGAATTTATTCTCATTAAAAAAAAAACCAAAAGCCTTAAATTAAACTAAAAGAACCCTAAATAAAACCTAAACTCAAACACTAAACCCTAAACATTAAACCTAAACCCTAAAACAAAACCTACTAAACCCTAAACCTAAAACCCTAAACCCTAAACTAAACCCTAAACCCCCCAAACCTAAACTCACAAACCCTAAACCCCAAACCCCAACTAACCTTAAACCCTAAACCCTAAATCCTAAATTCTAAAAAGCTAAAAATCTAAACTAAACTAAATGAAACCTAAAAATAAAAGAAATTAGAAAGCTTAAACCAAAATATAATAAAATAAATATAATATAATAAAAACCTAAACTAAAACCTAAACCTAAGCCTAAAAAGAAAGTAAAATTACAAATAAAAACCTAAATTAAAGTAAAAAATAAAAAACCTAAATAAAATAAAATAACTAAAATAAAAAATAAAATAATCCTAAAATAAATAAAACTAAATAAAACCTAAACCTAAAAAATAAACCTAAAATAAAACTTAAAAATAAAATTAAAATAAACTTAAACTAAAACTAAAAACATATACCTAAAATAAAATGAAATAAACCTAAACTTAAAATATATTAATAACTAAAATAAATAAAACTTAAACTAAAAAAAATCTAAAATAAAAACCTAAACCTAAACTAAACTAATAAATAAAATAAACTAAAAATAAACCTAAACTAAAGAATAAAACCTAAAAATAAACCAAAAAACCTAACCTAAAAAAAATAAAATAAAAACCTAAACCAAAAAAAAATAAAACTAAACCTAAAAAAATAAATTTAAAAACTAAACTAAAAAATAGACTTAAACCTAAACCTAAAAATAAATAAAAATAAAACCTAAATTAAAAAATAAATAAACAACACTAAATAAAATTAAAATAAACATAAATAAATAAAAAAATAAAATAAATAAAAATAAACTAAATAAACATAAACCTAGGTCTGTTAATTTTTTAAAAAAAAAAAAAAAATAAACCCTACCTACTAATACCCAAACAAACCCTGACCCTAAACCCTAACCCTAAACCACCCTAAACCCTAACCCAACCTAAAACCAAACCCAACCCAACCCAAAACCTAAACCTAAAATAAAATAAAAATAAAAATAAAAAAATAAAAATAAACTTAAAATAAAATAAAACTAAATTACCTAAACCAAAACATAAACCTAAATGTAAATACCTAAACCTAACATAAAATAAAATAAATAAAAATAAAACTAAACTAAATACAATAAATAAAATAAACTAAACTAAAACATAAAATAAACATAAAATAAAATAAAATAAACATAAAATAAAAAAATAAAATAAAATAAAACTAAATAAAAACCTAAACATAAATAAAACTTAACATAAATAAAAATAAAACCTAAACCAAATAAAAACTAACCAAATAAACCTAAACTAAACTAAAATAAATAAATAAAATTTAAACCTAAAATAAACTAAACCTATATTATAAACTATAAAAATATAATACTAAAAAATAAACCTAATCTAAACTAAAAATAAACCTAAAAATAAACCTAAAATAAACCTAAAACCTAATAAAATAAAAAAAAACCTAAATCTAAAAAAAATAAAAAAAACAAAACCTAAACCTAAAAATAAAGTAAAAAACTAATTAAAAAAATAAAATAAACCCTACCACTAAAACTAACTAAAACACTAAAGCTACAAACCCTAAACCTAAATCCCAAACCCTAATAAAACTGAACCCTAAACCCTAAAACGTAAATCCTACCCAATAAACTAAACCACAAAACCTAAAAACCTAAAAAACTAGCTAAACTAAATAACCTAAAATAAAATAAATAAAACTTAAACCAAATATTAAAAAATGAAATAAAATAAAAACCTAAACTTAAACCTAAACCTAAACCTAAACCTAAATGTAAAAATAAAATAAAATAAAATAAAACCTAAACTAAACTAAAAAAATAAAATAAACTTAAAAATAAAAATCTAAATAAAATAAGAACTAAATGTCAAATAAAAATAAAATAAACCTAAAATAAAATAAAATAAAAACAAAATAAAAACCTAAACAAAAAAATACCTAAAATAAAACCTATAATTAAATAAAAAAAATAAAACCTAAACCTTAAAAAAAAACTTAAAATAAACAAAATAAAATATACCTAAACTTAAACTAAAATAAACTAAAATAAAATAAATAAAACCTAAACATAAACCAAAACACTAAACTAAATAAAATAAAATAAACTAAAATGAAACCTAAACCTAAACTAAAAAGTAAAACCTAAAAATAAACCTAAAATAAAAACTTAAAACCTAAACCTAAAAAAATAAAATTAAAACCTAAACCTAAACCTAAAATGAAAAATAAAACTTAAACCTAAATAATAAAATAAAAATTAAACTAAACTAAAAAGTAAGCATAAACCTAAACCTAAAAATAATCTAAAATAAAAAACCTAAACTAAAATAAATAAACAAAAAAAAAATAAATTAACTAAACTAAATAAAAAAAATAAACCTAAATAAAATAAAAAATAAAATAAACTAAAATAAATAAATAATGCACAAAATAAACTAAATAAACCTAAACCTACTGGTTTACTTAATATTTTTAAAAAAAACCCTAAACCCTAAACCGTAAATCCTAAATCCTAACACTAAAACCTGGACCATAAACCCAAACCTAAAAAATAATCACAAAGCTGAAATCTAAACCCAAAAATGTGCACCCCTATCCTAAACCCTACCCCAAATTCTAACCATAAACTCTAAACCCTAAAATGAAAACCTAAACCCTAAAAAACCTAAACTAAACTAAATAAAAAAAAAATAAAATAAAATATAAACTTAAAATAAATTAAAATAAAATAAAAAATACCTAAACCTAAACCTAAATGTAAAAATAAAATAAAATAAAATGAAAAAAAAATCTAAACTAAACTAAAATAAAATAAACCTAAATAAAATCTAAATAAATAAAACTAACGTCAAATAAAAATAAAATAAACCTAAAATAAAATAAAATAAAATAAATAAAACCTAAACGAAAAAATAAACCTAAAATAAAACCTAAAATTAAATAAAAAAAATAAAACCTAAAACTAGAAAACTAAAAATAAACAAAATAAATATACTAAACTAAAATAAACTAAAATAAAAATAAAGAAAACCTAAAGCTAAATAAATGCTAAACTAAATAAAATAAAACTAAAACAAAATAAACTTAAATTAAAATAAAACCTAAAATAAACATAAAATAAAACCTAAAACCTAAACCTAAAATAAAGAAAAACCTAAACTAAACCTAAAATAAAAATAAAACCTAAACTAAAATAAAATAAAATAAAACTAAACTAAAAATAAGCATAAACCTAAACCTAAAAAAAAAATAAACTAAAATAAAACCTAAACCAATAAATAAACCAAATGAATTAATAAAACTAAATAAATAAAATTAAACTAAATAAATAAAAAAAATAAAATAAACTAAAATAAAAAGATAAAATAAACTAAATAAACCTAAACCTACTTTGTATTTTAAAACCAACCACACCCACTAAATCCTAAATAACCACTCATAAACTAAACCCTAAACCCAAAAAAACCCTAAACCCTAACCTAAAAAACCCTAAACCCTAAAACCCAAACCCAAAAAGCATAAACTCTAAACCTAAACCTAAACCCTAAAACTCCAAACCCAAACCTAAACCTAAAAAGCAATAATAAATTAAAAATAAACTAAATTTTCTAAACCCTAAACTAAACCATACACCCAGAATGGGCATAACCTTGATGAAAGGAACATCTCATCAACTAGGCTCAATTTAGATCGGCAGTGGAGGTGTATGGCGAATTATCATAGTGGTGGGGTGGACCTTGAGGTGTTGGATATGAATGTGATAATTGAGTCGGGTTATGGAGGAGGTGATGTAGGTTACATGTGGTGGTCATGGGAGAGATGGGATATGATGGCGATCCGCCACTAAAAGTGGTACGATGGGCGGAGAAATTGAAGAATGGCCGATCCGATCTACTACTTTTGGAACTATATCTTTACTGTAGAGATGGTTCTAGTTATCTAGGGTTTTGGATTAATGCGTGCTCATTTTTTATCTATCATTTCTTGTGTCTTAAAAACTTAGTGTGTTACTTGGTTGATGAAATCAAAAGAAAAAAATAAATTTGAATTTGTTCTCTATTAAAAACCAAAGCCTTAAATTCTAAACTAAAATGAACCCCACAAACCCTAAACCCTAAACCCTAAACTTAAACACTAAACCCTAAAACATTAAACCTAAACCCTAAACCCTAAACCTAAACCTAAACCCTAAACCAAACCTAAACCCTAAACCTAAACCCTAAACCTAAACTCTAAACCTAAAACCTAAATCCTTAAAAGCTAAAACCTAAACTAAACTAAATAAAACCTAAAAATAAAAGAAATTAGAAAGCCTAAACCAAAATATAATAAAATAAATATAATAAAACCTAAACTAAAACCTAAACCTAAGCTAAAACAAATAAACCTAAATTAAAGTAAAAAAACCTAAATAAATAAAACTAAACCTAAATAAAATAAAATAATCCTAAAATAAATAAAACTAAATAAAACCTAAACCTAAAAATAAACCTATAAACTTAAAATAAATTAAAAATAAAACTTAAATCTAAACTAAAAACATATGCCTAAAATAAAATGAAATAAACCTAACTTAAATATGTTAACTAAAATAAATAACTTAAACTAAAATCTAAAATAAATACCTAAACCTAAACTTAAACCCAACAAATAAAATAAACTAAAAATAAAAACTAAAGAATAAAATAAAAATAAATAAAACCTAAACCAAAAAAATAAAATAAAACCAAACCTAAACCAAAATAAGAAATAAACCTAAAAAAAAATTTAAAAAACTAAACTAAATACTTAAACCTAAACCTAAAAAAAAATAAAATAAAACTTAAATAAATAAACAACACTAAATAAATTAAAATAAAACTAAAATAAATAAAAAATAAAAAACTAAAATATAAAAAATAAACATAAACCCTGTCTGTATTTAAAAAAAAAAAATAAAACCCTAACTACCTAAACCCTACCCTGGCTCACTAAACCCTAAACCCTAAACCTAAACCCTAAACCCTAAAACCCTAACCATAAACCCTAAACCTACCCTAAACCCTAAAAACCCAAACAAAAAACCTACTAAAAAGATAAAACCTAAAATAAAAAAATAAAAATAAACTTAAAATAAAATAAAATAAAACTAAAATTAAACCTAAACATAAACCTAAATGTAACCTAAACCTAACCATAAAAATAAAAAGATAAAAAATAAAACTAAACTATACATAAAATAAAATCTAAACTAAACTAAACATAAATAACCTAATAAATAAATAAACATAAAATAAAATAAAATAAAATAAAACTAAATAAAATCTAAAATAAAATAAAAATAAAATAAACCCAAACTATAAAAACCTAAAATAAACTAAACCTAAACTAAATAAAATAAAATAACTACTAAAATAAACTAAACCTATTAAACTAAATATAATAAACTAATAAACCTAAACCTACTAAAAAAAATACCTAAAAATAAAATAAAACCTAAAATAAAAATAAAATAAAACTTAAATCTAAACCTAAAATAAAAAAAAAAAAATAAACCTAAAAATAAAGTAAAAAAATAAAACTAAATTAAAAAATAAGCATACTAAACCTAAATCTAAACTAAAAAATAAACTAAAATATAAAACCTTAAAAATAAATAAACCTAAAATAAATAAACTAAATTAAACAAAAATAAAAAATAAACCTATAAAAAATGAACTAAAATAAATAAATAAATAAACTAAGTAAACCTAAACCCTATGATCTAAACCCATACCCCTAAAACCTAAATCCTAAACCCTAAACCCTAAACCCTAAAACAACCCTAAATCCTAAACCCTAAACTAAACACTAAACCCTAAACCCTAAAAAAACCCTAAATTCTAAACCCAAATGAACCTAAACTAAACCTAAACCCTAAAACCCTGACCCTATACTTAAACCCTAACCCCTGAACTAACCCTAACCAATAAGAATGAGCAAAACCTTTACAGTAGGAACATCACCGTGAATTAGGCCCAGTCTAGATCTAGCGGTTGAGGTGAAGGCGGTGGAAGCGAAGGTGGAGGCGGTGGTTATCATAGTGGTGGTGGAAGATCTGTAGGTACTAGTGGATATCAAGGTTGTGGTCAAAGCAATGGTGATTATGGAGGTGGGAGGAGGAGCAATGGAGGTTATAGCCATGGTGGTGTCGAGGGGTATGGTGGTGATCCCTACTAGAAGCGAGTGGTTAGAGAAACTTAAACGATCATCCGCTTATTGAACTGTGTCATTATCTAGGGTTTTTGATTACCTCTAAGGGTGCTCATTTTTTATCTATGTCATCACTTCTATCTTAGAAAACTTGGGGTGCTACATGGTTGATAAAATCAAAAAGAAGAAATGTTGAATCTAAATTTATTCTTTGTTAAAAAAAACCTTAAAACCTAAACCCTAAACTAAAACTTAAACCCTAATCCTAAAACTAAAACTCAAAACCCTAAACCTAAACCCTAATACCTTAAATCCAATCTAAACCTTAAACCCTAAACCCTAAACCCTAAACCTAAACTCTATGCCTAAAATCCTAAACAAATCCAAACCTTAAACCCTAAAATCATAAACCCTAAACCCTAAAACCTACAATCCTAAACTCTAAACCCTAAACCCTAAATCCTAAACCATAAATCCTAAACTAACCGTAAACTATCCTTAAACTCTAAACCCTAAGCCTTGAATAAAGATGTTATTAGGAGTAGATCTAAAGAATTACCTAATCCTTACATAGTTATGGTAGCTAAAGAAAATATCTTGAAGAGACTTTCCCTTGACTATTAGATATTTGAATACCCTAAATCATATTATAATACCATATATTATAGTATAATGTAGCATCACATATTTGAGCATGTAGTAATGGGTTTTTGGATGTTATAAGATGTTTTGAAATGTTTTAATATATTATGGTATTGTGCCCTATAGTCTATATTTATATAAATCATAAAAATATTGATTTAATAAATCAAATGATGAAATTTGTTAAACTTGAAGTGGGAATTTGGTTTGTAGTACCAAGCGTGTATATACTTATAGTTTAAAAAGATTCTATGTTCAAAATAAATATTATATGTTGTAGCATAGTATAGCATCATATATATATTAATATAACTCATTTCAATATCTTTAGTATTTTACAATCATCATGAGCCTACACTAGAATTATTTATAAAAAGTTGGTTTAGAATTTAAAATTTTAGAATTTGTCCAAATTCATAATAGGTAGAGCATGGCATCATAATATATTATTTTAATTTAAAATATGTAAGTTATATGACTAAAATATATAGTTTTTTATTGTTTAGATTAATATTATAATTTTTTATCTTAAGCAATCCCTTATGTTGTGATATTTCAATATAATTTAATATAATATGTTCTAGTGTATTATAATATAGGATGCCAAAACATAGTTTAGCATCATGAATTATAGCATACTATTGTGTATTATTACTTGTTGTTTAGCATATTTTATTTTATTATAGTATGATGTAGTAGAGTTTGTACTAGTATAATTCATAAAATACTAATTTATAGGCATAGATGATAGGATTTGGCAAAATTTAATGTAAGCTTTGGGGAATATCATTGGGGGTGTGCTATGGTGTGTCATTTAATCAAAATTATGGAATTTTGCATCCAAAATAAATGTTCCTTTTTCAACTAAATTTTATAAATTTTTTGCTTAAAGTGATTCATTTTAAGGTCTAATGTAAGATAATTTAAAGGTTGAGATGGAAGAATTTGGCCAAATTCATGGCACAGACCAAGAAGCAACACCAAAATTATGCTATTTTGTACCATTTCTAATAGAAAAATAAAAATTTTACATCCAAAATGAACATTATTCATATTTTGAGAAAATTTTGTTTTTTGTTCCTTTTAAGTGATTCTAATGAGATATAATGTTAGATAATATATTATATTATAACATATTATAACATAATATAGTGTGCTAATTCACAGTATAATATGTTTAGCATGATATTGTATATTTAGTTTGATCATCCACCATCACAAATCATAAAATGTTGATTACAATGTTAAGATGATGTAATTCAAATGAATACATTATTATGCTTTTGTTTGAAGCATTAAAGGTGTGCATAAGAGAAGAAATAAGATTTGATGAGAATTCCATATCAAGGACATGGAGGGAGATCCACTAGGGGATCACACATGCATTGGACATGACATGAGAGGGGTCTATGTCCAGGGCATAGAAGAAGAAAATTTTCTGGGGGTAAGGTTTGAATTTGATTATGGAAAAAAAAGATCTACTGGGGATAAGAATCTATAATTCACCAGGGATTAAGACTTAATCGACTTTAATTTATTTTGTTTTAATTGATGTGGAGGCATATCTATTAGAGAGACATGCTCAAGTCCGCTGGGGATCAGGTATATGAACATTCCACTTAGGAAGCAGGTTCGGGCTATCTATTGGGGATTGGTATTTGAGTTTGATTTCATAGATTTATTGGGACATGTATCCGCTGGAGAAAAGAGTTTGGCTGGGTTTCATTGATTTAGACTCTACAAGGGGAGTTGGTTTAATTTAGCTCCATTAGGGAAGTTGCTTTTGAATTTGATTTGTTTGCATGACTTATTTATATATAATTTGGGGCTCCATTGGAAAAAAGACTATGATTTAACCCCACTGGGGAAAATTAGAATGGATTTAACTTAATCTGAGTTAGTGTATGGACCCTGTAGGTGTACGATGGATCCACTGAGAAGGGGCTATATCAGCCTTGACCAACCTTAGGTAAATAAATCCAAAGGGATAGTCTACCAATTGCGGGGTAAAGCTAGCCAACCTAAGGGGTTGCCTTTTGGTGTGCAATGGCTATGCTAAAAAGAAGGCATAGCAGACTTACATCTTCTAAAGTAGGGAACAACGCTAGGGTGACTGTTAGTGACAAATTGAACTCAACTTTGGGGCCACTTCTAGAGAGTTTCGAGACTTATATAGAGTAGTCGATTCCATAAGTTTCGACATTATCCTAAAGATAAAATACCTTCTTGGGAAAAAGTACCACTAGGAGTGTCCTGCTAATTCATAAGTGAATATATATTTTGTTTATATGTTTCCATGGACCCTGTTGGTGTGAGGGACCACATGAGAAGGGCCATGTCGGTTTGACTATCTCAAATTTACTGGACCAAGGAAAAATCTATAAATCCACGAGACGGATTCTCCAACCATACGTTTGGTTACTAGGAAAGCGAAACTGTCCAATTTGATAGTAACCCAGGTAGTGTCTAAATGGGCTCGCAAAGCACATGATCCAAATATAGTGCCACAGGAGAGGTGCTACTAGGGGCGTTATCCTGAGCCTTGGAAAAGAAAGCCTATAGGTGTACTGTGGCCAACTTAAGGAGAAAGCATAGCAAACTTAAATCTGCTATTAGTGCTGTATCTTAAGGTGTGAAAACCAACCAACCTAATGTGTATCCATCAGCATGAGTGGTGTATCCGTCAGCATAGTGAGAACCAACAAACCTAAGGTATCGGTCGGTGTGCAACGATCAACCTTGAAATAAAGTGTGTAGGCTTACAACTTTCCATGTGGAACTGATCATCGGGATAGTCTGTCATTGGCGTGACATATATTATCTAACCTAGAGTGACTACTTAGTGGGGAGCCCCAAGGAAGGGGCGGACCGGACTTGAAGTCAAGAGGAAAGAAAGAAGCATCTAGGGGACTTATCCTAAACCTCAAATGTACTCAACCTAGTTAGTGTACGAAGGATAATCTAAGAAGAAAGTGTAGTAGACTCACATCCTCTTAAATGAAGCTAACATGAGGAAGCTTACCAGCCACACAGTAAGGCCTACCAAACTAACAAGGCACTCGTCAATGTGGAGTGGCCAAGTAAGGAAGGAAAGCGTAGCAGACTTACATCCTCCAAAGCAAGAAGACCACTAGAGTGACACACTAGCGAGCATGTCAACCCAACCTAGGCTATTGAGAGAGTGCCACAGGGCGTTATCTTAAGTCCGAGTAGCCCGAGACAAAAGATATGTGTTTGTTTTATATGTTTGTGTGCATTTTGTGTTCATGTTGTGTCGATGAAGGATAGGACGTTGCTCAGGTTCTTTACACCAACCCTAAACACATCATGGCAGATTTGAAAATAAGAATACTTTCAACATGGAATAGATTAATTTCAAAATTGAATTTTCATTGATTATAATTATTTTCAAACATGATTTATAATATTTCTTTAAGTAGAGCCTATTGATTGGAATCATTAGGTGCTCTCCCTTATGATTAATAAGCTGATAAGATCCTCCTTGGTAGGCCTTATCTATGGTAAAAGTGCCTTCCTAAGTTGGTTCAAACTTGCCTCCCATCTTACAACGGGCAATAATCGATCTCCTTAGAACTAAAATAAGCTCTCCTTCTTGAAAAGCTCTAAGATGGACCAACTTGTTGTGAGCTTGAATCATTTTAGCTTTGTACAACTTGAGGTTTTAGCATGCTCGCAGGTGTCTCTCCTCCAAACCTTCGAGCTCTTCTAACTGCAACTTGACATTCACTCATTATGATTTTGCTACCCACAACTATTCTTAGTGAGGGGAGTTGGACTTTTAATGGTAGAATGACTTCAGACCCATACACTAAGGAGAAAGGAATAAAATGAGTTGGAGTTCTATATACGGTGTGGATGGCCGACAAGGCTTCAACTAACTTCTCATGCCACTGTCACTTGTTGTTGTCGAGTGTCTTCTTTAGTATTTGGATTATAGTTTTGTTGAAGACTTCTGGTAAGCCGTTTTCCCTCAAGTAGTTGATGATAGAGTATCTCCAATCTATGTTGTATCTCCGGGCAAAGTTATTGGTCTCAGTGATCTTGAATGCAGTACCATTATCAGATATAATTCATCGAGGCACTCTAAACCTATATACGATATGATTCCTAAAATATTGGAGCACATGCTGAGTTGTGACCTCTCTAAGCGGAATCACCTTCGCCTAATTGGAAAAGTAGTTAGTAGTAGCTAAGATGAATCGATGACCCTTGGAAGAAGGAGGATCAATCAGACCCACTATGATAGTACCCCAACACTCAAATGGACATGAGGCTAATTTTAGATGTAGAATGTTGGTTGGTTGGTGTAAGACCACACCATGTATTTGACATTGGTGGCCTCGCCTAGCTGTAGCCATGCAATATTTGATCATTCGACGGTCAGTAGTATCCTAGTCTCTTGATCTTGGCTTTCATCTTTAGACCGGATTGCTTGGATCCACATAATCCAGAGTGTACTTCGATCATGATCTTATGGACTTCATGATTGTCTAAACAACGTAACCACTTATGATCGAAAGAACACTGATATAAGACACCATTCATAAGAGCATAGGAAAGTGCTCTCTACTTCATTTGATGGGCTTGGGACTTCTCTTGAGGTAGTTTTTATTTATTTAGGTAATCCATGAATGGTTGCCTCTAATCTAACTCCTCGTCCTTTTTGGCAATGAAAGCCTCCCCTTCAAGAGAGTACTTTTGATGAGTTCAATATCAATAAGGAATAAACTTTGTCTATTTGGACCTTTATTGATAAGGACTAATCCTTCAGACATGCCAACTCCTTGGCAAGCTTGGCTAAAGCATACGTTATGATGTTCTCTCCTTGAGGAATCTTATAAATGGTAACCTCTGGGATTTGGGCCAACAACTCCATGGTATACTTGTGGTAGTGATGGAGCTTAGGCTTTATAACCTTATAAGACCCACTGATTTGGTTTATAATTAGCTGAGAATCCCCAAAGATGTTGATGTTCTGGATGCTTAGAGTAATAAATAACTCCAAACTTGCAATCAAAACCCCATACTTGGCTTCGTAGTTAGTGAAAGGATTGGACAGATGATATGAAAATCTTATCACATCGGTCAAAGTTAAGAGAACTATTCCTACCCACCTTTCTTGGAGATTGATTTTTCTCTTTTTGAGAGGAAGCTGCCCCATCAAAGTACATCTCCTAGTGGTGAATGCTAGTATCCCCTAAGTTCATGATTTGTTCATCGGGGAGATAATCACTAAGCGGAGAGTCAGCAATAAGTGGGTGCGTTGCTAAGAAATTTACTAGTGCTTTCCTTTCACCACACGGAGGGGTATGAAGGAAATATCAAACTGTGAGAAGATCATGGACCGTCGTGCCAACTGTTAGGATAGCATCAGCCTTATCATGAGATACTATAGGGGATTGATCCTAGAGATTAAGTTCACCTTATGAGGAAGCTTGTAGTGTTGTAGCTTTTGGGATGCAAAGATTAAAGCTAAGCAATACTTCTCAATGGTTGGATAATTAGCCTCAGTAGAGATTAGACGATGGCTAAGGTAGTAGAGTGTGTTTTCCTTTCCATCATCATTGGCTTGGGCCAACAAAGAATCAAGTGAGTCGTCTAACGCAGCAGCGTAAAGTATAAGCGGCTTGCCTGGGATAGGGGCTGCTAGAACTAGCGACGTCATCAGGTAATGCTTGTTGTCTTCGAAGGTATGCTCACACTTGTCATCCCACTTGAACTTGACATCCTTTTTGACAAGTGCTGAGAATGGCTGACATATTCTTGATAGGTTAGATATAAATCTTCTTAGATATGCCAATCGCCTTTGAAATGATCTGAATTGAGTTTAACTTTTAGGGGTGGCATTTCTAATATCGCCTTGATCTTCTCCGAATTAATTTTGATTCCTTGGTGTCGTATAATAAACCCAAGGAATTTCCCTTAAGCCACTCCTAATGCACACTTTTGGGGGTTTGTTTTATGATTAAATTGTCTTAACTGTTCGAAAACTACTCTCAAGTCAAAGAGATTGTCTTCCTTTTCTATACTTTTGACCACAAGATCATCAACATAGAATTCGACTTGATGATGAATGAGTTCGTCAAAGATTCAAGTCTAAAATAAAATAAAAACCTAAACTTAAACATAAATCTAAACCTAAAAATAAAATAAAATAAACTAATAAAAATAAACTCAAATAAAATAAATAAAAACCAAAACTAAACTAAAAAGTAAAATAAACCTCAAAATAAAAAACCTACATAAAATAAAAACTAAACGTAAAATAAAAATAAAATAAACCTAAAATAAACCTAAAATAAAACTAAATAAAACTTCAACCTAAAAATAAATCTAAAAATAAAACCTAAAAATAAATATAAAGTTAAACCTAAACCCTAAATTGAAAAAAAAAACCAAAACCTAAAATAAAAATAAAATAAAATAAATAAAATAAACCTAAACAAACAAAATAAATTTAAATAAATAAAACCTAAACCTAAACCTAGATTAAATAATATAAAATAAACTAAAAATAAACTTAAACCTAAACTAAAAAAATAAAACCTAAACATAAACTTAAAAAAAAAACTTAAAACTTAGAACCTAAAAAAATAAATTAAAAACCTAAACCTAAACCTAAAAATAAAAAATAAAACTTAAACCTAAAAAATAAAATAAAAATAAAAGTCAACACAAAATTAAACCTAAACCTTAACAATTAACTAAAATGAAAAACATAAATTACAATAAATAAACTTAAAATAAATAAACTGAACAAAATAAAAAAAAAATAAACCTAAATAAAAAAGAATAAAATAAACTAAAATAAATAAAAAATAAATACAACTAAACCTATTAGTTTACATAATTTTTTTAAAAAAACTCTAAACCCAAAGTCCTAAATCCTAAACCTTAAACCCTAAATCCTAAACCTTGACCTAAACCCAACCCAAAACAAAACCCAAATAAACTAAATAAACTAAATAAAACTAAACCTACCGGTCTGCTTAATTTTTTAAAAAAACACTAAAAAATCATAAACCATAAACCCTAAACCTTAAACCCTAAACCCTAAACCCTAAAACTAGCCCTAAGCCCTAAACCCTAAAACACCCACAGACCACACAAACCATAAGCCCTACACCACACCTAAACCTAACCTAAACCCCAAACCCTAAACCTTATCCTAGACCCTAAACCTTAAACCCCAAACCCTAAACCTTATCCTAATATAACTAAATAATTTAAAAAATAAATCTAAACCTAAAACCTAATAAACTTAAAACTAAACCTAAACACTTAGAATGGGCAGAACCTTGATGGAAGGAACATCAACTCACCCGTCAGATCTGGTGGAGGGAGGCGATGCGATTTATCAATGGTGGTGGGGGTTCTAGAGGTGCTTTTGGATATGGAGTTGGTGGTTAGAGTAGTGGTGGTAATGGAGGGAGGAGAAGCAAGAGTGGTTACAGCCATGGTGGTGGTAGAGGGAGATATCGGGGATATGATTTTGGATCCCGCTACTCGAGAGGCCGGAGCAGTTCTAATGGGAACTGGAGAAACTAAAGAACGGTCGATCCGATCTACTGCTTATGGAACTATGTCTTTACAGTAGAGACAGTTCTAATTATCTAGGGTCATTGATTTTCCGTATGTGCGATCATTTTTTGATCTATGTTGTCGCTTGTGTCTTAGAAAATTTGGTGTGTTACTTGGTTTATGAAATCGAAAAGAAGAAATGTTGAATCTGTTCTTTGTTAAAAGAAAAAATCCAAAACTTGAACCCTGACATAAAATAAAATCATAAACCCTAAACCTAAACCATAAAACACTAAACCCTAAACCCTAAACAAACCTTAAACCCTAAACCCTAAACCCTAAACCCTACTCTAAAACCTACCCTAAAACCTAAACCCTAAACCCTAAACATCCTAAACCTTAAGGCCCAAACCCTAAACCCTAAACCCTAAAAAGCTAAGAAGTTAAACCTAAAAGAAATAAAACCTAAAAATAAAATAAATAAAAAACTAAACCAAAATAAAATAAAAAAAGTAAATTAAATTAAAACCTAAATTAAAACCTAAACCTAAACACTTAAAAGAAAATAAAATAACAAATAAAACTAAACTAAAATAAAATAAAGAAAAAAAAACTAAAGTAAAAAAATAAAACCTAAATAAAATAAAACTAAAATAAAATAAAATAAAACTAAATAAAATTAATCCTAAAATAAAATCTAAAATAAATAAAAAAAATAAAACCTAAACCCTAAACCTAAACCCTAACCTAAATAAAAATAAAATAAACCTAAACTTAAACTAAAAATAACTAAAAAACTAAACCTAAACCTAAAATAATATAAACCTAAACCTAAACCTAAACCCTAAATAAAATAAAATAAACTAAAAATAAACCAAAACCTAAACTAAAAAATAATAACTAAAAATAATCCTAAAATAAAACCTGAACCTATTCTAAAAAAAAATAAAGTAAAACCTAAAGAAACCTAAAATAAAAAATAAAACCTAACCAAGAATATAAAATAAAAAATAAAATATAAAATAAAAAAAAAAAATAAATAAATAAAAGGAAAATAAACTAAAATAAATGAAACTAAATAAAAAAAGAAATTAAAATAAAACTAAGATATAGATAAAATGAAATAAACTAAGATAAAATAAAGAATGAAAATGGAATCTAGGCAGCCTGGTCTTGGTTTGCTTGATAAGATAAAGATAAGATGATTAAAATGGCTGAGCC
The DNA here is from genome assembly GCA_021442155.1 of Cymbidium sinense. Classification (NCBI taxonomy): domain Eukaryota; kingdom Viridiplantae; phylum Streptophyta; class Magnoliopsida; order Asparagales; family Orchidaceae; genus Cymbidium; species Cymbidium sinense. The sequence goes on along the minus strand of CM038232.1, from coordinate 40,400,301 downwards.
ACTGTGCCCTAAAGGCTGAGCCACTGGGCTACTGACATGGGCCCTGAGCCACATGGCCCTGGGCCACTGAGCCACTGAGCTGATGCGGCCCACTGGCCTGGGCAGATAAGGCCTACTGGAGCCCTGGGCCACTGA